>RJWJ010000534.1:0-216202 GCA_004363605.1 Indri indri
CCTCAACGTCATCAAAAAAAGTACCTAAATTTCCACGATCAATATACATATAACATAGAACTATGTTAAGTGCTCTTTAGAATTTTAAAAGTAACACATACTGGTTTTCCTTTACTATTTTATTCCCAAAGGATTCCAATAAGGTATTTCTTTTCGGACAGAAAAATACTTGTTACGTCCTTCTGGATTAATACTTGAGATTGTCAAGACCTACCTTCATCATTCATAGCTTCCTTTTTCTATGAGGCTTTCCCTGAGCTCTGAACATAGGGCAGAGAGACTTTCATCTAACCCAAAGCTAGCACTAGCTAGCACTGACAGATGAAGACTTGAGGTGTTACAAGATATATGGAAACATAAAAGGTAAAATTAAAATTTGTCTATGAGACTTATTTCCTAGTCTTTGAGTTACTCATTGCTTTATTTAGAACATTCTTTTGACTGAGTGAACTGGAATGGTGGTTTTTTGGTAATTCTACTTTTTTCTTTCTTTTTTTTTGAGAGTCTTACTCTGTTGCCCCAGCTGGAGTGCAGTGGAATCATCATCGTTCACTGCAACCTCAAACTCCTGGGCTCAAGCCACCCTCCTGCCTCAGCCTCCCGAGTAGCTGGGACTACAGGCATGCACCACAATGCCTGGCTAATTTTTCTGTTTCTTGTAGAGATGGGGTCTTGCTCTTGCTCAGGCTGGTCTCCAACTCCTGGCATCAAGTCATCCTCCTGCCTCGGCCTCCCAGAGTGCTAGGATTATGCCTGGCCTGTTTGTTGGTAATTCTACTAATGCTTTTTCAACTACTAATTCATCTATGAATGATTATGTCAAAGAAAAATACAAGGTTGTACCTGGTTAAAGAAAATAAGGAAGTGATTCATCACATTATACTTGTAAATTTTGCTTAGTTTTTTGTGTTTTTTTTTTAGCCTTTGACTTTCAGAAGTAAACTAGAGATATATAAATAACAGAATATCCACATTAAAATGTTATTCACAAGACCGGCTAAAAAGAACAGGGCCACAGTCAAGTCGGTAGCTCTTTAATAAAATGAGCAGGACTCCATTATAACAGCTCTTTATTACATGGATTCAAATACACGGCAGACCAATCACGTTCCCTGAAATTTAATGATCACTTTTCAAATCCTGTTAGTGCTATCCCTCAACACTCTAATTCCAAAAGACTTCCTTCAAATTCCCTTTGCAAAGCCTTGCGCAAAGAAGAGTTTAAGCACCAGTAAGAAAGACTGTTGCTAGCAGTTTTATTTCATCATCATCATCATCATCATCATCATCAACAAACATGCAGTTTCTTCCTCCGATGTGCATGGCGCTGTAAAATGGGTGCTACGCTCTGCCTTGTGGTACAAAGTTTATAAATACAATATGCCAATACAAAGTTGAAGCCATTAAAAAGAGCTTAATAACAACTACTAGGAGATAATTAAATCTGGAGTGTTGATGGAATCTATGAAGAGATTTAGAAACAACACATAAACCAAACATTATGGTAAATGTTTTACTTGGGAAGGGGTGAGAGAGGAACTTTTTACGTGCTACTGAAGGGTTTTCAAAGGTGTTCCAAGTTCACTTCCTTTCTGCTATTATCTTTAAATACTGCAAAGCATTGTGAGCTGCATCACTTTGTGCATTGCCACAGGAGATACCCGAGCCATGGCAGACTGTGATGGGACTGGTTGACAGTTCAGCAAGACATTGATACTGTCCGTTGGCGCTCAGTTCTTCTGTAATGACACGTTCAAACATGATGATTAATGCCAAGTATGTATAAAGCAGATCCTTTGTAAAAACAATACAGTTTTTATTATTGTCTTTCTCTTTGGGCATCCATGGTATACTACTCCGCTAACTTATCATCTTTGTCATGCTTGCACAAACAAAAAACCCCAAATAACTGCTCTGCTAGAACAGTAGTTCTCAAACATACTGTGCTTCACAATCACCTGTTGGAACTTTAGAGAAATACAGATGTCTAAGCTTCACTCTAGTCCACTCAATCAGAAATGTAGGATTGGGGGTAGCTGATTTTACATTTTAAAAAAAGTTCCCAAGGCAATTCTAAGGTAGGTAGTTGAACAGAGTTTGCAAATGACTGAACTACATCTACTTTCTTAAAAGAGAAAGAACCATTTGCTGGAGAATTGGAGAGACTGTATTTTCCACTAGGAAGTCATTTTCAGGAGGCATGTGAACCAGGAAATAACCTGGTTCAGGGTAAAACTTCCCTTGTACTTTCATGTTTTTTTTTTAAATTATTTTTTATTGATATATATTTATGGGATTGCGCATTCATATTCTTTGATGGTAAGTCTGTGCAGAGAGTCTGGTTCTCTCTATATAAATGGGTTGTGGTGTTTTAAAAACAATACCTAATCCAGGAAACAAATGTTCTTCTCAATTGATGAATCACTCTTACTAAAGATGGTTGAAATGAGGCAAAGAGAAGAAGAAGTGGGGTATGATTTATTTAAAGTGGTCATGATTAAATGTTATTTTAGGTAGTTGATTTAGTAGAAAATATCCAGATACAATGGGATTATTTAATGAATGAAGAGGCTTTCTACTTTTAGTATTTAGGTTCTTTATTAAAAATTGAGGTAAAATGAACGTATCATAAAATTGACCATTTTAAAGTGAACAATTCAGTGGCATTTTGTGTTCAAAATATTGTGTAACCGCCACCTCTATCTAGTCCCCAAACATTTTCATCACCCCAAGAGGAAAGTCATGGCCATTAAGCAGTTACTCCCCATTCTCTCCTCTCCCAGCCCCTGGCAACCAACAATCTGTGTTCTGTGTCTATGGATTAAACTATTCTGGATGTTTTATATAAATGGAATCTCATAATATGCAACTTTTTATGTCTGGCTTCTTTCATTTTGCATGTTTTTGAGGGTTATCCATGTTGTAGCATATATCAGAAATTCGTTCCTTTTTGTGGCTGAATAATATTTAATTGTATGGAGATTCCACAATTTATTTAGTCACTTATTTGCTTATGGACATTTGGGCTGTTTTCACCTTTTTGGCTTTTGTGAATAGTGCTGCTATGAACATGTGTATACAGGTATTTGTTTGAATTTAAGTGTTTAATTCTTTTGGGCATATATCTAGAAGTAGAGTTGCCGGGTCATATGGTAGGTAATTCATTTCAGGAACTGAAAAACTTTTTTCATGCTGGTTGAACCATTTTACATTCCCACCAGCAATGTGTAAGGTTCCAATTTCTCTACATCCTCACCGACACTTGCTATTTTTCCAGTTTCTTGGTTATGGCCACCATAGTGGGCAGGAAGTGGTACCTCATTGTGGTTTTGATTTGCACTTCCCTATTGACTAATGATATTGAGAATCTTTTCATGTGTTTTTGGTCATTTGTACATCTTCTTTGGAGAGTATCTAGGTTCTTTTGAAGGTCGCTGCATAGAATTTAGCCAAATTAACAGACTCTGATTTTTAGACTGCTTTCTATATCTGCAAGAACTATGCAGTTTTTAAAATTGGTAAAAAGTGTTTCAAAGACATCATTAATTCATAATGTAAAAAATCATCTCAGATTTCCTTTTTCTTCCTAGATTCTGTATCTTCCATAGTCCTATTCATGAGATGGCTCATTCATTTCTGTATTCCAAATCCTCAACAAACTGAAGACACTAATAAATATTTATTGGAAGAATGGTCTCTCCTTGGCCATCTTTTCTGAACATCTGTCTGCACTAACTTTCTAGGTTCTACATCTTCTTAGTTTATTAAGACATTGCACTCGACCTATCCTTCAATCCCAAAGCAGCAGAGAATATCAGAAGTTTTTACAGCTCCTATATATCCTACTTTCCCAATTCTAGTAGCTCTGACAGGTTAGGAACCCACATCTCACTGAAGGTAGAAGAGGGATATCAAATTCCTCATGCATTATGCTGATGTTAAATCAAGACACCAAATACAAACATACACACACACATGCACATAATTAACTAGCTTTATAAATTGAATTAAAAGAAAATCCACACTGACTTGCTTTCCCATCTGTCCATATTTGTATATCTAAATGATTAAGGGCTAGATGAGGGTGGCTGGGATGAGATAAAGCTATAAATTCACTTGTCTCCATTTACTTCCCAGAATCAGCATACGGTGACAAAGTAGAGAGAAGAGGTCTGGCCTTCACAAACTTGGCACTTGTGCTAGAAATGTGGGTGCCTTTTCATTCGCCAGGCAGCCCATCAAAGCTAGTTTAACAACCAGAGCATCTGCTGGGACTCTTCCCCTAATCTTGCTTTACCACTCACTAGCTATGTGGTTTTGAGCAAGTTTCTCAAACTTTCTGTGCCTGACTTTCTTCACTTATAAATAAGGATAACAGAACTTACTTCATAGAGTCAGCATGAGGATTCAGTAAGTAGATACATGCAATGTCCTTAGGACAGTACCTAGCACACAGTAAAACTATAAATCTTATCTATTGTTTTTATCATTGTAACTGTATAGATATTAGCTATTATTACTATTCACAAGACTGGGGCATATCAATTACATATATTACTGTCCTGCTAATTACATATAGTTAGAATCTCTGATCAATGAAATAAATTATAATAGAAATGTTTGTGTCTCCAACACATTTTAAAAAGAAACATTTCTTGGGATAATCCAAAGAAAAAAATCATACCTATATCCAAATATGTTATATTAAAACCTTGTTCCTTGGCAATTTCACTAAGCAGCTGGATGTAATCCGTATTTGGAATACTAAGGAGGCTTCTTTTCAGTAAGTTGATCTTTTCACCAGGAGAATTCCTCAAGGAATGCCAAGTACATCCCAAAGAATGTCCTACTACATTTGTCTGAAAAACAGAGATGAAGATTTAGACTCTTAATAGTACTGGGCTCCAACACCAGTACCGGTATAATTAAAAGTATGTATTAAGCACTCACATTTAATACTTTATAAAGCATGTTTAAATGGATGCCATTTGGTTAACTTTCAAATTTAAACAAGACAACACAAACAAGTACACACATTTAACAAATACTATGATATATTTAATAAAGAGAAGCACTTGCAATAATATACTGAAAGTACTGAAAAATATAATTTTGCATAGTACAAAAGCTTCTCAGCCAGATTTTCTGGTGGTCACATTGAGAAGTATAAGATATTTCAGAGCACCATAAGCAAATCTACAAATAATTAAATCTGCCTCGTACAGCAATTTACAAATTAAAATATTAAAAATAATTTTCATATTTTTATTTTTTCGATATTAAATACCAATCACCGTAACTGACAGCTATTAATATAAGGCAGAAAACAACAAAACTGCTAAAAAGGTGAAATGGGCAAGTGGACTTGAAAAGAACAAGTCATTCAAGTGAATGGCAGGGTGTCAAAAAGTTCTTATCACACCTCTATCCCAGAACCCAAATGAGTTGTTTTTCTTCCTTTTTCTTTCTCCTTTTCCTCTTGCTTTTATTCTCCTTTATATCCTCCCCTTTTCATCAATGTTCTTAGAATGCTTTCTATTTCCATGTTGGTTTATGGTTCTCAAATTGCTTTCACATGCCATTAATAAAAACAACTACTTTCTGAAGTAAGTAGGGCAACTATCCTAGTTTTATTTTATTAATAAGCCTGACAGAGGTGAAGGGATTTTCACAAGATTATAGGGATGGCCATGATATAGAATTAAGTAATTTGTTAAATTTACTAAATAAAAATTTACATTCCTTGATTGGCACTTTAAAAATACTGTTTTTTTTTTTTTTTTAAATCATATTTCCTCTGCATGGTAAAAAAAACTAGACACAATAAAAACAAATACATGATGAAGAGCACAGTCTCGCTTCCTTGCCCCTTCCCGGAAGACCTCTGTTTTACTCCCCAGAGGTACTCACTGTTAAACAATTCTTTGGTATCTTTCCATAAATGTTTTATGCAAGTACACACACACTAATCTTTTAAAGTAAAAATGACAGCTTATTCTTTTACATCTTGTTCATTTTTCTCATATCAGCACACATATATGCACTATATTTACCTTATCAGTCTCTGATTATGGGCTTTAAGTTGTTTCTGGCTTCTTGCTTTTACTAACAATGCTGCAATAAACACTTTCCACTTGGATGAGTTTCTCTATAGAATTATTTCTAGAAGTGGAACTGCTGAGTCAAAACATGTATACTTTTAATTTCGATAAATACTTCCAAATCGATTTTGGAACTAATTTATACTCCCATTAACTATCTTGGAGAAGGCTTGTTTTCTCACACCCTTACCAATACCAGGTGTCAAACTCTAGTATCAAAAAGGTGGAAATATCTGATCTTATATGAATGAAGTTGAACATTAAAAAAATGTTTTTTCTTTAATCATTTGCATTTCTTCTACTGGGTTGTCTTTTTCATTGATGTTTAAGAGCTTTATATGTAGTACTGAAAACAGTCCCTTAACAGTTATGTATTGAAAATGATTTCTTTCCACTTTGTTTTTAGTCTCTTGATTTTATTTACACATTTTTTTTTGCTGTGCAGTAGGTTTTATGTTGTCAAATTTATGAATCTTTTACTTTAAGCTTCTAGGTTTTAAGTTATGCTTAAAAAACGTTTTTCCATGCTAAGATTTTTGAAAAGGAAAACTATTTTCTAATACAGTTTTAATTCTTATGTTCAAATCTTTGATCCATCTAAAATTTATTTTGGTGTAAAGAATAAGGTAGCAACCTAAATATATGCGATACACATACAAACACACAATATATATACATTCCCCTCAAATGTATCTGCCAGTTGTTTCTACATTATTACTGAATAATCTATCCTCTCACCCACTGATATTAAATGTCACTATTGCCATACAGTGTGTTCCTCTATGGATTAACATCTACTCCTGGATTCTTTATTCTATCCTTTGTCTATTTTTGTACCAGTAACCAGTTTAACAACTGTAGCTTTACAGTCTGTTTTATTCTCTGGTAGGGTAGCTAGCACCCACTCAATCCCCTACTCTTCCTTTTTGGTTTTCTTGGCTATTCTTGAGGGTTTACTTTTCCAAACATCAAGGCCCAAAATGAACTCTGGTAGATTTTGAATGAAAACTATTTTACCTTCTTATAAATTTACAATATTGAGTCTCCCTATTGAAACAAACAGGGCACTTCACATTTATTCAATTTCTGTTACAACTCTCAGTAGAGTTTTTAAGTTTTCCTCATGAGTCCTGCACATTTCTTCTTATTTTCAGACATACCATCCCCTTTCCTGCCATTAATTAATTAATTAGAGACAGGGTCTCACTTGCTGCCCAGGCTGGAGCACAGTAGCACATTCATTGCTCCCTGCAACCTCAAACTTCTGGGCTCAAGTGATCCTCCCATCTTGGCCTCCCAAGGTGTTGGGGATTATAGGTGTGAGCCACCACACCCGGCCTCTTTTCTATGATACTAGGGATCTTCTACATTCTAGCTTTCACTATTTGTAAATAAGAAAACTATTGACTTTGTTTTGGTTACTTTTTCAGGATAGATCGTCTATTTTTATACAAAATGATCAATATTATCCAGCTTCATAAGTTTTGTTAATCAAAGTGAAACATACATATAGTAAAAAAATCAAATAGTATAGAAGTATAATATAAAAGCAACAACCCATACACCTTGCCCTCTCCCAACCTTTACTCCCCCGCTTCCCAGAAACAATAATTTTTAACTTTCTATTTGTAATTATTCTGGTTGTTCCCGTTATAACTCTAAATAATATGAGAAAGGTATTGACTCTGTATATTAATTTCATGATCAGTTACCTCGATTAATTCTCTTATTGTTTCTAGTAGTTTTTCTCTAGGATTTTACAGGGACACAATTGTATCATTTGCAGTTAATAATCACTTTTACCTCTTTTCTTATTTCTAAGTTCTTATTGTTTTCTCTTGTCTAATTATTAAATATATTGGTAGGTACTTCTAGAACAAGGTTAAATAAAAATGGTGTTGGGGGCATCCTTCTCTTATTTCTAATATTAATGAGAGTAAGTGTAATGTGTAAAAATGTAACCATGACTTTGATTTTTTTTGAAAGTTTTTATCAGCAGTGACTGCTGAGTTCTATCAAATATCTTTTTGGCATCCACTGAGAGGATTATGTGTTTCTTCTCTTTTCACCCACTCATGTGGTTAATTATAGTAACCAATTTACTAACCTTCAAAGGTCCTTGTATTCGTGAAATAAACCCTACTTGCCTATGGTATATTATTCTTTTAATGTTCTACTGAATATTTCACAAAGATGTTTCACTATAAAGGACATTGATCCATAATTTTTTTCTGCTGGGATTTGTTATTGTCAGGTTTTGGTATTTATCTTATGCTGGTTTTGGAGAAAAATTTAGAAGCGTCCCTTATGCTACATATATTGCCTGAAAGAGTTTAAATAGTATGGGAAATTTTCTCTTCCATGAAGATTTAACCGATTTCTCCTGTAAACCCATCTGTGCTTTGTGATTTTTGTGTTATCTTTGATCCAAATAAAAAGAAGTAAATGCAATGTTTTACATTTTTATATCAAAAAAGTAAAACCAAAATTATATTATTTATATATAGTCTTCGATTTTTTTCCTACGGAACGACCATTATGTTACCGTAAGCTCAGTGAGGACATTGCTATAGTTGCACCTTCTCATTTCCCAACTAACAGACTACTCTCAGATATGTACCGCATGACATACCTATCTATGAATATCAGAACCTGAAGTTATATTTTAAGTGCAGCCCAATCTCTCAAGCTCTGTATCTGTTTGCCCAGCTGCCTACTCAATATATCAACTTAGATATTCCACAAACACTTCACAGTCAATACATTTAGCTCATTATCTGCCCGCCTCAAATCCTACTCATCTTCTCTGTTCCCTGTATTTTTGAAGGGTACTACTATCTACTTAATTGCCAAGCTAAAAATATTTATTTCCTCTCTTTTCTTTACTCCCCACATCCAATCAATTCCCATGCCCCTTCGCTGCAGCTTTCTAAATAATTTTTAAATCTACCCACTTCCCTTCATTTCCACTGCTGTAGTTACCTTAGTTTAGGCCACCGTCATTTCTCACCTATTTTCTATAACAGCACTCTGGCAGATCTCTCTGATCCTAGTTTCATTCACTCACCATAATGCAGCCAAATGATCTCCTTTCTAATGTACAAATTACATCCTGTCCTTCCCAGATTAAAATTCTTTAATGACTCTGTACTACCCTAAGGATAAAGTTTAATCTCCCTAATACAAGAGTCTCTTTAGGATTTAATGCCTGTTTACCTTTCTGGCCTTATTGTTTGAGACTCCCTCCCTCCTTTCCAAACTATGCTCAAAACATACCAATTTACTTAGGGCTCCTAGACTGCACACAATGTTTCACTCCTGGGCTTTTCCACATGCTCTTCCTCCCTCTGGAATTCTTTTGCCCCCATTTTTGTCATACAGGTCTCGGCTTAGACATCACCTCCTCCTTGAAGCCTTCCCGAAAGCCCAGTCTTGGTTGGATGCCTTCTCCTATGTTCCCACATCATCTTCTGTAAGGACCAGTCTGAAGAGTTCTTCCCTCTCTGTCAGTAGGCTCTAAACTCCTTAGGGACAGAGACTGCTTATTCACTGTATCCCAGTACCTGGCACAAAGCTTGGCATACAGTACAAACTCACTAAATGTTTGCTGAGTGAATAAATGAATGAACAAAGGGATGGGACTGCACTGTCACTTTGAAGGCAAAAAAATGGCACTACTGGCCTATCCATCTTTAAATCCTACCCTATTATTCTGAATTTGACTGTGTCTCCCAAGCCCTCTTACCTGGTCACCCCTGTGACCCTGGCTCACATTTAGAAAGCACTTAAAAGTGGGGTGGTGTATAACTGAACAATGAAGAGACTTTTAAAACTTGAAACTCAAGTATCTATACAACAAGAAATCAAGGAAAGTTTCCTACAGCAAGAGATGCTTAATCACATTAACGTTATAGCTGTCTGAACATTACTCACTAAAGAAATGTGGTTCTCTGGAGAAATATTACTAAATTTGGCAAGAAATTTCTCAGCAGCATTTCTCTTGGCTTGTTTTTTTGATGCCCCCTTTCCTAAATAAAGAGAAAGAAATGGTAGATTTAGAAAAGAAATTAGTGTCCACAGAGGGTGATCAACTGTATAAAGTATTGAGTTTAATCAGAGAACCTCATCTTTTTTATATACTATTTTCTTACTGACCTGATATCTTTGTTGCACTTCATACATTTTTGAAGGCATTTCTATTAACAGTTTTTATTTAACAAACTTTATTATTCTTTTTTTTTAAATTTCAGAATATTAGGAGGGTATAAACGTTTTGGTTACATTATTTGCTTTTGTGTGGTTTGCGCCAAAGTTATAAGTGTGCCCATCACCACAATAGTGTGCATTGTACCCGTTAGGTGTGTATTTACCTGTTCCCCCGGCACCTGTTGGTTTCTGTTGAGTTTTACTACCATATGTGCGCATGGGTGTTGATCAATTAGTTCCAATTTAATAGTGAATATATGTGGTATTTGTTTTTCCATTCTTGTGATACTTTGCTTAGAAAAATAGTCTCCAGTTCCATCCAAGTTGTTACAAAAGGTACTAGTTCACCATTTTTTTTATGGCCGAGCAGTGCTCCATGGTATACATATACCACATTTTATTAATCCACTCATGTATTGATGGGCACTTGGGTTGATTCTACATCTCTGTGATTGTGAATTGTGCTGCTATGAACATTTGAGTGCATGTGTCTTTTTGATAAAATGACTTTTTTTCCTTTGGGTAAATACCCAGTAGTGGGATTGCTGGATCAAATGATAAGTCTACTTTTGGTGCTTTGAGGTATCCTCCACGCTGTTTTCTGTAGAGGTAGCATTAGTTTTCAGTCCCACCAGCAGTGTGTAAGTGTTCCTTTCTCTCCACATTCACGCCAGCATCTGTTGTTTTGGGACTTTTTGATAAAAGCCATTCTCACTGGAGTTAGGTGATACTTCACTGTGGTTTTGATTTGCATTTCCCTGATGATTAGAGACTTTGAGTATTTTTTCATGTTTGTTGGTCATTAGTCTATCTTCTTTTGAGAAGCTTCTATTCATGTCTTTTGTCCACTTTTTAATGGGGTTGTTTGATTTTTTTCTTGATGATTTGTTTGAGTTCTTTATAGATTCTGGTTATCAGCCCTTTATTGAATGTATAGCATGCAAATATTTTCTCCCATTCTGTGGGTTGTCTATTCACTCTGTTGATTGTTTTCTTGGCTGTACAGAAGCTTTTTAATTTAATTAAATTCCATTTATTAATTTTTGTTGCTGTGATTGCCTTTGGGGTCTTCATAAATTCTTTGCCTAGGCCAATATCTAGAAGAGTTTTTCCAACATTTTCTTCTAGAATTCTTACAGTTTCATGTCTTAGGTTTAAGTCTATTATCCATTGTGAATTAATTTTAGTGAGTGGTGAGAGGTACAGATCCTGTTTCAGTCTTCTACATGTGGCTATCGAATTTTCCCAGCACCATTTATTGAATAAGGATTCTTTTCCCCCAGTGTATGTTTTTGTTTGCTTTGTCAAAGATCAGATGGCAAAATGAGGATGGTTTTATATCTGGGTTCTCTGTTCTGATCCATAGGTTTATGTCTCTATTTTTGTGCCATGCTGTTTTGGTTACTATAGCCTTATGATACAGTCTGAAGTCTGGCAAAGTGATGCCTCCCGATTTGTTCTTACTGCTTAAGGTTGCTTTGGCTATTAGGATTGGCTTTGGATATTTGGATACTCTTGATTTCCTTCTCTTGTCTGATTGCTCTGGCTAGGATTCCCAGCACTATATTGAACAGAAGTGGTGATAGTGGGCAACCTTGTTTGGTTCCAGTTCTAAGCAAGAATGCTATCAATTTTTCCCTGTTCAATATGATGTTGGCTGTAGCCTGTTTTTCTTTAACAGTTATATTTCCTTACGCCTAGCTTTATTGAACTATTTGGTTTAATTCTGACCAATTATTCAGATTTATCAAAATATATCTGAATTATAATCCCTATCTTTCAATGCCTATTTCCTGGTTATAGTCTTCTATAAACTGACAACTATGTGGAATTTCTTTCTTTAACATGAAAAAGAAAGGCATAGGAGATCCTGGATTTAAAGGCACTATAAATATCTGCTCATGCTTTTGTTTTATCGACTTAAAAACAGGCCCAGGGAGATTAAGTAATTCATTTAACTGTGTGAATCAAAGACTACATCAAGAATGGAAGCTGAGGTTCCTGTCTTGGGCCCAGTACTTTCTTCACTGGCCCATACTAGCTCTCAAGGGCAAACACAGTTGCCTATTTCTTGAAACTAATATCTAGCTAAGGTAAAATCCCACTTGAAGCCACTTCCAAAATGACAAATACATGCCAGAAAAGTTAACAGAGAAATTCTCACTAGTACTTTCTGTGACGGCTTTTTCTCGTAATTTATGTCCTTTACATCGCAGAAGTGGTATAATAAAAAAGATAATTTCTACTTTTATTTTTACCTCACTGCAATTTTTTATGATCTAGTCTCTTATTAATCATCTCATTTTCAAATGTAATCTTCCTTTAGTCCTTTTATTTTTTAGAATAGCTGTTGAAACTCCAAGAGATTTACTATTGCTTTTTCTCCAAAATGAGTTTTTTAAGTTACTAATACATCAATGAAGATTGTTTAAAGTACACAGCCAATAATTTGTCTTTTCACTTACAGTCTATAATTTTTTAAAATATCAAGTTAAAAAATATAAGTAATCTTAAGCTAAATATTTATACTTAAGTTCTACCTTAGAAAGTTAGAGAAAATAGCACAGGAGCATATCAGTTTTTTCTCCTACAGAAATATTTGAAAAGATATTACAACAGAAATTTCTACGGTCATTCATCATCTGAAAATATTTCAAATGTCTTTAGTGGTAAAAAATAAATACCAGTTTCCATAAATGACTCTAGCCTGCAAATTGTGGTATATTCTCTCTTATGAGCAGGTCCTCCCTCCTGGGAAAGGGTATATTCAGGAAGTCTCCAGCCATGATGAATAGCCAATTCCTACAAAATCAAGATTTAATAGTAATTTTAACTATGCAATGGTGCAATCATGTAAATGATATTCTTTCTTGATCTTGATCCCATTTCTATTTATATGTTTGAGAAGAATAATGATGTCTTGTAATGGAAAAATGAGGGAAGACCCTGTATTTCTCAAAGATATGCCAGCATTTTATATTTTTATACCATAATACCAAAACTAAAGCAATTCTGTGCTACGAATGGTGTTCTTCCATCAAGCCACAGTGAGCTAATATAAGAATTCAACTAGAAAGACAGGCTACTCCCACTCTCTTCAGGAACACCAGGAGACAGCTACAGGTCTCACTGTCTAAAGCATCTCCTGTCCTAGCTATAGACTTCCAGACCCACAGCTGGCTAACACTGTATTCAATGAAGAGCAGAATGAGGAGCAGAGACAGCAAACAGACAGATGAGGTCAGGGACAGAAGGTGAAAACAACTATAGAAAAACCCATGGAGCAGGAAAGAGAGACCAAAGGACTGGTTGAATAATAGGAAGGAGAATGTCCCAACAGAGCACATGGATGATGTGCAGGAACGATACTCTGCATGCAGAAATTCAAACATGAATATATATATTTTTTGGTAAGCAGACTACTTTCCTTTTCTTGAATTAGGTTACCCAATTTGGGCTCTTTACAAAGTCTTCTGTCTCAGCAGAAGTAGAAAGAGGTTTGTCATAAGAGTGGCAAGAAATACTCTTAAAGTACAAAACACTCTACCCATGTGCACTGAGGTCCTGTTGATCTCAAATGAGAATTCCACAAATAAAGGCAGACACTGTACATGGAAGAAAATCTAAAACATAAATAACTAGGAAAATAATTTCAAGTTAGCTCTGTAATAGCTCATGATCATAATAAGTGGGGAAACAAAATATTTCACTATCTTATCTTTAAAATATTAATTCCTTGTCTTAGCCCCTGTAATATTATCAATTTATTATATCTTTTATCAGTAGACAAAATGTTAAGTATGAAAAAACTGTACAACTTACCTGTAATGAACCAATAGGATTAAGTTGGTTCTTTGGTTGCTTGGAAGGATCCGGCATTAAGGGATCAGGAACTGCGAAGCTAAACATTTTTTTAAAGTGTTATAAAACAAAATAATTTCATCTAAATTACTAAATAAATGATAAGCATTTTCTATTTAACTCTCTATGCCTCTGTTGTTGCCATTCTGTGTACATGGAATGCCCTTCTCTCCAAACTCTTCCATGGGAATCTGATCTATCCATTGTCCAAGGTATATCTCAAAAGCCATTTCCTCTAAGAAGCCTATCCTTTTACCCCAATGAATCATAATCTCTCCTTCCTTTGAACCACTGTAACATTTAGTTTGATCTTTTCTTAAGGAAATTGTTTTACCGTAAATTATATACTCTTACAAATACATGTTATTTGTCCACCCCTCACCTCACCTCTCCTGTTTGGGCTGTAAGCTCTTTAATAGTAGGGCCTATGTATTACTTACCTACAAAAGCTTTGTGGTGTTTTGTACATAATAAGCACTTAATAAAAATATATTTAAAGAATACCGTTTTTAAAAATACACAGAAAATGGAAGACTAACAGCCAGAAAATTTAGCCTGGCTGGCAATGTGGATAATACAGGTCATAAATGTTGTTTTTTCATGCAGAGATCTATGGAAGAGAGATCTGTTTGATCTATTATTTGCTCGATGCTAGGGTAATCCTCTAAGATTCATATGTATCCTGCATAAAATAGATGGCCCATATGGATCTGGTTTCAGCATGTGAGGACTGTGATTAGGGAAAAAGAGAACAACCTCTTCTAGGTAGTTTGAAATTACTAGCTACTGGGGACATCAGTGCCTAACACTACTGCAGACATCAGTGCCCAATACTGAATAAACTGCATTCTAAGATTACTACCACCTAGGCAACTGGAGACTCATTTCTTCCATGACAAATGAGATTTAACTATTGCCACTTCCTCAAGTTTCTTTTCCAACTGCCAGAATTTCAAGATTTACATAGGCCGAGGAGATATGAGTATTCACTTACAATGCTGCATGCTGAAGCTACACAAATAATTGTGATGGAGAAGTGAGAAAGTCTCTGTATTAAATCAGGCCACTTTAGGCCTGATTACAGCTTAGTAATTCCCATCTTATCTGTCAAGAGGCACAAATATATAGTAAAATTTGTTAGCCTTTTTTGCTGACAAAGTGAAGTGCCCATGTGCAGAGAAAGGATACTCCGTACGCTCATTTCTACAAATGTACTCAACACTTTGGGTTGCACAGAAACAACATGGCCAACACCAGTGGAGGGGGAAACTCAACACCTGTCATGCTATTTGGCATGTCTTGAAAGCTGGCATAAAGCAATTTTAACACATGACGTAAAGAATCAAGTATTATCTTGTGAAATCCAAGGCTTGTCTTGGCCAAGTGCTTACCTAGAGGGTTGTCATGTCAATGGTTAGTTCTAAACTACCCAAAAGGTTTAGATGACTTAGAAAAAGAGAATAAACTAAATATACCCCTAATCCAAAAGTCTTGCTATGGCTAGGGAACAAAAAATCCAACCCAAATTCCCATGGGCCTCTGCTGTCAGCTATGAGCAGATTATACCAGGTTGTACTTCAAACATACTTGAGTGCACATAAGAGAAGAATGTAAAGGCGTGCCATGCTCCACAATGTCCCCAGTGGAAATCGAAGGACACTACTTTATGATACATGAGATCTCTACGACCAACCTTCTTTCCAAAAACACCTAAAGTGCTAAAAAACTTTAATTTGGAAAGATATGTCAAGAATTAATATCCCCATCCACACCTGGGAATATTGCTTCAAAGAAAAAAAACCCAGAAAAATTAATATCCCTAGCGACAGAATGGGTCATTAAAAAAAAAAAATCCCACTTGACATTTTCTATTTGGTATACATTCTATAATAAAAGAAAATCTCTGCCTCTTTCTTCCAAATTAGAATTCCTAAACGAGTACTTTCAGCTCATCTTTCCATCTCACACCTTGTTTTCTTCAGCGCAGAAATAATCAAAGTCTCAATACTCAATATGAATATTAATATTTGCCAGAACACTCTGATTTTCTACTGTGGCACCCCATCTGGGGGGGAAAAAAGTAAAGCCTAGTTCATGAGAGCCTTCATTTAATAGCTAGTTGCTGGATCTGACTGGATAAAGTTGTCTTTAATGGATGATAGGTTTTCACAAGGAAATAGAATTTTAGAGCTAAGATACCAACAACTGTTCATTTTGTTGCTTTTGTGAGCATGTTCAAATTTTTAATCTTACCTCAGCCATGATATTTTTGAGCTGCAGAATACAAAGAAATTTAGCTCACCAAATACTTGCATTGGCTTTCAAAATGTTTATGGCAGCCTCTGCAGCTCTATGTTTCGCCAGCTTCTTACTTGTACCTTCACCTGAATTAAGGTTTAAAAAAAGAAGTCTTATCTCCTGTGGAAAATGGGTGGTTTGTACAGATGTTTTCATAATACAAAACAGTCACTACAGGTTTTACATATACACACTAGGTAACAAAATCATACACTATACACAGTTATACAGTGTAATAAAATATTCACCATGTGAAGTTAATACATTAAAAAACAATTTTAAAAGTTCTATGTATTTAATTCTATGCATACCTGTATAAAAATCCTTATTTTTATATATGTTTGTAATATAAAATGATAATATAGTAGACCATGTCACACCTTCTGAAGAAATGCAACTTAGTACTTTATTCTTCCCTTATTCCTGAGAGAGGGGAAATTCTACTACAGCAAGAAGTTTCTTTTAAAGAGCCACTTATAGCAGATCTGTCTGACAGCAAAACAATTTTTTTTCCTCTTTTTTTACTCTGATCCTTCAAGTTTTGGGGCATGAGCAAAACAATTTTGACAGCCTGTTTCAAACTATACTGTATCAAACCCCTCTGCTAGACTAAGTAGTCATGACTACAGGCTGGGCACAGTGGGGAAGGGTTTATATATGGCATAAGGCTTGTTGTGTCTTCTATACAACCTGTATCTCTTGCATGGGTAGGTAAGGGGAGACTGGGGACAAAACTGATACCTAAACTTCAGTAAGCAATCACACTTCATAAATGATAAATTCAATCTTTTTTCTTTTGAATTCAAACCCTTATGGAATCAGTTTCAACTATGACTCTCAAGTGTCAGAAAACACATAAATCACTCATTTATCTACTAACAGAGGTATTAGGGGTATAGCATAGAACTAAACAGAGTCCCTGCACTCAAGAGCTAGTGTGGGATTTCATCTGTTAATAGGCATCTGCAATACAGAGTGAAAACGTCACAAGCTTATGTGCACGCGGTAGGGAAGCACACAAAAGCACCAGCTCCCCTACTCTTCGTAAGGATTCAGAAAGGTTTCATGAAGGAAGAGATAACTAAACGGACACCTGAATGATAAGTAAAAGCTAGCAAACTGAAGAGAGATGGGGGATTAGGAAGAGCTTTACAGGCAGAGAGAAAGAACATCTGGGAAGGCTCAAAGGCGACACAGAGTACCGTGTTCTCAAGAACCCCAACTAGCTGGGCATGGCTAAAGTTTAAGAACTCGAGGTAAGGACTTTTGAGATAAAAGTCTAGAGAGCTGCCAGTAGGAGAAGAGGTCAAAGAAGGGTACTGTGAATTTCAAATGTTAAATGTGCATAGGAATTGCCTGGGAATCGTTAAAACACACACATCCGAGATGGGCCTCCGATTTTGCATTCCCATCAAGTGCCCAGGTGGTATCAGTGCTGCTGTAGATAACACTTCAAGAAGCAAGGTTGTAAGTCATGTTAAGAAATTTGTTCAGAGGATGATGGGGAAACTACTGAATGGATTTTAAGAAGAGCAAGGCAAATCTGAATGCTAAAAAGAACACTCTGGTTGTCACGTGGCAAAAGGGCATGACAAAACTCTAAGATGAAAGAGCAGCCGTCAGATTGCAGCTATAATCCAAATGAGAGATGACAGTATCCTGGACAGTAGCAATATGAAGAAAGAAGCAGACAGATTCAACCAATATTTAGGAGATGGGTTTAATGACAGACTGGACAAGTGGAAGGGGGACAGGAAAAGAGTCAAGAAGACAGGGAGCTGGGCCGGAGTGGGCATGGAGGCTGCTCCACCGGGCCTGGGCGTCTGCACCGTGGCTCCACGGGACCTTCAGGCTGCTGCCCCAGGAAGCACGACCCAGTGGCCTCCATGCATGGCCCAGGAGCACCATGTCATGGGGAGATCCCCAGTGGCTGCCTCGAGTGTGCGGTGGGCGCGTCCCTGGCTATCTTCCTCCTGAGAAAGTCCTGTTGTCAGGTGTGGCATAATCTGAGGCTGGGAAGTGCTGAAGCTGCTGAAAGATGGCAGAAGTAGTGGTGGTAGTAGCCAAATTTGATTATGTGGCCCAACAAGAACAAGAGCTGGACATCAAGAAGAATGAGGGATTATGGTTTCTGGATGATTCTAAATCCTGGTGGCAAGTTTGAAATTCCATGAATAAAACAGATTTCATGCCTTCTTACTATGTGGAAAGCATCTATTGTAAAAAAACCTAAAGGATACCTTAGAGACAGGGTTTTGCTGTATTGCCCAGGCTGGACTTGAACTCCTGGCCTCAAGCAATCCTCCCAAGTAGATGGACTACAGATGTGTGCCACCACACCTGGCTTAGTTTTCATTTCTTATTCAACATTATTGTTATTCTAGACTAGAATGATTTAATTATCAGCAACAGAAGGCAAATATTTAATGTTTTTAACCATTGTAAAACAGCAGAAACTATAGTACAATTCAAAGATATAAAGTAATGGAATATCTGTTTCTGAACTCAGAATCTTTCCAAGGCCAGGCGCAGTGGCTCACGCCTGTAATCCTAGCACTCCAGGAGGCCGGGGCAGGCAGATTGTTTGAGCTCAGGAGTTCGAGACCAGCCTGAGCAAGAGTGAGACCCCGTCTCTACTAAAAAAAGTAGAAAGAAATTATCTGGACAACTAAAAATATATAGAAAAAATTAGCCGGGCATGGTGGTGCATGCCTGTAGTCCCAGCTACTCGGGAGGCTGAGGCAGTAGGATCACTTGAGCCCAGGAGTTTGAGGTTGCTGTGAGCTAGGCTAACGCCATGGCACTCACTCTAGCCAGGGCAACAGAGTGAGATTCTGTCTCAAAAGAAAAATAAAATAAAATAAAAAAATAAAAATATTTCCAGTGTACTAAATGTAATTTAACAGATGTAGTCACAGTGACGTTTAACTGCAGAGATAATTTTTTTCAGATTTTAACATTTTGCAAATAATACCATTATTTTAAGTTTTTATTTTATGTTATTTTTGAGACAGGGGCTTGCTCTGTTGCCCAGGCTGGAGTGCAGTGGTGCAATCACAGCTCGCTGCAACCTCTAACTCCTGGGCTCAAGTGATCCTCCTGCCTCAACCTCCTAAGAAGCTAGGACTACAGGTGCATCAGGCCTGCCAAATTTTTTTATTTTTTGTAGAAACGGGGTCTTGCCACATTGCCCAGGTTAGTCTCGAATTTCTGGCCTGAAGCAATCCTCCTGCCTTGGCCTCCCAAAGTGCTGGGATCTCAGGCATGAGCCACTGTGCCCGGTCCTATTTTTAAGTTTTTAACTGGACGATAAATCAGAGATTTCCCTTGACTAGCTGAAGAAACCAGAGTTAGAATCAGGAATACTTCTGGTTTTATACATACTGGACATTTATTTAAAGCATGTTGATTAGAGGCATTGGGGAAATTTAAGTTAGTTTCTATTAAAGTATGTCTCATAGTGATGAATGCATAGAGAAGACTACGGATACCTAGATAGACTTTTCTGTTCCTTTTTAAAAGGTTACTGGTATCCTGGTGTTAGGTAGATAGTTAGGATCTCTGGCTCTTCTTAGGACAAGGGTTCCCTGATTTGGTGCTATTTCAGCAATTGCTCCACCTGGGAAGAAAGATAAGGGCGGCTACTCCATTTTGGCACTGCCCCACCCTTAATCCTATCCTGAGCAACTGCTACACTGGGGAAGAAAGGAATGATTTATCAACCTAGGAATTCCCCAGCCCAGGCATAAAGATTTAGAAAGTGAGCTAAAGTAACCTAAGGGTACTTAATATGCTATTAGCTTGAAACTGCATTGCTGTTCACCCCTCCGCAGGTGGGCTTTCTTAGAGGGAGCTCATACACACAGATGGAATTTTGAGGACACCTGTTGATCATCTGATAACATCCTACACCTCCCAAGAGCCCTCCTCCAGACTGGGCTAATAAAAGGACACAATTCGGGAAGTCAGGAAGTAGTGAGTGGGTTAGCCAGTGAATGAGTTGATGTTTCTCTCCACTCGTGGAGACAGACCCGTTTTATCCTACAGCAAAGAGCTGCTCTTGTGAAACTGTTCCCTGACCCGTTTTATCCTACAGCAAAGAGCTGCTCTTGTGAAACTGTTCCCTGCCTGAGGTTACTCTGTCATATTGGGCTTGCTGGTGACTTTTCCAAGAAAGGAGTCAGAGGACACTTTGGTGTGTCTGGTCATTTGGCAAGAACCAAGGGTAGACTCCCATCCTGACATCTTTGGTGCCAAAACTGGTATTCTGACACTGGGACTACAAAAAATGTGGCAGTAATTAACAAATGATAGTTAAAATAATATCATAGAGCAAAGAGGAAAAATACCTCAGTTTTAGATGTTATATATAAATCTAAAAACTCAAATATAATTTTTATTATTTGTTAATACTCCCGGGAAACCTTCTATGCTATTTTCTGATAGAGACAATTTTATCAAAGTTTTATCTTTATTTAAGTCTTAGGAAATCTCTTAACTTTATTACAATATTATAGTTATTGCTACCTGTATTCCAGGGTGCTTGGAAACATTTTCGTAAGTTAGTGATCTGTGGCTAGCCTGTATAATGATGTAAATACAGCATTTGCATCAAACAGCCTTTCTCTTTTCTCAGAATTTCTGCACCTTTTGGTAACTTAAATGTCCCCTGGAATAAATGGATTTGTTTCGTAATGATTTTGCCAGTGGAGACATTGTTTGAAAGTTAAGAAGAAAAAGGATAAAACAGGAAAGAATGAATGTGTATATATTTTTAACTATTAAAAAATATACATGCCTTAAAGCTTCTTCCCAAACAAATCTGAATAATAAGGTCACATTTTTGGCCATCATGACTTACTTGTTTTACAGGTTCTGTTATAGTTTAGGGGAAAAAAATTTTTAGAAAGGGAGAAGCCTCAGAAAAACTTTCCATTGCCTGAGTGTGGGCCAGGTCACATGGATTGGGTGTGGGATGTTTCAGTGTTGCAGAACAGACCAGGAAGCTCACTGATAATTATCCTGAGCTGTGTGATCAACCTGACAAAAGAGAACATGGCGTTTTTATTGAAAATAGATTGGTTAAACATCTTTAAAGATTTTTTTCAGTAAGTTAATCTGTTTATTATACCCACTGTTTTCTTATAGTTTTTGAATTAGATTTTTCACTTCTGTGAATTTAAAGGAAAACTCCATGGAGAGAACTTGGTGGGTTTACATAACCTGGCACATTATGTTGTTTATATAATATAAGCTAAATGATTGGCGATATATCAAATAATAGTAGTTTTGACTTTGTAAGTAAAATAATTTTAAAATGTTTTAGTGCAAATGTTTACCTAACAGATAGGTAAAGGATATAAATGGTGTGAGTTTACTGAAGTTCTAATTCAGTAGCTTTCACTTAGCACAGACGTTTGAAGTAAATTAAATTATAAACATTAAAAACATTGGGAAATAATGGATTAGGTGAACAAAAATTTAAAAAAAAGAGTCAAGAAGACAACCTAAATTTCTGCTGACCAACTGGGTGATTGTGGTGCCTTTAACAGAGAAAGGGAATGGAGGGGGAATGCGTTTGAGGGAAAAGATGGATTTGGTTTGGGACCATGAAAGACTGAGGTGCTTTTGCATCACCCAAGCAAAGACGCCCTAGCAAGCACAGGCCAATCCACTGTTCTGTAATTGGCCCTGGGCTGGAAGACAGACACTTCAGAATTATTAGCCTTTAGATAGTATTTGAAGCCAAGAAGGCACACGAGCTTGCATGGGAAGACAGGGTAGTGCGAGAAAAGAGGGTAGAGGCAATGGTTGCCATAGGTTGTTAATCCCTGTTCTAAAACACATGGAGGGGTGGGGAAGGCTACTTTTTCTTGAATTCTCCCTGAATATTTAAAAGTAGACTAAAGTAGTAAGGCAATGTTGACCCTATGGTTTACACGAGGACCCTTCCAGCCAGCACCTACAATCCACCTGCCTCACATAAAAAGGCTTCAAACTTGTCTTAAAGTGGCTTCAATGAAAATAAAGGACTCCAGATTTCCAGTGACACAAACAAATGATGCCTTCAGATTACCAGATGGTGGAACTTCGGTCTTCCTACTAAATTTCTTTCTTGGCAGTCTTCCAAGTTCAATTTAGCATTCAATATTTTTTATGTTTGCAATTAAATACATACATAAGAAAAACAATGTCTACATTTACAGATGAGCAACTTTAGTTATCTATTGATCAAGCTTACTGCCATGAGTCTGAACTCTGAAACTTCATTGCTATGTGACCTTAGGCATGTTACTTATTATCTTTCTGAACCTATTTAAGTATAAAAAGGGGATACTATCTTATTCAAAATACCTGTTCAGTTTCAGAAACTAAAAGCTGCTATGCAATATAGTATATGGGAATCTTCTGCCCTTCCTCATTTTGCTTTGATACACAATCAAGTCTTGTACAACGGACTTAAATTGCCAAATGAGTCCATACAGAAAGGGGACAAAGTCAGAAAATTCTGGGGTTGTGTCTCCTGGCATCTGCTACGATCTATGAAACTTGACAGTACCAATAACACAGCTATGACTGCTCTGAGAACTTTTCCTGCTTCTAATTCTTAGAACCCTAAGAGGATCCTAGGGTAGGAAAGACTTGCAGAATGCCTGGATAACTTTTCAGTTTCTGAGCTTCCTTGGTATCTGGGGAAGAGAAATTAGGGAGGGAATCAGATGAAGTTGGAAAGTCCCAATGACCTGAGATGAGAGGTCTCAGTTTCAGAGCCTGTTCCTCATAGCTGTCTCTGGCAAAAAGAGCACTTTTCCGAACTGAAAAACAACACCAAGACTTGACTGCCAACCCGCATGGTCATCGGGGTTAACTGTGCATACAGACCTGTGCACGTTATGTCACCGACGGTTACTCTGAAGGTGAAAGTGGGCACATGTATTTGCACATCGGATCTTTCACATTCATAAACCGGGATGTTCTTGGTCTTCATGCCGTATTCGTGTAATACCTGAATCGGTGTTTTCCCTGGCTTAGCTGTTATCATCTTCCCCAAACTACAAAAACCAGAAAAGGTGTTCTTTGCATGCTAAATCAGAGAGGAAAGCAGAAGCATACAGAGGCCAGTTTTGGCCGCCACCAGTAGTGACGGGAAAGGCGCCACAGCTCCCTGGCGGCAGGGCCAGAGCTGGCAAGGCCCGGCCGCACCTGTCTCCCGGCCCCGCTGCGGCAATCACCCAACAGGGGCAAGCAGGGTGAGGGAGGTCTTTAGAGAGAGAACTTGAATGCGGGTAGGAGGATTCTCAGGGGAACAGGGCGGGCACCAGCGCTGCATCCCGCCAGGACCAAGCCCAAGATCCCTTTTCCAGGCGCAGAGACCGCGCGCCAGACCTGACCACCCCGTGCGCCGCCTGGGCCACTAGAGGGGCGGGACCCCGCCGCAGACCCCAGCCCAGGCCGCTGAGGGCGGGGCCGAGCTCCCGCAGCTTTACCCAGAATGCCGGTGGAGAGCCGGCTTCCCCGCCCCCGCCTCTGCTGCCCACCACTCACGGCCCTGCGGCCCCGACGGCCCTGGCGCTGACCTGAAGGTCCCGCTGTCCTCGCGCTCCAGCGGCGGGGCCTCGGCGCGATGCCTGCTCTGGGACATGACGAGAAGGGACGGCTGGGCGGCAGAAGGAAAAGCGCTGCGGAGCAACGTCCTCGATTCCCGGGTCGGCTGGTCCCCGAGAGGAGCGCTGTTGCGCCGCCGCTTCCTTCGATTCCCCCTCTCGTCCCAGCTTGCGTCCCTCTCGCGAAGGGGGCAGGCGGGGCGGGGGCGGGGCCTCGGTGCCTTAGCGCCGACCACGCCCCCTCGCGGCCCCCGCTTTGCGCCCCAGTCCTTGCCCAGCCCTGCCCCTCCTACTCCAGGCCCCGCCCCCTCATCCAACCCTGGCATTTCCAGTCTCCCGCCCGTGCCCCCGCCGCCGGCCCCGCCGGCCCTTGCCAGCCCGCAGTAATGGGGCCTCAAGGCAGCCGTTCTTTGTCCTTAGAAGGAGGCCGTTTCTCGCCCCGAGAGAAGGCTTCTCCGGGGTGCGCCTAGGGTCTGGTAGGCCTGAAGCTCAGCCTTTTGGTGGGGATGGAGGAATGGGGCTGGCACTTTAAGGAAAAGATTTCAAAATTCCGAATGCAAAATTGTCGGGGAGCCTCCCCGGGCCTGGCTCGGAAGCTGGGGAGCGCCGGTGTATCTGCTCCAGGGGCTGCGGCTGGCACTCCGGGTCCCCGAGCCCTGCTTTTGGGAGGAGGCGGGGATGTCCAGAGACCCCTCCTCTCCCGCCGTGCGGGCTCCTTTGTCTTCCAGGCTTTCGTCACGAGTAGAACGCTGGGCCAGCGCACCCCAGCAGGGCACGTTAGATGTAAACTAAGGCTTTTCTGTGGACCAGATTCCAGTCAAACGCAGTTTCTGTAGACCTGTGTTGTCGGTTGTAATGGCATTTGCCTGGGATGCACCACCTTTGGTGGGGTCAGATTACGCATTACATGTCCTGTCGCCTCTTTGTGGGTTTGCGAGCCCCTTGGAGAATGCCTGCCTGTGTTTACTCGGTGTTCTGGAAGATTGCTTTGCACAATGCTACTCGCATGAAAGGACATTATTAAAAGTAATTTATTTTTTGTTTGCATGGGAGCCCTAAATACTTGAAAGCAAGTGAAAGATGTTCAGAATGTAATCAAATTATTTTCTTTAATTTGAGGCTTGAATTAAGCCTATTCGAGTTTCCTCTCCCTCCTCTTTCTGTATATGTATGTATGTAGATTACTCTCCACCAGTGTAACGTTTTAATGAATATCTTATTGGAAGGACTACGTAGTCGCTATTTCAAAACATTGACGTCCAAATATGGCAAAACAATATTTCAGCACACAGATTTGGTTCCAAAATTTACTTTTAGCTACAAAATTACTTAAAAACAAGCCAAAACCTTATATAGCTCTTGTTAAAGGTTGAGTAACTGGGATATAAGGATGAAAAAGAGAAAAACGAAGCAGGACTCCATTTCAAAAAGATGTAGTCTATGTTCCCA
Organism: Indri indri; assembly: GCA_004363605.1. NCBI lineage: Eukaryota > Metazoa > Chordata > Mammalia > Primates > Indriidae > Indri > Indri indri. The sequence goes on from RJWJ010000534.1 coordinate 25,520, forward strand.
GCTTCAGAGTAAGAAACTACTAGATAATAGTTTACACTTATTTATATGTAATATGGCTTTAATTTAGTATTTTATAAAGACCTCATATAATTGTTTCCCTCTGTTCTGTGAATTTATATTTAACACTTGGTTTTGTAAACACACAAGATGGAAAATGAATGAAATGCTTAATGAAATGTATACCATGAGGATTCAAAACTGCACTTTTCTGTTGCCAGAATTCCAGCGGTGGACTTGTGAAGGAATTCCCTTTGGACTAGGTCCACTGCAGGTGATACCCAGGACTAATGTTAGTGCCTTAATTGCATTGTTTTCCATAGGGCTATATGCTTCCTTTAAAATTGGCCCAGTGCCAATGGGAAGTCACTCTCAACTGTGATCCTTCCTCATCAAAGATTTTGGTCATATTTTAAAATTATTAGTTTTCTGTATACATTTTAGTGCTATAGCCTGCCATTCCAAATTAGGCTTGCTTTTAGTATATCATTTTACACTGTTGATCTATAATTCATTACCTGTGCACACAAGGGGAGACAGTGAATTGTACACTGGTAAACTACTTGGTGAAACCAGGCTTTGTATTTTTAAGGTGTATAATTATATTTAAAATCAAACAAGGCTTAATTTTGTTCCTGATTTTCTTCTTTGAAAATGGATTTATCTGGGAGTTGCAGTTGATGTCGTTTTGATATTAATATGTTTGCTGCTGCCACCAAGAGCTTTGTCAAGCAAGTTGGAGATGGAGGGAGATTAGTTCCTGTTCCAAGCCTCAGTGAAGCTGACAAATATCAACCTTTAAGTCTGGTGGTAAAAAAGAAGCGATGCTTTCTGTTTCCTAGATATAAATTTACTTCAACACCTTTTACACTGAAAGATATTCTGCTAGGAGACAGAGAAATTGCAGCTGGTAAGTTTAAATGTTTGAGAGTGACTACTCATTTAGCTGTATTATTGGTAACCTAAACATAGGTTATATATATGTATATATGTGTATATATATATATACACACACACATACCATTTATATTAGTAATATGTATACATTGTCAATAATAGCAACTATTATTATGATAGTAGTAATAGTAGGATTAACATTAAGATTAAGATTAACAATGTCTGAAGTTTATATAGTATCAAATCTCTTATTGGTCAGATAATTTGCAGATCTATCAATTATTTTATAAATTAATCAAATCAACTTAGAATATGATATTTATTTATAAAATGGGATATTATTTGGGCAGCTTACCTATCTCACGTAGTTAAATAAGATGAAAGTAATTTTTGTTTTATGATTCAGTTATAATTGGTACACAAATGTATTTGAAGGCTAGATTATGAAATAAATTAATATTTTGACAAGTTATTGCTTATAAACACTTGTTTTTCTTTAAACCACATAATGGGTCTTGATGCTTAAGATGTTTTTTTGGCTGCACAGAAAATTTGAGTTCATTTTAACAATTCTTGCTATTTCTTTTTGTTGTATAAGTAATTGAATTGCTATTTTTACTCTTGGTTGAAATGTTGCCTTTTTCTAACATTTGGGTACGCAAGTCTTCAATTGTAAATTAACATGTTACTATATGTAATCTGCATAAGTTGAATTCAAGACATTGAAAAAACACTAAGTTCCTTCTTGTAAAGGTATTTCATCTTACCAATTACTGAATTATGAAGATGAATCAGATGTTTCATTGTATGGAAGGCGAGGCAACCATATTGTAAATGATGTTGGGATTAACGTTGCTGGATCAGATTCCATTGCAGTAAAAGCTTCATTTGGTGTAGTAACCAAACATGAAGTGGAAATATCAACATTACTCAAAGAAATCACTACACGGTCAGTATAATAATCCTGATATACTTCAGTATTTTCATTACATATTTTAACTATATAAACTTCAATACAAAGAATGCTTAAAACATTGAGGTTGTATTTTACTAGTGTAATTTGCTTGATATGTTTGAAATACTCAAATTAGTAGTATATTCAAACTTTGGATAAGTGTAGATATCCAAAATCATTTGGCTTAAAATTTTTAATTGTTGCACAAAATCACTTTGGCTCTGCACACATTTGCTAAATTATTAGATTAAAATAATACAGGAATCTGTCCGCAACCAATATACTAAATGTCTTCTCCAACAGACTCTCAGCAGATAGAATAAGACATTCTATATGGGCATGTTTTAAGAAAATATTAATAGAAAGGAGAAGCAGATTATTGAATTTCTTTCAGGTGTGTTTTCTGATTTGTATTAGGCCTGCCTTGATTTACTTTTAGTTAAGGTGAATCATGAATGAATAACATATGAAAGCAAAAAATGTACCTGGTTATATATAATTAGATGTTAAAGTCTTGTGAATGTATCTTCTTTATTTTAGAAAAATTAACTTTGACCACAGCTTGATCCGTCAGTCAAGGAATAGCAGAAAGGCAGTACTGTGCGTGGTCATGGAAAGCATTCGAACCACACGGCAGTGCTCGCTGTCTGTGCATGCTGGAATTCGTGGGGAAGCAATGCGGGTAAACCACACTTACTAGCCTTCTCTTAATAAAATGTTGCCATTGGAATTTTTAAAAAGTACTCAGTTTCTAATGAGACTTGTGTATTTTGTGAAATGTTGAGATGAAAGACCTGCAGTTGTATAGGATTTTACATAGTAATGTCTTTGTTTCGGAATGTGAAAAAAATCCAAGAAAACTTGAATTCTAAACAGGTATAATATAATGCAAACAAAACACTAATCGTATTGAAATAATACAAAATAATTAAAAATAAAAAAATAAAAAGGCATGAACAAAAATACTCAAAAAAGAAACCACTAATTCTTGTGAAATAATGTGTATACTGGAATCTGGAATCCCTCCTGTTACTATTTAAGTGCTTTTTTTTTTTTTTTTTTTCGTGGAGACAGAGTCTTGCTCTGTCACTCCAACTAGAGTGCAGTGGTATCATCATAGCTCACTGCAACTTCAAACTTCTGGGCTCAAGCAATCCTCCTGCCTCAGCCTCCCACAGTGCTAGGATTACAGGTAGGAGCCACTGCACCCGGCCTAAGTGCTATTTTAAGAATAAAAATTGAGTACTTAGACTGAATTCTTTGATTGTATTTTTAAGTATAGTTTATACTTTGAATTTTTAAAAGTCGAATTTATGTTTTTATATTAAAATGATTTTTCTAGGCCAGATGCAGTGGCTCATGCCTATGATCACTTTGGGAGGCTGAGGAGTTCAAGACCAGCCTGAGCTGCAGAGCGAGACCCTGTCTCTATTTAAATTTAAAAAACCCAGAAAATAAAATAGTAAACAAGGCCAGGCCTGGTGGCTCACGCCTGTAATCCTAGCACTCTGGGAAGCTGAGGTGGGAAGATCACTTGAGCTAAGGAGTTTGAGACGAGACCAGCCTGAGCAAGAGCGAGACCCCATCTCCATTAAAAAAATAGAAAGAAATTAGCTGGACAACTAAAAATAGAAAAAAATTATCCGGGCGTGATGGCGCAGTGCCTGTAGTCCCAGCTACTCAGGAGGCTGAGGAAGGAGGATCGCTTGAACCCAGGAGTTTGAGGTTGCTGTGAGCTAGGCTGACGCCACAGCACTCTAGCCAGGGCAACAGAGTGAGAGTCTCAAAAAGAAAAAAAAAAAGTAAACAAAATGATTTTTCTAAGTTAATATTATTAATGGCCAAACATGCTTTATTCAATGTTGGTTAAATCCTTTAAAAAATATTAGAAAATTATTTGTGTTTAATTTTCAGCTGAATTATGATGCTGTGTATCCTGTCATTCAGTGACACCTAATAATGACTTGACGGATTAAAACCAGTTGTTAGAAAGACAGGATTCAATGAAAATCTTTTCAAATCTATACAAATAAAAGTTCTGTCTGGTACCTATATTCAGCTGCCTGCCAAATTCTGATTAATACTGGATCATTTGGGAGACACAAACTGAAATATTTACTCGATTGTTGGTGAGAGCTTTGGAAAGCTGCTGAAAGCTCTGGGGGCTTTGGAACAGTAGACAAGCTAGACTGAAAACTTCAACTCTAGCTAGCACTTAAACACAGTTGCTTTCTAAGATTTGCAGGTGAAAGAAAAAGGCTTCTACTCTAGAGAGCATTACTGTTGTGGTAGCACCAGTCTTTTGGCTCCAATACTGAAGTGGAAAAAGTAGATAGAAATTTCCTAATGTAGACCGTGAGTCCCCATTGGACCACTAGATCTCTGCTATGAACACTTTAGTTCAAACAGTGTGAGTCTTTACTTGGGGAAGTTTTGTTTTGTTTTGGTAGGATCGTAGGGGATATTTTGTTTCTCTAAAAAGCTACCCTTGTATGTTATGTTCCTTAATAATGTTTTATTTATTTAATATAGTTTCATTTTATGGATGAACAGAATCCCAGGGGAAGGGACAAAGCTATTGTTTTCCCAGCACATACAACCATAGCTTTCAGTGTTTTTGAACTCTTCATTTACCTGGATGGTGCCTTTGGTGAGTGAATGATCTGCATGAAACACAGATGATTATAGTTTTAAGGAGAATAGAAAACTTCCTCTCTCTCTCTCTCTCTTTCAGTGTCTGATAATTACAGAAGAGTGATGCTCTTAGCACTGTCAATCTTATGCTTGAGTGAGGTAGCTGGAAAGGCCCTCCCTTCCCTACTTATCCAGTACCTCTTTTCTGCTTCGCAGTGAAGGCTGTAGACTCCTTACTACCCCACTTTCAATTATAGGATGAGAGCTAAAATGCAATCCACTGACAAAGTATTCCTTGGCTTACCTGGGGAGATAATCAATAACCCTCTTATAGGCAGTTTTTGGCAAATAGAGGAGTAGGTAGACAGTAAGATACCTGAAGTGTCAGGGTGCCCAAACCAGGGCACCCAATGACAATTTTTCTCACTTCAGTTTTACCTATCGCAGACCCAGCTTCCCTCCACGCTCCCTCGAAAAAATAACTTTAAAAGTACAAATACTTCCTCCAAAATTGTCGTCTTTGTATAAAACCTCTATTTGGAGGTATTATACAGCTCACTTTAGATTTCTCCATTTTACAGGTCTTTAAGGTTAGTTGGCCAACTGGCACAAGTCCAGGTGTAGCCCAAAGGATCAAGCAAGGGGGCCCCCTAGCTATGGTAATTTAATAACATTTTTAGACTCGTTTTTGTTTATTTCTGCAATTCTGTGGGAGGAGTGAATAGGGAGTCCAGAAACAAAACAAAATTACACACTAAGTAAATTCTATTTGGAATATTTTAGGAATAAGTTATATTGGTTGTTGGGAGGAATATACACTGATATAACTGATATGTCCATCAAAATTGAAAATGTACATATACTTTGGCCTTACACTTCTAGAAATTTATCCTACAGATATACTTACACATATATGAAATGATATGAGTACAAGGATATTCAGTTCTTAATAGCAAAAGATTGGAAACAACCTTAAGGATACCAATTAAATCACAGTATATCCTTACAAAAGACTACTATGAAGCCATTAAGAATGAGTATAGGTCCTGACATGGAATAATTTCTAAGGGATATTTTAAAGACATGTGTATAGTATGTGACTCTGGGCCTAAAGAATTTTATATACATACACACGTATATAATCTATAGATATTCCTTTATGCTTGTAAAATATATGGAGTATTTCTGGAAGCATACACAAGAAATTTAACAGGGTTGCCTTTAAGGTGGAAGACTGTGGCTGGGTTCAGGGTGGGCTAGAGATTTGTCACTGTATCCCCTTTTTGTACTCTTTGAATTTTGTACCATGTAAACATTACCTTTTCTAAAAATTATAAAATTTAACCTAAAAAAATACAATGGATAGTTTGTACCAGAATTCATTACCCCATAAAACACCCTGTGAAATATGAATCGTTCAACTTATAACATCTTCTAAAAATTTTTTTGTAGACCTTTGTGTCACTTCAGTGTCAAAAGGAGGATTTGAAAGGGAAGAAACGGCAACGTTTGCACTGCTCTACAGATTGAGAAACATATTATTTGAAAGAAGTATGTCCACTGCAGAATATTTCAAATGTATTTTTTTCTTTCTGGATTAACACATGAGGTTATCTATTCTGTCATCCCATCTGTTAAGGAAAAATTTAAATTTAAAAGCCTCGTCATTTCATGACTGATGGTTAAGATTCACATATTTATAAATACAGTTGGGTTATGTATTTTTTATTTTGACTTTTAACACATTTGTTTTTGTCCTTTTAGATAGAAGAGTGATGGATGCCATTTCTCGTTCACAGCTTTACTTGGATGATCTCTTTTCTGACTACTACGACAAACCTCTCAGCATGACTGATATTTCACTCAAAGAAGGAACGCATATCCGAGTTAACTTACTTAATCACAACATTCCAAAAGGGCCTTGCATACTTTGTGGAATGGGGAACTTTAAAAGGGAGACAGTTTATGGGTGCTTTCAATGTTCTGTCGATGGACAGAAGTATGTGAGACTTCATGCAGTTCCTTGTTTTGATGTTTGGCACAAAAGAATGAAATAAAATGAAAAATTAATATTTTTGCTGGTGTTTTAGATGCAGTTGTGCCACAAACCTTCCCTAAATTATCTAGGTTTGCTTTGATTAATTAAAGAGGGAGAAGAGGCTGGGGCCGGTGGCTCATACCTGTAATCCTAGCACTCTGGGAGGATGAGGTGGGAGGATTGCTTGAGCTCAGGAGTTCGAGACCAGCCTGAGCAAGAGTGAGACCCCGTCTCTACTAAAAATAGAAAAAAATTAGCCAGGTGTGGTGGCATGCACCTGTAGTCCCAGCTACTTGGGAGGCTAAGGCAGGAGGATTGCTTGAGCCCAGGAGTTCGAGGTTGCTGTGAGCTAGGCTGACACCATGGCATTCTAGCCCAGGCAACAGAGGGAGACTCTGGGGGGGAAAAAAAAATAGAAGAAAAAAGAAGTTAACTTGTCTGGTTATCATATTCTCCATCCATAAAGTAGAGATGATGACAATAGTGTCTATCTCATAAAACTGTCATGGAGATTACCGACATTGTTTATATCACAAAATGTTTAAATATGAAATTTAGATGTTCTTTCATAAATTTGCCAGTCACTTTAGAATCATTTTTGGGATTTGGATTTAGTCTATTGTTTTAGATAACTTTTTAAATAATTAAGAGGTTTTTCTAAATATCTGTTTTTAATCAACTTTTAATTCAACATTTAAGGGCAAGAGTGCATAAGTGGCAACTTTATGCAGTTTTAACTAGTGCCCTAGGTCTGGTAAAATGAGAAAAATGTGTTAATAATTTAACGTAATCCTAAATATTTAATTGCAGTATCAAATTAAAAGCACACTGAGCTCAGCATGGGGTTCTGTGTACACAATTAATAGGGTAACAGGTAGTAGTAATGGGCTGCCATTCTATGATGTACATATGCTTGCTAGTTTTATCTTCATAAAACTCACTACTGTCATTGTAAAGTTAAGGCAGATAGGACACGTCTATTTCTTCTTTGAAAATGTTTACAACATTTAACACATTTAGTTCTGAAAGATCTTTTTCATCTACTCTAGGACATCGAATTTTTCATACACAAACAACTTAAGCTATTAATTTACTATCTACCTTTATTAAAACAATAGCAAAAAGAATAATATGTAAAAAGTCCAGAACTCAAAATGTCATCACAGCACTCACTGCTAAGTATATGCATATGAAGGCATAAAGTAATCATGTAGATATAAAATACTTGTATACTATGCATGTAGAATGATTAAAAAATTTTTAATTATGTGAATGTGAAAGTTTTAGAGCAAATCTCTATTCATTTAACATCATCTATAATTTTTTAAGACAAGTTTAAATGCACTTTGCATGAAAAAAATGAGCTAGAAAGCACAGAATTAGAAAGTTTAGATTCCAGGATAATTTCCACATATATTTTACTGTATTTTTTGGAGCAGAGTATATTATTCAAAGCAAATATGAGTATACTGAACAAATAAAAGGGCTCTAGTGACTTCTTAAATATGGATATAGAGAATGGGAGCATTTTCCAAACCAAAATATAAGAATATTGAATTATCAGTTTAGTTTACTTCAATTGAGCAGGTTTTTCTGAGGGAAGTAAAGGCTGAAAGAGTTGATGATTAAGCAAGTGAGAAAGTGTTAGAAAATTCAAGTATAGAAATGAAAAAATACTGGGAGGAAATAAAAGATAGTAAAGATTTTTGTTTTATAAGGTGTCAAATTCTGTGCTATGCATGTGTGATATCTACTAATCTGGTGGTTTTTGTGTTACCTCTTTACTTTTCAGTATATACCTAAAGAGGTTAAAAGATGAACAATGGTTTGGAAAGAACAAGTTTCGGAAAACAGAAAAAGCTTTGTTTGTTTGGAACTCACTTATTTTGAACAGAACGTTTTACTGCGTGTCCATACTTTCCTACATAGGCAGTATGCGAAATCTTTTATGTTCCAGTGACTGTGTGCTGTTGCTTTGGCACCGACGTGATCTTCTATAGCATCTCCTCGCCACTGTTCTCAACAAGTTGCATCACATCATGATTTGACCATGACACAAAATGGCCATGGTACTGTATATCCTCATTTGTAGCAAAAATAAATTTTATACATTTATCAAAATTTGATGACATATCAGTTTGTAAGGATCATCATTAATGACAAAAATGATGTGAAATGACGTAACACAAAGAAAGAGATACATAGAGAAAGGGACCTGGAAACTAAGAAATTCCATGACATCAATTTAAAACCATCAAGACAAAAATTTAGGGGTGGTAGATACCTTATACAAGCCTACAAGAAGAGGAATGGCACATATTTATAATAAGATATGAAGGAGTAAAGACCCAGAGCAGTAAACACTTCATGCCTGCTCTAGGATAAAATGCAAAAAGTCTTTGGTCTGGTCAAATGTCTTTAGATATTCCCCTCTAGAACAAATACTCAAAGCTTGCACCAAAGAGTGCAGAGACTGTTGAGGTTCGCTGTGGGATAGAGACACACAATCAATATCTTCCTGTATGCATATGAAGACTCTTCGGTCCTGTCATTTTTATATTCCACTATCCATAATGTTGTGAAATGCATAAACAAATGAAATGCTAATTCCTAGGTCCCTACTGGATAGTTTAACAATATGGGGCATTTTAACATTTAAAATATTAACCGGCTATTTACATGTTTATACATACTGTTAAGGTTAGAGTTGGGAAAAGCCTGAAGTTTTTTGACATACCGTACGTATCTTTCTATATCCTGAAGGGGGAAAATTGCCTGCTGGGACACAGAGGTCTATTTTATGGTGCTGCAAGTCATGTTCACAGGATAAAACAATACGAAACACAATCATACCTTTACTTAAAGTTAAATATGCAAAACAGCCTCACATTTATTATATCAAAATTACATGTATTGAGGGGATCAAAATATCTTGTCACTGGTGAAAAATGGAAAATACAATTTGGGAAAAACCTTTGTTTTATATATAAAGTACAGTAAGTAGCTAAAAAAATAGAAATAAAACTGTAGAAATAAAAATTTGCTACAGTTCATCATGTTGGTATACATTGTATTCCTTGGGAGAAATGAAGCCATCACCATCATGGTCATTCTTCTTAAAAATATCTTCTAAAACTGCCTCTTGATATGACTTGTCACGTGGCTTCTCATCTTTTTCAAATTCCCTTTTCAAGTACAGACTTATCTAGAGAGCCAAAATAACATTTTTTAATAAAAAGTTATCACAATAAATTTCCAGTAACTTTGAGCAATGTTTACAATAATGAAACTCATACCCCAAGACTACTTATAGTTAAGTGATACAAAATTTTTAAAAGCTAACTGAAGTGTTTTTTTTTTTTTTAAACTTTGAGGCAATTTTCTGGAGAAACAGGTTTTCAAATTAGCTTCCCCTGAGGTTATAGATAGTTAGCGGTACATACTCAAAGATTAGCATTTGAACTGAATTTTGTTGAAACTAAATGCTTTCCAATAATGTACACTGTTCACATTATCAAAGGAAAATCACTCTTAAGGATTTCCATTAGTAAATAAAATCTAAATTGGCATTTTTATAATCTCTGAAAGTAATGGTTATATAATCAACAAAACCCAACCATGGGTTTTGAAATTTTAAAAATTAAAAAAATTTTTTCTATCCTTCTCTCTCCCCCAAATCTACATAACTATGACAATCTCTCTAATAATAATGTCAAAGAACAGATATTCTGAAGTATTCCCTGTTTCTCTACACAACAGGAAATTTCTCTACACAAACACACATTGAAAGCATTGTCCACTGTAGTAGCCACTAGCTACATGTGATTACTGAGCACTTGAAATGTGGCTAGATCAAACTGAGATATGTTACTGTTCTATAAATGTAAAATAAACAACAAATTTTGAAGACTTAAAAAGAATATTGGTAATTTTTATATTCATTTCACGATGTAATATTTTAGATATATGGAGTTAAGATATATCATTAAAATTAATTTCACCTATGTCTTTACTTTTTAAGATGTGGCTACTAAAAAAATTAAAATTATATATGTGACTCAATTATGTTTCCATTGGAAAGTGCTAATCTATGTAACTAAAGAAAGCTACACACAATGATCTGGAGAGAATATTCAGCAAGGCTAGCATTTTATAGGTGAGAGTATTTTTGAAAGCTAGAGTTGAACCGTGAGAAATTTTCAGAAACATATATTCCACGCTCAACCCATTGTGAGTAGACTTAATTTTAGGACAATCAATGGACCTTATTTTTTTTTTTTTTTTTTTTTTGAGACAGAGTCTCACTGTCGCCTGGGGGCGAGTGCCGTGGAGTCAGCCTAGCTCACAGCAACCTCAAACTCCTGGGCTCAAGCAATCCTACTGTCTCAGCCTCCCAAGTAGCTGGGACTACAGGCATGTGCCACCATGCCCGGCTAATTTTTTCTATATATATTTTTACCTGTCCGATTAATTTCTTTCTAATTTTGGTAGAGACGGGGTCTCGCTCTTGCTCAGGCTGGTCTCGAACTCCTGAGCTCAGAACAATCCGCTCACCTCGGCCTCCAGAGTGCTAGGATTACAGGCCTGAGCCACCGCGCCCGGCAGACCTTATTGAAGGATATATCAACTGTCCTCAAATGGGGCTTTGGTCCTATATGAGGGAGACTTTTTCTTCTTTAGTAATCCCACATAGGTATAAAGAATATTAAATAGCCTCAAATATTCCTCATATTCTCAATTATTAAATTTAACTTTTCATAACCAGTATTGCTGATGCTCAAAATCGACTCCTTTTCCAGTACACTAGACTAGAGAGGTCCAAAAACGTAGTGGGTAAGAACATGACCTTAATTTTGCTAGTAATAGGTCCCACACTACTTCCACTTTGTACTTTAATAAAATACTGTATTTCTCTCTCCATCCACCTCACCTTATTTATACTGAAGAAATAATTTACTAAATCTTTCTGAGGATGAAGAAAGAAAGTTTCTTTTAGTTCATGTTTCAAATCCAGGCTTTGCCATGTACTAGCTATGTGGTCTTGAATAAATTATTTAACCTCTCTGAACCTTAGTTTTGTCATCTGTAAAAGGAGAGCAGTAAGTACCTATATTGTAGGATTGATGTGAGGATTATAGTAATGATTATTGGGCATCGATAAAAGATAGCTTTTGTTTTTTAAGTGCGTGAAAATTGCTCTCATCCATCTGGTGAAATAGCTGATCCCTGAAAGACATCTGGGGAAATTGTAGCTAAGGAAGTCACTAATTTGGATTTTCACTACTTTTATTTTCCGGAAAAGAAGTGAAGATCCCCAAATGTCTGCTGAGTAGTAGTGACACTGCAGAATGTCCCTCTCGGTGCGCCTGTGATAAGAAACCGTCTGTGTGCACAGGCTGAGCCTTTGGGTACTATGTGAATTCACCTGCAGCTACTGACCCTACGAAAAGTGACAAGGAGTCAAAAAGACAAGTACACACTGGGAACAGTAGGCCACCCTTCTAGCTGCCCTTCTTAATGAACAGGAGATGTTCCTTCTCCCTCTTCCATTGTTGGCCAACCAATGTGATTCAGGGAAAAGTACTTGCCAACATCCAGGAGGAGGAAGAAGTTGAACTGGGTAGAGAAAGGATTGGAGAGGGAGGGGAAAAAAAGAAACAGAGAAAAAGGCCTTACTCACCAGCTGAAATCAACCCAGTTGCCTTTTTATAATACTTACTTAGAGGCAGTTATGCAATGCTTCCAAACAAGTTAAGAGGGGAGACAACTGGGTTTATTCATTTTAAGCAAGAGTATAGTCAGTGGGACTAAGTAAGGCACTAGACTTCAATACACAAACAATTAGCCTTGAAACAGTCATGATTTTCCCCGAAAAAGGCAGTGAGGGCCCAAGGTTAAGAATACAGTAGTGAAGCCAGATTGCCCAGGTTGCAATACTGGTTTTGCCACTTATAGCTGTGTGATTTTTGGCTAGTTAACCTGTCTGAGCATCCTTTTTCCAACTATAAAGTGAAGATAATGATATCACTCAATTCATATATAAGGCTGAGATACAGAAGCTGGGTAGCTGAACTCCTGACTCCTGTTCTTTTTTTTTTGAGACTGAGTCACTCTGTCACCCGGGCTAGAGTGCCATGGTGTCAGCCTAGCTCACAGCAACCTCAAACTCCTGAGCTCAAGCGATCCTCCTGCCTCAGCCTCCAGAGTAGCTCGGACTACAGGCACGTGCCACTGCACCTGGCTAATTTTTCTATTTTTTTTTTTAGTAGAGACAGGGTCTCATTCTTGCTCAGGCTGGTCTCAAACTCCTGGGCTCAAGCAATCCTCCCACTTCGGCCTCCCAGGGTTCTAAGATTACAGGTGTGAGCCACCATGCCCAGCCCCTGGCTCCTGTTTGTCAACTTTCTAGCCCACTCAATTCAAATTTTTCCTAGCTCTTTTCATAATCTCATGTAATCCTCACAATCCTGTGAGGTGGAAATTACTCCCTGTTACAAGTTCTTACAAGTGCTGCTTGAAAAAGAGATCCACTCCTGTAGTCTATAAATTAGAAGAGTCCTGTAGAGATGAGTAATTTGGGATTGTAATGACCCACTTGCAGGAAGAAAGGCAATTGAACAGGATGACTCACAAGTTTTATATTGGAAAATAATATTTTTATTATCTCAGAGCTTAGAGTTTTTAGTAACCAACTCTATAAAAGCAGTGATCAGAGGCCATGCCAGGTAGAAATAAAATATAATAGTTGTAACACAGATGTAAATCGTGATGAAAAAAAATAGACTGTACACATGAAATTTGTTTGAATTACCTCTGTTTTAGAGAGTTGTCTGTCATTGTCCGTGTCTATCTGTTTGAATGTTTCAACGCTCCGTGGTCCTTTGGTGACAGCATAAAGTTCAATCTCAAAAATCAGTGTTGCATCAGGTGGAATCTTTCCTTCTGCTAAGGGTATAAATTTTAACTGTTTAACATACATAAAGATACAGTTCAAATATTTATTCACAAACAGCCATTATAGTGTTATGATTGTATGATTTCATATATATAAGAACTACTTTCTAAACACTTAAAAATTTTTTTTCTTGTTGTCCACAAAATTTTTTTTTTGTCTTTAAATATTTTTTGGGTGTTTTTTCCTTTTTTTCAAAGGATTTTTTTCTCATGTTTTTAAACCAAGTCAATTCAAAGGACCTATGGGACTACTATTTCCTGATTAAATTAAAATAAATACAAATCATGTAATTTTTATTAACACATGGATTTTTTATTAATACATTGATATGGCCCTCCATATCAGTGGGTTCTGCATCCACGGATTCAACCAATCTCAGCTTGAAAATATTAAAAAAAAAGAAGGATGGTTGTGTCTGTTCTGAACATGTGCAGACTTTTTTCTTGTCATTATTCTCTAAACAATACAGTATAACAACTATCTATATAGCATTTAGATTGTATTAGGTATTATAAGTAACCTAGAGATGATTTAAAGTATATGGGAATATGTGCAGAAGTTATATGCAAATACTATACCATTTTATATGAGGGACTTGAGCTTCTGTGAATTTTGGCATCTGAGGAGGTTCTTGGACCCAGTCCCCCATGGATACCAGGGGATGACTATATACTTCTATCATCATACAGAAGAGGGGTAATATAGAGATGAAATGCAAGGGCAGAAAAAATTTTAAAGCATAGATGAGTAATAGCTTAGAAAATGATTTTGTATAATTATTTGGAAGTATAAATAAAACATGAGCATCAATATATTTGTCTTTCAAATTTTTTATAGACATTAAAAAATAAGTGCAATGACAGAAAAACCCAGTAACAATTTTACAAGGAGATTTCTAATCACAATACAAATTTTTAAGTATTAAGTTGAATAGTTCTCCTTAAGTTAACCTTTTTACTGATGGTGCAGATTATTTTAATAAGCTATGGGCTATTTCAGATAAGCATTTCATAAAAATGACCTGCAAAAATGACTTGCCAAGAGGCTGTGGGTAGCTTGTGTCATGAATATATTGCCAGGGTCTTACACGGTGCCTGATCTATTACAGACACTCCAATATTTACTGAATAAAGGACCCATGTTGTTTATTTTAAAGATTGCTAAGTTTGTCCCTTGAAGGAAACAGCAATTTCTTTAAAAAAGTGGAGAATTTTTGCTAAAATCTTTACATAGTCCAAAGAGAAAAGAGGTTGTAAGTTATAGCCAAAAGAAGATCAGTAATTTTCAAAGTTAAGGCAGAAAAAAATCTACACATGCATCATGTAACTAGTGTGAAAGTTCTAACCTAAAATACCACATATTATCTGACTTTATAGTAAAAGAGCTAGGGATTGATTCAATGATCGTCTTTACAAACCCATTCCTATTATGTCTAGACTCCTAGATAGAATATCTCCTTATGACAGAAAAATAATTTCTCCTGACAATAATGAAAGACAAATTCAAAACACAAGTTCAAATTTCTTACAAAAAAATATCACAGGTATGCCGGGTGTGGTGGCTCATGCCTGTAATCCTAGCACTCTGGGAGGCCGAGGTGGGAGGATTGCTCGAGGTTAGGAGTTCGAGACCAGCCTGAGCAAGAGCAAGACCCCGTCTCTACTAAAAATAGAAAGAAATTAGCTAGACAACTAAAAATATATAGAAAAAATTAGCTGGGCATGGTGGTGCATGCCTGTAGTCCCAGCTACTCGGGAGGCTGAGGCAGAAGGATTGCTTAAACCCAGGAGTTTGAGTTTGAGGTTGCTATGAGCTAGGCTAAGGCCATGGCACTCTAGCCCGGGCAACAGAGCTAGACTCTGTCTCCAAAAAAAAAAAAAAAAAAAAATCACAGGTATATATGAAGTTTCTAAATAATTTTACTGTAAACGTAGAAAATACTGCCAATGTTTTTTCTTGCAAAAAAATTAAAGTATATAAAACAGAAAAATATGCATTTGGTATAGAATTACTTAGAGAAGCAGATCAAAGAAGTAGGCGTTAATGTAAAGAATCTATACATACCACATATATCGTTAATTAAAGCACTAAAAGTCACATGCATTTCAAGACATGCAGGGGTGCTCTGTGAGATGAGGCAAGGATATTTCGCAGAGGAAAGACTTCTTCAAGTACTTCCTAAAATAAAGTTATAGCTAATGTTAGGTCTTAATAATAACTTACTTTAAAAAGCTTATTTAATCAAGAAGTTGTCTGTTAAACGGTTACGGTCTATGCTGTAACTTTTAAAACAATCTAATCCAAGCTATTGTAATACGGTTAAGGCTAGCAGTTAACTACATTCCAATAAACATACTTTTTTGGGCCTCAGTTTCCTCACTTGTAAAATGAAGGTGCAGGTAGTATTTCTAGTGAGATTTATCATTTTTATGTTTATTAGAGACACCTCAAATTGAATATGAACTTTGACTCAAGTCAAGCTTCTACATATCTGCAGCAAGGGTCTGATTTATTAAAAGTTTAGGCAGCCAGGGTAGTCATTCATACCCTAAGCATAAATTAGTTTATGAAAAGGATAAACTAAGTAGTCCTTTGCCTTAGGGTAACAGACCCAGGATGGACACCTATTGAGGGGTGTGGGTCCTTTAGGCAAATAGGGGAATGGGTGCTCCGATGGCAGGCAGAGCGTGGAGGCATGTGATGAGACAATACAAGAGAGAAGGGGAAACTCTGAAAATGAAAATGAGAATAAAAGAGACTGAAAGGCCAACTTTGCTTACATCATTTTGCCTGGACGTGGCTTCAAATCAGGATAAAATTTTTTGGACAAAAATTGCATTCAATTTAATTCATCTTCAATTTTCTTTCTCTTTCCCAGCTTCCTCTAAATGAAAACACGGTATACAAATTATAGTACTATGGGAGCTATTTTGATGGGACCAAATGATTGGCAAAAACATTGAAAACAAAGCTATAGTTATCTAGAACTGTCTCGTTAGGAGTTTTAAGTCTGATTGGGCCTGACTTGCAGCACTGACCTCCCTCCAATCCAGTTTGAGACAGTGATCCCTGGTCTTGCTGGAAAGAATTCTTAATGACTAAACCAACATCCTCAAAGAAGGTATGCCACATCCATGAAATATTTGGTAGTGGCCATATCTCATCTTAGAAAATTAATCCTTATATACTAAATATTTCAAATAGGTGGAGTTAGCAGGGGCTCTAAACAGGGTTAGCAGGCATAGATTCTTTCGGTACAGCCTTCACACAGAAATAGGGAGCAAGGGCCTGTCTGAGGATGTGGAATCAGTCCTTATCAGGCTACTCATCTTCCCACTACCATTTACAAATTTCCCTCTCTATTCTGCTACACTTAAGGTTAGCAATTTAAAAAATATATAATTTTTGAAAAATTACTAATGCACATGATAAAAATTTCAAACAGTACAAAATATTAGAGTGAGAAGAAATTTCCTTCTCATGCTTGACTCTCAGGCCTCCTTCCCAGGAACATTTAATGTTATTGGATGATAACATATCCTTCTAGATATAGTCTGTGTAGACACATACATACGTGAAATTCCTCCTCTAAAATGCAAGCACAGGGGATTGGGAGTAGAGTTGACTTTGTTGACCGCTTTATGCTTAGTGCCTAGAACAGAGCCTGGCACTGATGCTCAATAAATATTCTTTGCAGGAATACATTCTGTCCTGCTTTATTTTTAACACGTTAACATGTATAGCTCTACCTCATTCTTTTTAATCCCTTGTATGGATAAAGCATAATTTATTTAATTTCCTACTGATGGATACTCAGGTAGTTTCCAGTCTTTTGCTATCAAAAAAAAAAAAAAGCCTGCAATGAATGTTCTTTTACACACAGCTTTGTGCACATTCCTGGAAATGGAACTACTGGGTCAGAAGGCGTGTGCATTTTCACTTCTTAAAGAAATTGTTAGATTGAATGATTTACGTTCCCAGCAATAATGCATGAGACTGCTGGTTTTTCCAGGCCTTTGCCAACTTTTTCATCTTTGCTAATCCAATGGGTGAAAAATGGTGTCTCATTTTTGTTTTAACTTCCCTTTAGGCTGGGTGCAGTAGCTCATGCCTATAATCTCAGCACTTCTGGAGGCGGAGGTGGGAGGATCACTTGAGGCCAGGAGCTTGAGACCAGCCTTGAACTCCTGGCCTCATATGGGGGAACAGAGTGAGACCTCATTTCAAAATATAATTCCCTTTAATTATGAATAAAATTAAGTATTCTCATAAGTTTAAAGACTATTTGTATTTTTTTTTTGGCTACTGGGCCACTTTTGAATGGATTTGGCTCATTTCTAGGAAGAGGTAATTTTTATTAATGGTTAGTAAATCTTCATTCGTACATGTTGCAAACAATTTTCCCACTTGCTTTACCTAGGTTTTCATATCTTCTTACTCCAGGATTTTAAAAATAGGCAAAATGTTGAAAAAATAAGTTCATTTCTTGAATATTTCAAGGCTTGTCCTGTCTTGGGGTAATAGTGACTGACAACTTATCATATCTCAGATATTCTTTTTACAATGTTAGAGTGCTATCTTTGTATTCTAAACTCATGTGTTATAGTTTCCTGAGTTTTATAATTCTGGTATTTCTTACCAAAGATCTGTGTTATAAACATTTATGTAATTATGTAACATACTGAAAACAAATAAAAACACCTAAGGTAGAGTTTATAGAATATATACAATCATTATGAGTGCTGCCACAAGATAGGGGAAATAACTCTGGCCAGAGATCTATATACCAAAGATGTCTTATTTTCTTTATAAGTAAAAAGAAGGGCTGGATTGAACTAGATACAGCCACAGAGTTCTGTGATTATTTCTTCTATGATTTATTTTTATTTTTTTGAGGTTTTTTTTTTGGTTTTTAATTGTGGTAAAATACACATAACGTAAAATTTACCATCATAACTATTTTCAAATGTATTGTTCAGTAAAGTACTGAACACATTGCTGTGTAACCAATCTCCAGGACTCTTCATCTTGCAAAACTGAAACTCTATACCCATTGGTCCATACCTCCCCATTTCCCTCTTACCCAGCCCCTGGCAACCACCCATCTACATTTTGTCTCTATGAATTTAACCACTTGAGGTACCTCATATAAGTGGAATCATACAGTACTTGTCTTTTTGTGATTGGCTTATTTCACTTAGCATGTTGTCAAGGTTCATCCCTGTTGTAGCAGGTGTCAGGATTTTCCTCCTTTTTAAGGCTGAATAATATTCCATTGTATGTCTATACTCATTTTGTTTATCCGTTCTTCTATGGACATTTGAGTTGCTTCCATCTTTGGCTATTGTGAATAATGCTGCTATGATCACAGGTATACAAGTATTTCTTCCAAGACTCTACTTTCAATTCTTTTGGACATGTATACCCAGAAGTCTATGACTTATTTTTAAGTATAACTAAAAAAATAAATTTAAATTAAATACCTTACCATAGCCTTCCTTTCCATATGCAAATGAAGGGGGTATAATCACTTTTCGCTTTTCTCCAGGGCACATATCCATCATAGCAATATCTAGGCCTTTTATGACTTGTCCAACACCAAGAACAAACCATTTGGGGTGCCCTTCATTTTGTGTCCGGCTATAATAAAAAACAATACTTAGGTAAGCTGATTTTAAGAATCAAACTTTAAAATATAGCTGGGCATTTAAAATTGGAGTCCTTTCTAACCTTGTCTCTTTCCCCATAACAGCACTTTTTCTAAACCCTCTGATGGGGTGTTTGGTTCAAACTTCCCTGTAATTGCCAGAAAGAAGTATGATTTGCCCAAAGCTAGTCATTAGGAGTCATCTCATCTTTTTTATCGTCACCTTTACAAAAACTATCCAACAGTTAACTTTACTGGGTTTCCAGGCACTAACCAGCTGCATGGTTTGTACAAACAAGGCATTTTAACTTCTCTGGGTTTGTTCTAAAAAATGATGGAGCAGGTATAGCCTCAAAAGGTCATTTTAATGGTAATTTAAAATTTTCTTATTGAATTTCTCTATTTTATTCTAAATGGGAAGAACAAACATTTTCCAATCCTGTGTTGCTAAGATATTCTACTTCTGAGTAATAAACCATTAATTAAATCAGAATAGGCAGCCGGTGGGGTGAGGGAGCAGGCGGGAGGACCAGGGCCCAGCAGAGGTCACAAGGGAAGTCACTGTTGTAGTGGCGTCTTGATACAGTTAGGAAGTGGCTCCCAGCTTGTAAAAATCGTGCTTCTGAAGGCCAGAATAAAATATCTTTATCCTACGTAATCTTCTGTAAAGACTGCAACTCTCGGCAAAGAAAAATGTGAACATCCTTACTAGCAGTACCTTGATTTAATTCTAGACATCCTAGGAATAGTGGTGGTGCGTGGAGGTGTGTGGATGTAGTGTATTTTCGATAATTTCTTCTGCCAACATTTTCAATAATTTAAAAAATAATATTCAGCTTATTAGAGAAGTACTGCCATATAATCTGATTTTACCCCCATGAATAAAAGGTTCAACTCTTACTGTTAAAAAAACACAAAACCCCAAACAACAAAAGAGACAACCAACCAATCAGGCTTCTGGTTGGTAGAGAGGGGCAAGACCTTGTGCATCCACCGGACGCGGAATCAGTTCGCAGCATTTCCTACCTGCAGTAGAATTTCGAGCCGTCTTTAGCCAAGTAGCCATCGTAATGGGCATTTAGTAGGTCTCCCTTCTTGCTTGTCTTAGAACAGTTTTCTGGACGATGCAAAACTTCTATTTTCACTTCCTCTATACCTTCCTCTTTCTTTTGTCCCTGAGCAGTAAAAAAGCTCCACAGGTAAAATAAAATGACTAATCTGAATAAGAAATGCATGTTTTCTCCCAGAAGAACAGCGCGCTTCCTCCGGCGTCTCACTCGCGGCCCGTGGCTGCCCCAGCGGCCAAGTTCCGACGCGTGGCAGGCATTGTCCTACGTCACAAAGGGTCCGGGCGGGGCTGCGCGCGCGGCCCCGCCCCTCCGCCGCCTGCGCGCTGGGCCAAGTCGTTGTCAGGGTCTTGGGTCAGGCGTGTGTCCCTCTGGGACTGGGCCCTCAGGCTGCTGCCCTCGGTTGCGGAGGTAGCACCGCACGCTCGAACCGCTTCTCCTCGGTAAACCCGATATTTTACAGCCGCTTTCCTCAGGCTACGGTAGTAAAACGTTTCCCAAAACAAAACTGACAAAAGACGAGATAAACAGCGTGGGGTGGGATATCATAGAGTTAGAATACGGTTGTCATTTCTGGGCGCAAAAGGTTCTCTTAAGGCCCCTGTAGAACTAGCGGTTATTGGGATGGGGAGGCATTCTGGAAGAAGAGCGCTAAAAATAGCCTCGTGGTGGCTTTCTGGGCGCTTCTGAGGTGTCCTTGAAGCGCATTCTCGGGGTTGGAATCATGCATCAAGGGGCTCCAGGCTGAGACACAACCTGAAGGCCGGCTGGACGCGACGGAACCGCGGCGCCGCTGCTCCTGCGCCCAGTGAATGGCGTTTGCACGCGCCGACCTCGGCGATTCCCGACCTGCTGCTGGCTGGCGTTTCCTTCCCTTGTGGCTTGAGGGTCTTTAGCAGTGCAGGAAAAGCTCGTGCTCTTACCAACCCCGTGAGATCTGTAATCATCCACATCAGATGAGGAAACTTGAGTATTGGGCATTTTGTCCCAATCTCACAGTTAATACCAACAGGGATTTGGCCAAATCTGTTTGACACAACCCCATCCCCTCATTTTACTATGAAAACTTTTAAAACATACAGAAAAGTTAAATTTTACAGTGAACAGCCCATATACCCACCGCCTAGATTTTATGATTAACGTTGAACTGTAACCTATTTATTACATAGTCATCCATCCATCCCTCCATCCTTCACTTCACCTTACTTCCAAGTGAATACCTAAAGACTACCCAAACCAGAAAACCCTAGGCCTGCGTCTGCCTGGATTAGGTACTGGGAGGAGAGAAACGTTATTTTACCTCAGTGAAAAGCCGCAGCCCTGGACCTGCTTTATGTACTTTGCTTAATGTTTGCAAAATTTCATTAATCTGAAAATTACTGTCAATTATGGAAGATGAAGTGCATTTCAAAGCAGGATTTTCAAAAATAATAAAAGATAGGGAAAGCCCCAATTTTTTGACTACAACTTAGTTTAGTTTCATGTTTTATATTCTAAATAAAATTGTTGCTATCTAAGGTTAACCATTGGCGTGACGGCAATTCCTTGGGGCTCCTCGCTGCTCCTTGTCGGAGGACCCTGTCAGCTGCACACTGTCTTCCTAGGAGACAATTTCTCAGATCCCCGGAATAGAGGAAGAATATGAAGCAAACAGAAATAGAAAGTATTTATTATTATTAAAAAAAAAAATCACCAAAAGGATTTGAGACGTAGTTACAGGAAAACCCGAGAGGCCCTGCCCGCAGGGTGAGTGTTAGGGGAGCTTGTCCTCGGGTGGGCCTGGGGGCCGCGCGCGCGGCACGGCTTGAAAGCCTCGGCGCTGAGGGGTGGTCGGCCTGGGCCTCGGCAGCCACGGGCCAGAGGAGGAGGAGGAGGAGTAAGGTAGCCCCAGTGGGAGGCCAAGGGTGTGCCCGCCGGCCCGCCCTCCTCCCGCAGCCTCCGGCACCGCGGCGAGGCCGCAGGCCGCGCCTGCTCCTCCAGCCCCGCCGCCGGGGAGGGGTTTCCCGGGACGATCCGGCCCCTTTCATCCAGGAAGTGAAAGCGACGTCGGGGTCAATGAAAACAAACGGGGAGCCCGGGGGGGAAGGAAGGCAGGCGAGGAGGAGGGAACGTCGGGGTGTGGGAGGGAGCAGCCGGGCCGCGGAAGCGCGAACGGGAGGCCGGCCGCGGTCGCGTTTTTGTGGTTGTAGCGGTCGCGGCCGCCGAGGCTCGCCCGGAGATGTCTGAGCCCGCGCCTCGCGGCCCCCGAGCTCCAGGCGGCGCCCGCCGTCCCAGCCTCTAAGGGCCGCCGCGTCCCGGCGGCGCGCGCGGGCTGAGGGCGGCTTAGTGCCGGCGGGGGGCGCCCGGGGAGGGGGCGCGGGCGGGCCGGGAGGGGCTGCCTCAGGCTCCGCGCCTACCCCAGCACCGCGGCCGGCGCCGGGCCAGGAGGATGCGCGGTGCGTGGCTCTGAAGCATGGAGGGGGTTCTATACAAGTGGACCAACTATCTCACAGGTATGGGGGCTCGGGTGCTCCTGGAGGAGAGGCGGAGGGCTTGGGCGGGATTAGGCAGGGAGGCTGCAGAGAAGGCGGGTCAGGCTCAGGCTCCCTCCGTCTGGCTCGCGGTGACCCTCAGAGCGAATCCGCTTTACCGGGTTCCAGGGTTTAATCCCTCTCCGGGTCCCTTGTAGAGCTTGTCTGGCCTCTGCAGGGGAGGGTTCGAGACTGCGCACCTTCCTGAGGGTGGAAAGTGCACCTGACTACTTCTTTGCTCGTGTAATAATACTTCTGTTTGCATCCTATAGCCTCCGGAACAGTTCTCAGTGACCCTACCAGTCAGTGTTTGTTGCACTCTCAATCCTTATTCACACTTAATATTAAGGATTTTGTTAATAATTGAGTTGTCGGATTATGGGACTGGAATAGACCCTAAATTTAAGATCAAGATTTACTTGTTAGAAATCTTTTAATTTCCTTGACAACACTGTTTATTTTAAAAAGTTCTCTTGCTAAAGTTGTTCTAGCTTGGCAAGCATGATTTTGGAAGCTATCTCCAGATAGTATTCTCTTAGCGATTATCAATGAGGTATCTTTACGTTTGAGAATAAAGGTAACTGTGTGAGAAATAGTGGAAGAAATGCATTACACAGAAGGGGAGCAGACAAGTCAGTTTCACGCATAAAGTGGGTTGGAAAGAACTCCCAAAAGTTAGGTGTTTCTGTAGAAACGAGAGACCAGCAAAGAAGGGCCCCTTTCCGTTGACAGCCTTATTAAAAGCTCTTGAAATCTGAGTTGTAGTCGAATCTCTGCCATCAACCAACAGTAAAGACAAAGTAATTTATTCTTTCAAGATCTCAGTTTGATAAGGCCAGGGTGATCAACATTTTTATCGTGGAGGTAGGTGGCTTCCAACTCCAGAATTCTGTGATCTCACCAAATTAGAGGAAGAAGAATGGGTTTAAAATAAATTTGAATAGTAAACAGATTTTTTGTTCCAGCGTAATAGGCAAATCTTGGCTTGCTGAGCACTTATTCACTCTGCCAAAAGTATCGAACCCCTTAGTAATTGTATGTTACACCCCACTGTGTCCACCTGACCTTGTGCAAAATCTGCACATAAACGCTTTAAGGCATAAGCGCTGAGCTACAAGTTGCCCCTGGTTTTTGATTAATTAGATTGCAAAAGCCAGATTTATAGCAGCAAATGCTTTAACATTTATGATATGCCGATGTTTTATTCCAACTAAAAAGTCAAACAGTTTATTTCTATAAATGACATGTTTTAACAGGAACCATTTAAAAAGCAAGACAAATGTTTTTTATTAAGCATTTTCATATGGGTGGTTGTGAGAGCACAGTTTTACTGTTTGGTTGAGGGAAAGTGTTAACCATAAGACAGTGGCTTCTGTGCTTTGAGATGCGAATGATCACCTCTTTGCAAAGTTCTTAAGCACTGTATTCTGGAAGGTCATGCCTGAGGAACCATTTATGCATACCCCTGCGCAATAGGCGATTACTGAGATGAGTCATAATTTAAGATTTGTGGTGAAACTTGGTCTTGGTGGCGAGATTTTCTCATCTCCTAAGGTACTGAGTACCATTGGTTGAGCTTTTAACCACATGTGCTTTAGATTTTAGTCGTCGCAGTGCATTTAGTTAACTTATAGTATGCATTGTAGAAGCCTGCTGAAATGCAATCTTTTGTTTGGAAGAATTCTATTTTTAAAATTTAAATTAGGCTTGAAGGCATGCTGATTATTAATTTTAGTTCATCTTGGTCATAAGGATGAGCAGATATTTATACTAAGTGATCTTTAAGGAACCTTTCATTGCAATTATACTGTTTTTTGAGAATCTTTGGTAGAAAATAAGGATTTCAGTAACATTTCGTCTCTGAGATAAAAAGAATGTGTTTTTTTAAAAAAGAATTTTATAAAGGGAATACCTATGAATCTTTCACAGGTAGAGCCCTCTGTTATATAAATGTGTGAATCAATTAGAGAAAATTTCATTAAATATTGCTTCAAAAAGGTGTGTAGAGATAATTAACAGGCTTGATTAGATTAATACATTCAACCACACCTTTCATGTTGCTACAAATTCTAAATGAATCATTTTGCTCAATATTTGTTTTAAAGAGATACTGAACTGAAATAATACAGGCTTGCAAAATCATAATTTGCCCTATAGGCACACTGGACCTGGGGTGGAGGAGTACATTTTCACCACACCCTGTTTGTAATTAGTTTGTCAGGGTAAATTAGTGTCTGGAAAAATAATGTTTTTATCATTTCTATGCATGTTCAATACAGTATACTCTCACCGATATACTGCATGTTTATATTGTCATGGATAACATATAGTATCTCACTTTATACAATAAACAAATTCATTTATTTATCGTCACTTGAGAAATAGATTTTTTTTTGGCACCTGTTATGTGCCAGGCACCATTCTAGTTGCCGGGAATGCAGCGATGAACAAGATAAAGTCCAGGTACCAAAAAAAACTTCTAAGGTTTTTTGTTGTTGTTTTTTGTTTTTTTTGCTAGGTCTTATTAGGGAATATTATAGTGTTTCATAAAAATGAATTTTCCAGGAGTATGAGACTTGCTTGTTTTTATTTAGATTATTTTGGATATGTGTCTTTCTGAACTGTATTATGGCGTCTTCTGTGTTCTTAAAGTGTGCAAAGTAAAATTTAACCTTTTTATGATGACTCAGTGTTGTCATTTCAAAAGCATTACAGGTAAAGCCTTTTGGGGAGGTAAGTCCTGGGTTTGTATCAAGGTGTAAGAATGGTTGATTTACCCATCTACCCTGTCTTGGTACTGTCTGGCCCTGGAAAAACCAAATTAATTAATCATATAGCAGGCTATGGCTAAAGTGACCAGGATTTGCACACCCACAGTTTAAAAGGTGGTACATTTTAGCCTGGAACACTTGTGCTGAATTGTGATTTAATAGTCATGGAATTGTTAAGAACAGTCACACTGCCTCCAGCATGGTCACCATGTTATTAGTCAGTGAACTGTCGTAAATTAGTAGCATGCTTGTTTCAGGGAACACCAAATTTGACTTGCATGATGAGTGGGAGTTGGGCACCAAGGAAAGCCATTTTCCTGGTCACCAGCTTTGCCTTGGAGCCAAATCTGTGATAGTCACTGAATAAATATCAATTAAACGAATGATTGCAGTTTCTAGCCTTTCTGCCCTAGTGGTGAAGCTGCAGAGAAGGGAAGGGTGGGGTGGCCTGGGGAATCTATGCTCTCACTACCAGGTATGAAGCTTCTATGCATAAGATAAGTTCATTTAGCGCTTACTGTATTCAAGGGAGTTTGGCTTAGACAACATGTATTTTATAGGAGGAGAGGAAGGTCACATTGCAGAATTTAGAGGATCAGGTGACACCTGAGAGGTCATCTTGTTCAACCTTCTCATTTTGGAGACAGGGAATTTTAGAGATTCACTGAAATGAAAAGATTCTCCGCAGGTTATGGTTATCCAATTAAAGAATGATAATAGAGTTGGGGCCAGAATCCCTGTTTTCTGTTGCTTTTTCCATTACAATGTAACCCCATGTTCCTTTTTAGGAAAAGAGGACAGTTATGTTGTACCCTGTGTAGGACTATTACTGAGGATGGGGCTCAAAGGGTAGTTAATGAAAAGGTTGTGAGCCAGAAGAAAAGTATTACTCCCCGTATTTATGCTGATGTAGAGGTTTCTCCAGAAATCTTTCCCAACAAAGTAGAGATTAATGTGAGAACATTTTGTGTAAGGTTTGGCCATTAAGAATTTCATTGTCAGAATGTTATTTGAGAGCCAAGAAATAATGTGATGGCAGGTTTTGAAATCACAGTTTTCTACGTGATAAAAATAATTTCTTTCCATATTAAACTTTTGTTTATGATCTTTCTAGGTTGGCAGCCTCGTTGGTTTGTTTTAGACAATGGAATCCTATCCTACTATGATTCACAGGATGATGTTTGCAAAGGGAGCAAAGGAAGTATAAAGATGGCAGTTTGTGAAATTAAAGGTAAGTGCGTATATGGAATTGTAGGAATTTGAGGTTTTGGTAGTAAAGGGTTCTTCAGTGTACTCCAAATGAGAAAAACAGCATTTTGAACTACATAGGGATCTTCTAGTACCATTCATTAGAGTGGCATTTAGCATTGTTAAACATTGTTTTTGGTAATTCTGTCTCTATAAATATACTTTGAATTGAAATTCAAAATACTCGTGCTAGTCTTCCAATTTGGACTTGACAAACAATTTCTTGTGGATAGCACTTTAGTATCCATGTTGAGTATTTTGTTCTCATTGTAGAAAGTTATTGTAACCATTGGAAGCCACGCTCTAAAGATGATGGGGCCAGTTCTGTAGGGTTTTGATAAAGTATGAAGTCAGAATCATAAACTCTGGTTCTTTGCTGAATTTGGAGATAAGCTCTTCTAGGTGATAGAGTTGGCTTCCTTTTCTTCCAAAAGGGGAGAAATAAAATAATAGGTTATGCTGTAATATTCATGAAAGAAGATTTCATGGACCATTGATTCATTTGTATGTGTGGTTGGGGTGTGTGGAGTAGAGGTAGGTAGAGTGAAATCAGATAAAATGATAATGAGCTGTATTGAATTCTTCAAAGAGAATTTAAGGAAAAACTAGAGCACCAGAGGAATGAATGTTAAACTCCCTTTAGGCCTTTCTCATTTCTCCTCTGTAGCTTGAATATTTGTGAAGGGTATTTTCTTTGACATGGCCAGCTCTTTGGTCATAGCTACCAAATACTTTAGAGTCATCTTACTGCTGTGTACATTTTGTTATTTCAATTAAACCAAAGCAACAGCTAATGTGTTGTGCTGCATTTTCCAGGGCTGGATTGCTCCTTTTGTGTGATTTTGTGGTAGTTCTTAGTAAGATTTAGCCATGTAGACAAAAGAGAATTTCTGCTTTGGGTGCATATTCTTTAGTTACCTGTCTGGTACTTCACCTTCATCTCAGATTTGCCATCACTAAGGCTCTATCTATAGCAGTGATTCTTCACTTAGGGTAGATCGGTGTCATCCAGGGAGCTTTCTCCACACTACACCTGCCTGCCAGGTGATTGTATCATGTCCCCTTTAGTTGCAAATTACTGCTGTTCTAATGGAAGGGAGTCATGGCTATATAAGACTTAGAAACACTTTAGCCTGGTATATTCTTACTTGTATGTTCCCTAAAATATATGAAGTATAATTGTTTTTTAGTTTTAATAAGCATACTGAAACGTACCAATAACTATTGTCTTTCAGTGTACTCATTTTTGGGATTTATGTACTCATTTTTAACTACATTGTCATCACCCAAGATGTTTCAGAACTCCTTTTGGAATTGCCTTATGAACCAGTTTATAAATCACACAAGAAAAGCACATTCAAGGCCGGGCGTGGTAGCTCACGCCTGTAATCCTAGCACTCTAGGAGGCCGAGGTGGGCGGATTGTTTGAGCTCAGAAGTTTGAGACTAGCCTGAGCAAGAGGAGACCCCGTCTCTACTAAAAATAGAAAGAAATTATCTGGACAACTAAAAATATAGAAAAAATTAGGCGGGCATTGTGGCGCATGCCTGTAGCCCCAGCTAGTCGGGAGGCTGAGGCAGTAGGATCACTTGAGTCCAGGAGTTTGAGGTTGCTGTGAGCTAGGCTAATGCCATGGCACTCACTCTAGCCAGGGCAATAGAGCGAGACTTTGTCTCAAAAAAAAAAAAAAAAAAAAAAAAAAAAGCACATTCAAGACTTTAGTTTTTAATTTTTTTTTTTAAAAAGGGTAGTTTTATCTTATTCTCAAATTTGATTCTAAATGAAATTTGGTCAGAAATCAAAGCTACATTTAAAGTGTAAAGATTTGCTAACCTTGAGGATATTTAAAAGACAGCTGCAGAATTCTAAGGCAGTTCCAAAATGGTTTCAAGGCATGGCAGCATCTTTTTTGTTGTTGTTTGTTTAATTGTTTTATCAAAGAAAAACATACAGAAAAGGGCATACATTTTAAATACCGTTCAGCTTGAAGAATGTTTACAAAGTGAAAACATTGTGTAATTACCACCCAGCTCAAGAATTAGAATACTATCAGCGTCTCAGAAGCCTCTCCCTCAAGTCCCCTCAGCCACTAATCCCCCAGAAAATCACCATTAATCTGACTTTTATCACCATAGATAAGTATTGTCTGCTTTTGAACATTTTATAAATGGAATTATTTAGTATTTTCTTTTGTGTCTGGCTTCTTTTACTCAACATTATGTTTGCAAAATTTATCTATGTTGTTCTGTGTAACATACAACGGTTCAGCCATTCTCATTGTTGTGTAGTATTCTGTTGTGTGACTATCCCAAAATTTGAGTATCCATTCTAGTACTGATGGATTTTTGGGTTATTTCCATTTTGGGACTATAATGAGTAAGGCCACCATGAGCATTCTTATACATTTATTTTATTGAATGTATGTATGCATTTCTGTTTAGTATATATATCTAGAAGTGGTGTGGAATTGCTGAGGCATTGAATATTCACACATTCATCTTTAACAGATATTAAAGAAAAAATTATTCTTGACGTTTGTTAAAATGGTGTGGCAGACTTTCTTTAGGACTATCGTGATAGATACAGGGACTACCACAGTGGGGTTTTGCAGTAGGGGAGAGAGATTGGGCTCAACTCTGAATAGCCCAAGGAAAAGTGGGAATTTATAGCCAAGAAACAGGGTGTGTGTCGGGAGGTGTCAGTGGATGGAAAGTTGCTAAGAGCAATCAGGGGTAAATGAAGCTTCTGGCTAAACCAACCTAACAGGATTCTTGCAGAAGGCAGGAAAAGGCCAGGGTGATCAGACATCACCTGAGGGATGGTAGGGAGTGGAGAATTTGGTCAGATATTGAGGGTGATGAAATTTCAAGGGTGGGGGATTCTGGTTTAACTGATTTAGCAGGATTCTTGCTAAAACTGGACTCTGCGAGGGTGGAGATGGAAGCCTAGTTGAGCAGAGGGCTCAAAACTTGACTAACATTTGGTCAAGGATGGAGTCTTTTTCACAGATAATGCCAAACTGTTTTCCAAAGTGATTATATCACTTTATTCCTCAACTAATAGAGTATGAGAGTTTCAGTTGCTCTATATCTTTGCCCAAACTTGGCATTATCAATTTTTAAAATTTTGAATATTTCTGGTATGCGTAGTGGTATCTCATGGTGGTTTTAACTGCTTTTCTTCAATAACTAATAACGTCGAATAGTTTTTCAGGTATTAATGAGCCATTTGAATTCCCTTTTCAAGTCTTTGGCGCATTTTCTAAATTTAGCTATTTTTCATGTTGATTGGTAGAAGTTCTTTATATAAGCTGGATGAGTCTTTGTATTGCATATGTCTTCTTCTACTCGTAGTTTGTGTTTTCTTCCTGTTATGTATCTTTTGATGAACAGAAGTTCTTGATTTCAATGAAGTCCAATTTGTTAATTTTTTTATTAGAACTTTTCATGTCCCACTTAAGACATCTATGTTACCTTCTTGAAGGTTTATTGTTTTACCTTTTATATTTAGACCTACATTAGTTCTGCAATCCATTTAATAGCAACTTTTCCCCTACTGTACTATAGGGATATCTTTGTCACATAGCAAGTGACCAGGTATGTGTGGGTCTTTTTCTGGACTGTCTATTCTGTTTCCTGGCCTTGTTTTTATATTCTTGTGCCAGTATCACATTGTCTTAATTTCTTTAGCTTGATACTCTTTTTATCTGATAGTTTAAGTCTTGTAACTTTATTCTTTTTCAGTATTGTCTTGGCTATCATTGTCTGTTTTTAAAATTTCCTTATACATTTTAGAATCTGCTTGTAAATTTCCACAACTATCTGCTGGAATTTTGATTGGAATTGCGTTGACTCTATAGCTCAATTCGAGGAGAATTGTATTCTTGACAGTATTGAGTCTTCTGAGTCATTAACATGTTATATTCGTATATTTAATTAGGTATTTAATTTCTCTCACTAGTGTTTTTTAGTTTTGTGTTTAGAGGTCTTGTTCATCATTTTTTCCCTAGGTACTTGATGTTTTGGAAGCATCATTTTTAAGTTTGTTGCCTTTTCAGGTGACAACTTTGGAAGGGACCACCCTTGAGTAGACATATAAATTCTGGTATGTTTAAAAATGAGTCATCTTATTTTAGTTTCATCTTATAGCAACATCATTAGAAATCAGAACATTGTTTTATTTTAAGGTAGATATTGGTGCTTTAGCACTAGTATTAGCAATTAGGGAAAAAGAGTTACTCTTATAGCTTTGGGATTTCAGTAGTTTTATCCTAGGCTAGAAGTCCTTTTCACCCATTATTCATTGTTGCATGTTTATGTCTTTCAGTATCTATACCCAAGAGTGGCCATATAAGTAGAATAATAAGATAGCCAAGCTTCTTGTGGTACTTATTTCCACAATACACTGAGCTTCTGGTCAGTATTTTCAGTTATTAATTGTCCAAGTTAGGATTTCTGCCAGACTTTTAGGATCCCTCATAATCTGGCTCCACCCAGCTTGTCCATTCATAAATATAAATTACTTTGCAGTGCAACACCAGGTTCCATTTAGGCTTGTTTCCCCGATATCCTTAGTACATTCTGTGTTTATTTCCTCATCTAGGCATTTTCTCACACATTTTTTTATTAACCAAATCCCATTGTCATCAAATCCTTCTTCTTGAAGCCTTTTTAATTTCCTACCTTTTCTTACTTTCTCTCATAGTAACACATGAAATCTCTGCACCAAAGAATCCAGCAATTTGTGTTCTAATTATTTTTGGTGTGTCAGTTTGTTTCCTTGGTTAAATTGTCAGCTCTATAAAAGCAATGACATCATATTTCTTCCCCTGTATCTCCCCCTCTACCAGCACTGCTCTGAGCTGAGTAAATACTTTTTGATTAATGACAGCTTAATACAAATTTTGTTTTACAACAAAGATTTGGGATTGACTTACTATAACATAATTCTTAATTAGTTCTCTTTTGTCAGAGTATCAAGGGGTGTGGGGGTGGAAGAGATGAAGGTCTTCAAAATACAAATGGCTTCCAAGTGATAATGCTATACTCTATAATTATGGGCATATCATAGAGTTACTGTTCTAATGGAAGGTGACCATAGTTACTATTTATTGTACTTCTTCTATATGCAGACACTATCGTAGGCTCAGGGGATATGAAAACATAGACTGCTTTCAAGGAAATTAGTAAAGAATGTGTCGTAGTGTGATATTCATTGCACTTGTATTTAAGGTAGGTCAGGTGACCCCAAGGGAGGGTCTCACTTCTCAGTTGTTAATCCTCCCTGTTTTCTCTTTCATATGTTGCCATTGCTTTGGCACCATTGTCTCCCTGGATCTATGTGAGAATGGTGGTTTGGAAGGAGCTGCTGGGTGGCCCCTTGGGGAGTGGCACTGCCTGTGTCGTGTATCATAGTTTGTTGTTTTAGGTGTTTGAAGCATCTAATACTGTGTAAGAGTGATGATTTGATTCTCCTGAATTACTTAAGTCTATAACTATATTTCTCCTTTGTTTATCATCATAGTCCATTCAGCAGACAACACAAGAATGGAACTAATCATTCCAGGGGAGCAGCATTTCTACATGAAGGCAGTGAATGCAGCTGAAAGACAGAGGTGGCTGGTTGCTCTGGGAAGCTCCAAAGCATGTTTGACTGATACTAGGACTAAAAAAGAAAAAGGTAACTATAAATTTTTCCCTTGTGGTATGAGCTTTCTTAAACATAAATAGAAACTGTCCTGTCCGCTTTTAGTAATCTATCCCAAGGAAATAATTCAAAATAGAAGAAGATTTACATATATAGGTCTTCATCATAAAAAATTTATAAAAGGTATAGTTTAGGGGAATGGTTCAACAAACCCATGCTTTCATTGGCTGGTATATTATGTAGCCAGTAAAATGTTTACAAGAAATTTTAATGTGAGCCAATGCCCAGGGTTAAATGATCATTGCAAAAAGCAAGAATCAAAATTACGTATAGTATTAGCATTCATTGGCTGGCTTAGGAAAGATATGTAAGAGTTGGTCAAGTTGTTACCTTTGGAAGTGGAATTTGTGGGAAGGAGACTCACTGTTGACTGTATAGTATACCCTTTGAAACCTTTTGACTTGACCATGTACATATATTGCCAATTCAAAAGGATTTTTTTAAAAAAAATTAAAAGCAAAGCAAATGATTTATGGTATTAGTTCAACTATATGCAGATATAATGTGAAAATAATGACAGCATTTATATCATGATAGTGAGATTGCAGTTTGTCTTAGTTCATTTTCTGTTGCTATAATAAAGTACCTGAGACTGTGTAACCATGTTTGGCTCATGGTTCTGGAGGATGGAAGTTCAAGATCAGGTGGCTGCACCTAATCAGCTTCTGGTGAGGGCCTTAAGCTGCGTCATAATGTGGTAGAGAATTGGAAGGGGAAGCAGGTGTGTGCAAAAAGAGACCAAACACGCGAGGCAGCCTCAATTTATAACAACCCACTCTCGAGGTAACTAATCTGGTACCAAGAGAACTCGCTAACTTACTCCTTTGAGAAAAGCATTAATCCCTCTTAATGACCAATCATGCCTTAAAAGTATCACCTCCCAACACTGCCACATTGGGGACCAAGCCTCAACATGAGTTGGACAAACCTTAGTCATACCATAGCACAGTTGTTTGATTTTTTTTCTATATTTTTTTCCATTTCCCAAAATTTTTCATTGAGTATGTATTACTTGTATAATTACTTGTGGTGGTTTACACCTGTAATCTCAGCACTTTGGGAGGCCGAGGCAGGAGGATCACTTGAGGCCAGGAGTTTGACACTAGCCTGGGCAACATAGGGAGACCCCGTTGCTACAAAAAATAAAAAAAATTAGCTGTGTGTGGTGGTGCGCACCTGTGATCCTAGCTACTCAGGATGCTGAGGCCGGAGGATCGTTTGAGCCCAGGAGTTTGAGATTGCAGTGAGGTATTATGATACCACTATAGTCTAGCCTGGGTGATAGAGCAAGACCCTGTCTCCAAAAAAAAAAAAAAATACACACACACACACACACACACACATATATATATATATAATTAAATTAGTGGAAGCAACTAAATTGTGGGTAGTGAGAAATGGAGGCTAAGGATTGAATTTATAACAATTTTTGAGTATATGAAAGAGCATCATAGCTAAGGTTAGGATGAGAAGGAATGGATAGTAACAATATTTTCAATAGCTAAAAGGTGGAAACAACCCAAATGTCCATATAAACCAAATGTGATATATACATAAAATGGAATTATTCAGCCTGAAAAAGGAAGGAAATTCTGACACATGTTATGAAGTGGGTGAACCTCGTAGACATTATGCTAAGTGAAATAAGCCAATCACAAAAGGGCAAATATTCTAAGATTCTTCTTTTATGAAATACCCAAAATAGTCAAATTTATACAGATAGAAAATAGAATGGTGGTTGCCAGGGCCTAGGGAGAGGAGGGAAGAGGATTAGTGTTTAGCAGGTACAGAGTTTTAGTTGGGGAAGGTGAAAAAGTTCTGGAGATGGATAGTCATGATGGTTGTACAATAGTGTGAATGTGTACTTAGAAGTGGTTAAAATGGTAAATTTTATGTTATGTAAATTTTACCATAGTTTAAGGGAAAAAAAAGAAGGAATGGGCTTAAATTTGGGCAGGAATCAGTTTAGGTTAGATCATGGGCAGACAGAGCTGCTTTTTGTCAACTCTGGTGAATGTGCCTTTGTGACTAAAACCAGAGAGCATCGCCACTGGCCTGGCCCAAGGAGTATGGAGAAGCACTAGGAATCTATTACGTTTTTTTATTTTGCTATAGCTAATATTTCTAGTTTAAAAGATATTGGCTTATGAGTGGCTTAGATTATGGCTGTATGTTTAGTTTGTCTGGAGATATTAAAGAGAAGAAAGTATGCTCTTAAAATTCTGAAAACAGTGTAACGTGAAAATGAAGCTGTGAAAGGAACAGAAGAAAAAGGAATGTTAATACTCAATAATTTTAATTACATACAAATTAAAAACTTCTGTATGCCAAAATATACAATGAAACTGACGGGGAGCTAACAGATCTGGAAAAGCATTTGCAGTATATAGGCTAGAGGAAAAATTACAATCTTTAATGTTTAAAAACTTTTACAAATTATCAATTTATATATTGTTAAGAAGAAAAACATAGTGCTGGAATTACAGGTGTGAGCCACCATACCTGGCCTGTTTTTTCATTATAATAGTAATATATACTCAATGAAAAATTTGGGGAAATGGAAAAAAATGCATGAAGGACAAAAAAAGCCAATTCAGAAAAGAAATACAGGCACTTTTCAAATGGAAGATGACTAGTGGAATGGAAATGTCCTGTATAAAACATCCAGTGCTCATCACTGTGTCTCTGGAAATTACCTGAACTTCATGGCAGACATATGACTGTTAATTCTTTTCCATTTATCTAAAGAGAAGTATTTCCTTAGAGCCCTTGTCATCTTATTTCCAAGATCTTACATCTCTTTAAGCTATAAGTATTTATATTTATTGCTTTACTTTTTAAATGCTTACATTAGATTGTATTACCCAAAGAATATGAAGATGATCTAATTGGATTTTTATATATGTGTTCCTTTCAGAAATAAGTGAAACCAGTGAGTCTCTGAAAACCAAAATGTCTGAACTTCGCCTCTACTGTGACCTCCTAATGCAGCAAGTTCACACGATCCAGGAATTTGTTCACCATGATGAGAATCATTCATCTCCCAGCGTAGAGGTATAAAAGAGGATCTCGTCACATCTGGTTATGCTTTGTAGTGCACTGGGCCAGCGGCAGGGGGTCCTCAGTCATCCCATAAGATGACAGAGAAGCATTTTCACCTTGAGTTGTTTTCAGCTATTCTGGCCTCTGCCTACTGTAGACCGTTTACCTACTTTAACCTGTAGCCAGAGTAAAGCATGGAGCAGCACATTTCTCCAGGGATCAGGGCCTGTCTTTGTGGCCACTCTGATAATTTGTAGGTTGGAGTAGAGAAGAAGCATTCCAGGCTTTGTCCTCTAGGCTGACTGCATGAATTCACTGGACAACTGCTATTCTTTTTCTTTTGGTAGTAAGGTCCCAGCTTCAACTATTGAGAGTTGATAACTTATCTTTACAAAGTAACTTAAAAAAAAAAATTCGTCACTGAAGAATAGTGATGTAGGAATCAAAATTCAGATTAGTAGGATCAGGCTGTGAAATAGGCTTAGTCTTTCTGGTAAAGTAGCACCAGTGAGCCCCACTACTCTCTGGGTGAAAAACTAGCATGGTTCCCTGTCCCCTTTGGCCTGACTTCGTAGAAGTGGGACAA
The DNA here is from genome assembly GCA_004363605.1 of Indri indri. NCBI lineage: Eukaryota > Metazoa > Chordata > Mammalia > Primates > Indriidae > Indri > Indri indri. The sequence continues at coordinate 61,573 of RJWJ010000534.1, forward strand.
GAAATCTTCCTGCCTCTCCTGTGGCCTTCTGTTGGGGAGAAATCTTATGTGAGGCAGGATGAGTTTGGTTTGGGTTTCAGGTATGTCGAACCCTAAGGGCATTTAACTGTTGTTCACCACAAGCCCTCTGGAGGTAGGTGCTCTCACGTTTGCCACAATAGCTCAGTGACAGTGTCAGGCACCTAGTCTTGTTCCATCCTTCCACTCTGCCATTCTTGGTGTTGGGTTTTTCCCTTAATGCTCCAGGCTTCACAGTAACCGCGAAGGTCAAAGAGGCAGGAGGCAGTGGGGTGGCCAGGGTGGAGAGAGAGCTTCTCAACTTGTCCTTGGTTTTAAATTAGGGAACAAAAATCCCAGAAACTCTCCAACAGATTTCTCATCATCTTTTTGTCTGGCTCAAAGGAAACTAGGAAAAATGAGTGTTTGACAAAGGGTCATGGGATAGCCATGACTGGCTTAGATCAGTCTGCATTTATCCCCCAGGGTTAGGGCACTTTGCTGTCCTAAACAAAATGGAGGTTTTGATTCTATCAGGAAAGAAGAGGGAGAATGGGTGTAGCATAGACATGAATTGTGCTGCCACTGAGTAATTCAGGGTATTCCACTGCTGTGATCACCTTCAGAATTCTTATTTTATTTATTATTTTTTTAGAGACAAGGTCTCACTTCGTTGTCCAGGCTAGACTGCGGTGGTGCAATCATAGCTCACTGCATCTTGGAAGCCTGGGCTCAGGCAATCCTTCCACCTTAGCCTCCACAGCACCTGGCTAATTTTTAAATTTTTTGTAGAGATAGGGTCTTGCTATGGTTGCTATGTTGCCAAGGCTTATCTCGAATTCCTGGGCTCAAGTGATCCTCCTGCTTTGGCCTCCCAAAATATGGGATTACGGGCATGAGCTGGGACACCCAGCCCACCTTTGGAATTCTTATAGATAGTTAGAAAATTACCATTTAGGTTAGGTTTCTCTAAGATAAATTTTTGTACACGACTTTTCAATATATTTGGTTTAAATGCAAAACTTATTTTCCTTGGAATCTAATTTTATAACATTTACCTAAGAGACAGACTTTTCTTATTCTTGTATTAATTTAATTTTCTAAGGTAGTGTATTTTAAATAAATTGAGTATAACCTGGTAATGTATCCATTGGAGATAATGTTTTATTACTTCATTATAAGGTTGTATATGATTCCATGTAGTTGTACGTGAGTCTGTTTAAGTCTTTGCGTAATTTTTCAGAACATGAATGAAGCCTCTTCTCTGCTTAGTGCCACATGTAATACATTCATCACAACACTTGAGGAATGTGTGAAGATAGCGAATGCCAAGTTTAAACCTGAGATGTTTCAACTGCCCCATCCGGATCCCTTAGTTTCTCCTGTGTCACCTTCTCCTGTTCAAATGGTTGGTTCTTTTTTTTTTTGGTAATGATACTGCATGTGGATTTTTTTGTTTGTTTGTTTTGTTTTTATTTTTAAGCATGGAAATAGGCAGTGGATGGGAAACAGTCAACAGGTTGAATTTTTTTTGTTTGTACTCTTCTGTATTGGAGCTTCTCAGCTGACCTCAGCACGTGCGCCAGTGTCCTGATCCCCTCCCCTTTGGAGGGGCTGTGCACAGGCTGCCCTTAAGCTGCTTCATCCTTTCACCCCAGAGTCCAGGAAATTATCATGTATTGTGTGCGCTGGGACACAGAAAAGTTTGGGGAGCACTACTCTACTTGGTGTAAACTTCACAATGGGGTGATGTTTTACCCACAATGGGGTGTAATTAAGTAAATCATAAAAGAAGTTGTAACTGAAACATGTTCCAGTGGGAACAGTATTTTGTAGTCAGCATCTGGATTTGAACCCTCTGAGTAGGCAAGTTATTTAATCTCTGATCCTCAGATTCCTTGTCTGTAAAATAAAGTATCTTCTACATCAGAGGATTATTGCAAAGAATCTGATCTGCTTAATGTTAGGTGCTTAATGTTAGTTTCTCACCTCCTGATTTCTCTGAACAACAAGTACTCTTTTTGCTGGGGGTGGCGGACTCATTGCCTTTTTTAAGCTAGTAAATTTGTTCTAGCATGCTGTGGGATACTTGTAGGTGAGATAAGGTTTGATGAGACTTTAAATGTTTTTAATCTAAGTGTTTTTAGGAGCCCATTTGTACGAGGAAGTATGCTGTGTGGCTATTGGTTTAGCCGAGGTGGTAGTATTGCTTGAGGCCTGAAGTCTTACTTGTTTGAAGGATAGGGTCTGACTTATTCCTAGGTTTTCTTGACCATCCAGCAAATTTAGTTATGCAAGAGTAAAGATTATTGCCTAAATCTATTTAGACCATTATTTTCGAATCAGTGTATGATGGACTGATAGTGTCCTCTGGGCCAAGTGTACCATGAAAACGAGTTTTATGGTCAGATTAGTTTGGAAGCTTTAGGTTATTTTAAATGAATAGAGTTTCTCTATTCTAATCTGATGGAGACAGTTTGATAGGACTTGTCAGAGCCTCTTTTATGCTGAAGTATACTATGAATCTCTGAGAGGGAGAGGTGTAGAGTACAGAGTTTCTGAAATTTATTTGACAGTTGAATCATTTTTATTTTTAGTACCAACTCACAGGACTGTAGCGTTCATTAGAGCTCAGTTTGATGATGTTGCTTTTTAGAACGATTATAGATACACTATAAACTGTTAAACGACATGTGTAGTTGAACAAAGAAACTAGTATTTTGAGATGGATGTATAGCGCTATATTCTTGAGGTTGATATACAAGGGGTACACTTTTTTTAAAAAAATGAACTTTTTAGAGTCAAATGCAAATAAAAGCACCTTAGAACTGCCCTGTTTTTGTACTGAATGTCTCAGGAAACACCTTGTATAACAAATGCTCTGTTGTTCAGAGAAGTCATATGTGTATTTTATACAATAAGAAACTATAATAATTGTCTTTTTAAAACCAAAACCCTTATCAGTAGAAAAATCACAGGAAATCTAATAAGTTGATCTAGGAGATACTAGGGTAAGGCTGCTTATTTTTCCTAGCTATGCCATTTTACTTGAAACAAAAAGCAAGAATTGTGGCTTACGGTAATTAGTTCTGGAGACAAAGTAAGGTCAGACAGTCTTCATGGATAAATCTTTTTTTTTTTTTTTAAGTATTGTGAGTTATTTCTTTATATGAAAAACATTTATTTATATGAAGATAAAGCTAAAATATTTGAGTATTCCACACCTATTTAGTCTGATTTGTATAACCACTTTATGTATTTAATTTCATTGAATTCATATTAGAATAAACTTGGATTTTATTTCAAATCATCTGAAAGTTCAGACAATTATTTTGACCCACAGATTGAGTGATTATTGTAGAAGGAATGTTGTTGGGTGAGTGATCCTAGAGGAAGTAATTTCTGTTAAAGCAGATGTTAATGTCCACTTGCATCTTAATGTCAATCATATGAGATGTTTCTGGACTATAAATTGGGTAGGTTATATCTGTTATTTCAACTGGGATTTCTCAGAGCAACTAGCGGTTCATGTTCCAAATACCGAAGGCGCTTACATAACATAGATATTAGAACTGGGCTTGTGAGACTCTTGGGCCATGTATGTAAAAGCAACTATCCCAAACCTTTAGTATAAACTTTGCTTTACTGCTACCTTGTTAAACTTTGAAATAATCTGTTTTGCTTGGCTGCCTCTCTATTTTTTGATGGAGTAGTTAGATCTTCTAAATTATTTTTGGTATTTGTCATATTTATTAAATGCCCTGCTTAATTAGATATTTCTTTTTTTTTTAAAATACATGTTTTAGAAACCTATTTGAGACTTAAGGTTCTTCTGAGTTCTTTAAATACTGGAATTATTAATACTGTCTTCCATGAAAACCATACTTCAGAACATCTGTATCAGCTACCTGAATAATGAATGGTAAAGAGAAGCTTTGCTACCATACTCTACTGGTGCCCTTTAGAAGAGAGAGATTTATTAGAATATTTTGTGGCTTGCTAGATACTCCTTTTTATCACAACTATGTGACTTTTGAATTATATATGTATATATACACACACACACATCGTTTTTTATATTTTTATATACAGATGTATATTATATATGTGTAAAATTTGGTTTTTACTATTGAGTAAAGAATCCAGCATGTTTTTGGTAGGTGCTGAGAAAGATTAATGCTTATTACAGAGGAAGCTTGACATTGTGCTAATTATGTTACTTGAGCCTGTAAAAGATAAACTTTTTGGCCAGGCATCTTTTTCTCTGAGTAAATTTATGTTTATTATGATAATAATAAACTAGAGTTGCACGATTCTACTTGATATATGGATGATGCTATTTTTTTTTTAATTTCTAGATGAAACGTTCTGTCAGCCACCCTGGTTCTTGCACTTCAGAGAGGTAAAATAACCTTTTCTTTTGACCAAGTTCTCTCAAAATTATACCTACTTAGGGAATTTCTTTGGGCCTTTAACAGGAGTTATGGAATGTAAACTCTGTATGGGTCAGGTCTGGTTCTGATTTCCTCAGCCTTATATCTCTGAGTGTATGTATCTCTTGGTGTTTAGTATAAGGGCCTGGCCCAAGTAGGTAGTCAGTAAAGAAAAAAATTAATGAATGAATTGATTAGCAAGGTAAGCACCTTGCCAGCTGTTGTACCTTTTTTTAGATGTTTGAAATACAGTTATATGCTGCGTAATGACCTTTTAGTCAATGAGAGACCTCATATATGATGGTGGCTCTACAGGCTCTACCAAGATTACAGTGCTGTATTTTTAACTGTACTGTTTCTATGTTTAGATACACAAATATGTACCATTATTTTACAGTTGCCCAGAGTATTCAATAGAGTGACCTGCTGTACTGGTTTGTAGCGTAGGAGCAATAGGCTATTCCATGTAGCCTGGATGCGTAGCAGACTATACCACCTAGGTTTGTGTAAGTCTGCTCTATGATGTTTGCGCAATGACAAAATCACCTAAGGATGCATTTCTCGGAATGTATTTCTGTTGTTAAGAGATGCATGACTATTTCAAGTTATGGCTAAATAGAAATTCATTTTTAATATATCAAGTCTCCACAGCTGAGGCTCATTTTACCTCAGCTTTTTAAGGCAACATCTATTCATGCTGAGCTGTTGTTTTATTAAGAGAGAAAGAGAAAGATCCTGCTGAAAAGAGAGAAAACCACTTGACATTTTAAATTCCAACACATTTAAGACATTTACCTTCTAGATAGATCTTTCCAATGTCCCAGGTTGTTAAACCATTCTTTATTTTGTTAGGTAATATTCTTTTAAGTTGTATGGTTGTCTTATTTGGTTCTTTGGAAAGTGATTTAAGTGTAGTGACATTAGCATTTATTTCTGTACATTAAGACTGTTAAGTGCTGGGCCCTTATTATTGTTTTGTCATGTTTTTCTTTTCCCTGATGATTATGTAATCTTTGATGGACCCATTATGCGCTCAGAGAAGTTCTGGATGTATATATCCAACCTGTCAAAGAATGAAGAGTTCCATCCACCAAATTTTCCAGAAAAATGGAAGCGTAATCAACCTTTGGCAAACTTTTATTTTTACAATAGAAATTTTTCTATCCTTTCTACCTTATGAAGAATTTAAAAATTTTTTTCCTGATGAATCAAGGTTGTCATTAAGTACTGTAACATTGGGCTGTCATAAAATAGTAGGTGGGGTGCTGTTAGGTGGTGGTGATTTGCTTCTATGTTTAATTTTTTAGACTGATTTTTTTAGTTGATATTTAAAAATAGTTTTTCTAGCATGCTCCCTAAACTTCTTGCCCATCCCCTTCAGTCTGCCAGTTTTGATCAGATATAGATTGACTTTAGATACATGCACTTGTGAAATATTTAACTTTTAGTTTTCATGTATTTGTAAACCATCTGATTTGCCTACTGTCTCCCCGGACCCTCCACTGCAGAAGTCACTGCTTCTGCATTGTACCCCTTTTCCATTTAGTTCAGCTCAGAGGCCATATTCTCCAGGTTACCAGCTGGATTCTAAATGGGCTGACTTGCTTGTGATTTGACTTCTAAGTGAGTAGAACATTGCTAACATAGGACATTGGGTATAAGAATAGTTTTTTTTTTTTTTTTCACTTAAAGTGAAGTCATCTAAAGTTCCAGTCGAGTTCAGGGTGTTTTCATTTGTTTAAGGCCCTACAACTTAATGCTTTTTACTTAATTTGTAGGAGTAGCCACTCTGTAAAAGAACCAGTGTCTACACTTCACCGACTCTCCCAGCGACGCCGAAGAACCTACTCAGATACAGACTCTTGTAATGATATTCTCCTTGAAGACCCAGATAGTAAGTTAGATAGGGTCTGTCTCTTTCTTTGGCCTATTGAGCAAAATCACTGTGAGGCTCTGTAATTTCTGGAAATGAAGTATACTGACATTGAACACTGTATTTTGCTCTTAATTCAGAGCTAAGCAAAACAGCACACAATCAACAGAAGCTTATATATCCACTTACAAACAGCTTTATTATTAACTAAGACATGCTGAGGATTGCTTTGTAAATAGCATGTCTTGAGATATATATCATAATCTTTTATTCCTACTACATTTGCATTTAAAAACATTGTAGAAGAAAGCATGAATTGTAAGTGGGATTCTAGGGGAAAATAAAGGCAAGTTCTAAGTTCAAAATAAAAATCAGCATTTTGTTGCTTTACTTAAATACCTTGAAATGGCTAAGGAAAATAATTTTGTCTGATAGTAGTGGTAAATTATAGCAGCATTCATTCCTGTATCTTTTTCTCCCTTATTAAAGAGGCAGCATGCTATGATTGAATATTTTAGGAAAGGTTTTGTGATTTATGCTAAAATTTTTATTTTTTTTCTTCAGAGAAAAACCTTTGACAGCATTAGAATATCTGGTTAGACAGTAGTGACCATGATTTCCAGTGAACATAACTATGGTTTTATTATTTTATCTCCATTAATAGACTTTTACTTTTCAAAGTCTTTTTTTTTTCTTTCTTTCTTTTTTTTTAATAGAGACAGGGTCTCGCTCTTGGCTCAGGCTGGTCTTGAACTCCTGAGCTCAAGTGATCCTCCCACTTCAGCCTCCCAGAGTGCTGGGATGAGAGGCATGAACCACCACACCTGGCCCTCAAAGTCTTTACTATTTCCCATGACGCATGTGCGATAGAGATTATGAACAGTTCCCAAATAAGGAACAGATTTTGTTCTAAGCTCATTTGTAAGTCATTTGTTTGGAATACAGATTTTATTTATGTTATGGAAATGACAGGATAAATGGTGGTTAGATTCTTCAGCTAGCCTAGGGAGAGCTCAGCTAATTCATAATGTGGCTGAAATGGAACAAAACAATGGTGTTGCATTTCTGGTCTTTGAGTATATTAAAAACATTGATTAAGATAGAGTGGTCTTACCTAACCAGAAAGTTAAACATGTTTAATTAGAGGAGGGTATAGAGTTCATGCAGATGACTATTGTAAAAGGGACTTCTGGCCATTTTTAGAAGCTGATGTATGAAAGTGCAACTGCTTTACAACAGGACTGTGCCGACATGTGTGGCTATGTTCACTTGGAGTTGCATTGATAGTTCTGTGAGTTGCATTCCAAATGGAAAAATGGATCTTTTAGTATGAGGTACCTCAGAAAGTCTTATATTGAAAAGAGGAAGACCTGGATTTAGGCTTAGTTCTGTTACCAATTGTGTAATCCTGGGTAAGGCATGCAACCTTTTTTGGGTCTTGGTTTCTTTGTCTAGAAACAAGGAGGATACTAACAGCATTCAAACAATACGACTGAAAAAGCAATAGTTAATTAAGAAAGATTAAATTCACTTCAGCAAATATTTATGGTTTTAGCAATGAACAAAACCAAAATCTCTACTTCAGATAGTTTCATAATTTATCTCGTGAATTCTGAAGTTTTTCCTTATGACTGTCGATACTATAGTAGAAAAGTTAGGTTTTCTCTGATATTAAACAAACAAAAAATTAGCAGGAAGCTAAAGGAATTTCATGTCCCTGAATAGAAAATTTTAAATGTTCTTTCATAGGAGACTGGAGTTAATACTGATAGGATGTTTAACTTTTTAATCAATTCTTCATAGGACCTGTTCACTGTTCAAGAAATACACTTAATGGAGATTTGGCATCAGCAACCATTCCTGAAGAAAGCAGATTTATGGCCAAAAAAAAATCTGAATCGGAAGATCCTCTTCCATCCTTCTCTTCCTGAAGAAACTGAAGTGTCCAACTTCCTCTAAGTATTGCTATGCAAAAGCTGCTGTAATAAACTATTGTTATAGGGAGTAGTTTTTCCCTTTACTTAGGATTTCTCTGCACTTTATAGAATATTGTAAAACAAACAAATGAAAAAGCAACCCACATACTTTTGAAGTGTATTTTATCTTTATATAGTTTGTTTGCAAAAGTATTTTCCTAATAACTTCACAGTATGAATGTGCATCTCTCTCTCTTTTTTTTTTTTTTTTAAAAAAAAACAAATGGTGTAACATTTTGACATCCATAAGGACAAATGTGGATATTTTTCTAAAAGACTGTGAGGGACTGACAGCTTGGTCAGTGTGTATTGTAGCTTATAAACATGAAATCTTACAAGGTTTCAGTTTGACAGAAGTGTGATACATGTAACTTGTGCCATGGACCAAAATGGTCATCTTGCTCCAGCTAAAAATGAGTTACGATAGCAGCTTGATGTTGATTGTATGATATTCCTTTAATCAAAAAGGAAACACTTAATATTCTAAATATCTTTAGCCCAAATACCATGACATACTGAGCATTTTTAAACAACCATCCTGTACTGTCCTTCATATGTGAAGTTGACACTACTGATTTGTTGATACCAAATGTTGGGTTAAAGCATTTAATTTTTGTTTATTTATTTTCTTCTTTTATCAAAAGATGATTGCATCCTAACTTACCAAATTTAAGATGTGTATACATTGTTATTTACATTGTTCTAGAAAAGAGGTTGATGTTGTGGTGACCTTGCTCACTTACACCAGAGAAATAAACAACTTTCAATGGAAGAGGATTTTAGTGCTTTTTTTTCCTAAAATAGACATTAAGCTGCTGTTGTAAAGTATTGTTTGCAGCTCTTTAGAATATCTAGAGACATTTTTATTTATGAATATTTATACAAAAAAGAAGGAATTCTATCAAGGTGACTGCTCTACATCACTTGAGAATGGCATTATTTAATTAAAGAACAAATAGCATTTTTTGGTAGTACCTGTCCATACCTATTGTCAGTGTTTGCCTTGTAATCTGTTTTTTTTAATTCACTTTGGGGTGATAGTTTTGTCCACGGTTTTGGTCAAGGAGCACTTTAAGCAAACTGGTTTGGTGTTTTTAAGTTAATCATGTGTTTAATAAATACGTGGTTTTTGCATTCAAACTCATCATATAATGCATTGTATTTTTTACGTTCATTGACATTCTGTCTAGTCTTTATTAAGTGCTAATACTATTCTTTATTGATTTGATTTTGTTTGTATATTCAGGCCTATTAGTGAATACAAAAATGAAGAATATTTTTAATTTTTGTTGCCTATGAGCGTGGAATGGTGTGGCCTATTTTATTTTAAATTTCTCTTGTGAGTTTATGTGGGAATTTTTTAAAATTAATATTTGGTATTTGCTAAAATAAGTCTGTAATTATAGGCTTTCTATCTTAAGTTTAAAATGGACATAAACAATCTATATACAGTCTTATGTATTTAGATAAACTGTATGCTACTTGAAGTGTTTGTGATTTTAAATAGCACACAGGTCATCAGACTACTCCATATTCAGTGAAATCTTTTCCTACTCATAAGTTGTCTGATTTGAAAAAAGTTTGATAATGTAGTAAGTTTTGATATTGAGTAGGTTTTTTTGGATTTTTTTGTAGTAAGAACTTGCCCAGTGATAAGACCATGGAGGTCAAGGTGCTACTGATAGGGGGTTTTTCTGGTAGTTAGGTTTTTTATGAAGTAATAGGATTATAGTGAAAATACTACAACAAACATTTGAACTTACAACTTCTGTCGCTTCACTCAAATAGATGAGTTCCTGAACAGTTTTCTGTAAATACTTTTTCAATAAAATGCAGTCATTTCTGATTTGTATCATTTTTTTCTCCCTTGAAACAGGTGCTTGAACAGGTTCGCTATATTCCTAAGTATGGCTTTTAATGTGACTAGGAGCCTCTTTTTCTTCCCTTAGGAGCTAAATACATTTGTGAAATTGTTTTTTTTTTTTGAGGAATTATAAATATATCTTGAATTATATCTAGATTTTGATCAGTGAATTAGTAGCTTGAAGCAACCTATAAAGCTGAAGGGAACCTTGCATTTTGAGTCCTGTGTATTTTCAAGCATGCCTGACTTTTCTGAATTTTAGGAAAAAGATGAGCCAAATAACAATTCTGTGGGAATTTTAGCTTGTCAGGTTGTTCTATAATTTATATAAAAGTTATTGGCTATTATTAATTATTGGTTGTCCCTTTTTTCCTTTGTCTAGGCCATGGGATTATTGTGAAATATGAGAAATTATTGAGAAATTTGGAGGTTCTCTTGGCCTAACAGTGATCTTCTAAGCAAAACCAGTGCTTGCTTTTCATTTCAAGTGCCTGGTCCCTTGTTCTGTGGGAATTGCAAGTCTCTGTGATTAAAGGGACTTCGATGAGGATTCTTTTGTAAATGAACTAAATTTGAATTTCGTTACATTATATTGGATTATTGTGTTATCTTCAGTTAGGACAAGTCCAGAAATGGATGCTATTACTTAAACTTCAATTCCAAAGCAAGAGATAAAACTATCTTCATTTCCACAGATGCCCTGGAACCTTTGAGCTTGAATTATAGTTTTTCAGTCTGCATTGTCACATTTAGAAATTTATTAATCATCACAAGATCTCAGGAAATATATCCTTATAATATGTTAATACTAGACTGCTGTTTATACTGATTCCATATATATTATAATATCATTAATTTGGACTCTGCCAGTTCTTTTGTTTAATGAGGTGCCCTAGGTCTTTCATTTGACCCTTGTTATTGCTGCTTGGTGCAGAGAGAGTGTCCTGGCCTGAAAGAAGGCCAGATTAGGCTGCGGGAGCTGCTTTGAGGTCTCTCTTTTAATACCCTGGTGGGTAAGTGAATGGTAGGTAGCTGGTAGGTAGGACTTCCTTTTCATGTCTTTCCAGTTCCCCAATCCTCTCTTTGAATTCATGCTGAATTTGTAAGTTTAATCCTTTTCTTTTTTTAAAGTTAGCTTTCTTTTTATAATGTTAAAGTAATTCATGCACATTGTTTAAAAAATCAAATAGAACTAAAAGACATAATGAAAAAGAGCAGTCCTTCTTCTGCCAACGTAGCACCCCAGAGGCAAGCACTTTCAACTCTTAGTGGTTTGTTCTAGTGTTTACCTTCCTACTTGAGAATGTACTACTACTTTTCTTTGGTTTATCAATTTTGGGAATGATTTCTTGAATTCCTTTTATGTTAGGCTGAATTTACTTTTCTTATACCCCCATGTCCCCCATTTTCCTTCCCCCACACCTTGCAATACAGATTTATATTCACAGAACTTTTTGTTAAATCACAACTTTTTGTTAAATCAGTAGATATAAATGTTGCTCACTGATGGACCTCATGGTTAGCTATCATTATTTCCTTTAGAGCCTAGAACTAATATTTCTACTATTGTCTAATATTTTTCTTGGAACTAATATTGTCTACTTTTAAAATTTGCTTAGTTTTTTATGTACCTATCACAATTGATTCTCAGAAGGCTTAAATGCTCTAAAACATCAGATAATTTATCAGTTCCCTTTTCAAAAGTTTTACAAAAGTTTTGTCATCCTTTAGGGACATTTCTTCTGTAATCCTTCATCTTTTGCTGTTTGGACTGTTGCTCTCCAGGCCTGTTCTGTGGCTCAGCAGTCATTCTGAGACTCCCTTTGGTTTTTAGTCTCCCATTGGATCTTCTGTTTATTGGATCTTCTGTTTATTGTGACTTTCTCTTTCTTGATTTACTGCCTTTTCCCCCTGCCCAAAGCTTATCCACCAATAACTTCCTAAGAAAAGGTGCATGTAAAGTAAAGTTTTTGAGGCTATACAGATCTGAAAATGTCTCTACTCTTGATTGATTGGTACTTTGGAGTCAGTTGAAAATAATTTTCTCTCTGCATTTTAAAGGCATTTCTCCATTGTTTTGTAGCATTCAGTTTTTCTGTGAGAATTCTGATAGTATTCCTTTACCTGGGACCAGTTTTTACACTCTGGAAGCTTTTGGAGGGAGCTTCCCTTTACATTTCATATTGAAATTCATTTTGTTGGGTACTTGACTTGGTGGAGTCTTTCAATTTGTAGACTTGTCTAATGGTGGGAATTTTTTTGTGTTATCTTTTTGATAGGTGTCTCTCCTCAATTTTCTCTGTCCTATCTTTCTAGAATTTCTGTTATTTGAATTTTGGACCTCTAAGATTGATCCTCTAATTTAAAAAATCTTTTCTCTCTGGTTGTTCCTTAAGTTATATTATTATTATTTGTTATCCTCCAGCTTTTCTGTTGAATTTTCTTTATATGTTTTCATTTCTAGGAGATCTTTGTTCCCTTTTCATAAAATTATGTTTTTATTTTACAGATTCAGTGTCTCCTCATTATCTCCCTGAGGATAAAATTATGTTTTTTTTTCTCATGTCGTTCCTGTTTCTTGCATTGTATCTATTTTTTCTGTCTTTCTGTTTATTTGTTTTGGGCTCTGCCTTTCTTTCTGAAGCCTTTCTTAGGAAGCTGGAGAGATTATCCATTAGTATTAGTCATGTACTCAAAGGCCAATTCCATAGATCTTTATGTGTAGGCAGGGTTCATCAATTGTCTAAAGGGCCTTCAGGCAGAGATCTGTCCTTTTCTGTTGGGGGTCCCCTAAATTTCAGTGGAGTTCTTTTCTAGGGCCATGCAGTTTCTCTAAAAAACTGATTTATGGTAGTAGGGTAGGAGAAGAGGGCTGAGGACCCCACAGTTTGATGGCTTTTACTTAATCTCTCTATTTTCAGCCTTTCTCATGCCTGCCCTGCCTCATCCCACCCCACCCAAGTCCTTCAGTGTGGTTGCTGACTCTCAGGTTCAGTATTTCCTATAGATGAGGGCTTGGCTGGTATGGGGAGTGGAGCAGGGGACCTGGGTCCAATTGCTCTTTATACTGGCTTCTCATCCTAATTTCAGCCCTATTTCTCACTCTTGTCTTCTACAATACCTAGTGCTTCCAAGTCCTGAACTTATTAGGGATTTATTAGGGTATATTTGTTGGCTTCTCCCTTTTGGTACTTAGGCTTTAACTTTTTCCACTCTGTTAGGTTAATTATCACACCTCCTCCCAGTTTGTATCTTTATAAATTTTGTTGAAATCTCATGGCTTTGTAGTCTGTTTTCTTTGTCTTTGTGGATTAATACTGTTTGTATTCCTTTAACATCTTTTCGGTAAGGTTTTGGAGGTAGAGAAAATAAATTCATGTGGTCAGTTCACCATGGTCAATTTAACTGGAAGTCTAGATTTAAATTCTAATAGCGTATAGAGAATAAAATTTCCTTATATTCTATAATTCATTCTTTCCACTCATGATTTTTAATTCATATGGTTTTACTGTACTACCTACCTCATAGGGTCATGGGGATTTGAAGAATCAATTCATAAAAAGCACTTAGAACTTTGCCTGGCACATAGTATGTGTTAAGTAAGTGTTAGCCATTATTAATATTGTTGCTACCATTATTACTACTACTATCACTCTTAATTCAGTAACCCACTTAGACTTGAATGAAAATGTTTCACTGTAAGAATTATTAATATATGGGAAAATCTAGTGTTTGATAATAGTGACTCTACATTTAAGTAGATTTCATATGAAATGTTCAGGTTTTAAACATTATTTCCTAAGAAACAATAATTAAGCCTTAAGAAATTCAATCAGTAATTGTTACTTTAAAAGATATAAAAAGAGGCCAGGTGCAGTGGCTCATGCCTGTAATCCTAGCACTCTGGGAGGCTGAGGCAGGAGGATCGCTTGATCCCAGGAGTTTGAGGTTGCTGTGAGCTAAGTTGATGCCACAATACTTGCCTAGGCAACAGAGCGAGACTCTGTCTCAATCAACCAATCAATCAATAAATGTTTTAAAAAGAGTATAATAATAATTTTGATGTGCTTTTAAGCTTTATTGGGATTGTGTTTTGTTTTTATCATATAAATTTGAAGTATAGAGAATAAAATTATAGAGATGATGTTTATTATGCGTTACCTACAGCTAGTAGGTATAATACTTTTTGAATATATAGAGTACAGAAATAGAGACATAGTAGATTATAGTCATCCATAACCACCTTGTGAATGGTTGTACCCCTTTCAGAAAATGTTGTAGACTTACATAAAACAAAATGGTTGCATTTATTCAATAGGTAAAATTTTAATTTATTTTATAATCAAAATGTTTTGGGGAAAGTTTTATTTTAAATACTATATCCAGTTTTTTTAATGTTCTGCTTCTGATTGGTTTTGTATGTTAATGTTTTAAAACAATTAAAATAATTGTGTTCTAGGTAATAGTTACTCTGCGCCTAGATTTTTAAATCCCTTTCTTTTAGATATTTTAAGTGTCTTTTTTGTGTCTGGATTAAGAGGGGTGTGATAGCACAGTTCTAATTCTTAGAGGTGAAGTGGAAGTAGGCTATTGCACTGCTCTTTTTATGGATAGTGAGCTGCATACTTTGGGGAAAGGGATTGATTTTTATTTGTAAGGACATTTGCTTTCTCTTTTGCTGAAGTAGAGTCCCATGGTTGTGACAAATGGCTGTAAATGCTACTACTGAGGATGAGGAATTTTTCCACAAAAAGAGGAACAGTTGCTGAGTGTGAATAAGTCTCTTTGCAAATTATCAGGATAACTTTTGCAGTATAGATGAAACAGGTAGACGTGGCTATGGTAAAATGATGCCTGCTATTAGTTTGATGCTGGCATTTTCCCCTTTTTCTGGATGTGACTATTATCTTTATTAGGTCCCCTTACTGTCTGCTTTGATATTCATCTCCAGAGCTATGAATATCCACATCTTTGGAGCCCATATGCTGCCTTTTCTCCAAATGCAGTAACTAATTTAGTATATTTTCACAGATAGAATTTGCCCTTTCTGACCCGTAGTATGCTTCCCTTCCCCGCAAAAAGTTTTTTGTTCGTCTCTTCGCTAATAAAACATTTTAGAACATTTACTGTGGGCCAGGTGCTTTATCTCATTTTAGCCTCATACCAAAGATGTTGAAGTATGGGAATACAAGAGCAACCAAGATGCACAGAACCAGGATTTAGTCGTACGGGATTGATTAGAAAGATGAATATTTTATTATATCCTGAAATACTAAGTCTTTAAATTATGTCTTTATTTTATTTAGTATTTAAGTTCATGTGCATCTTGATTTTTTTGGACTAGTATTAGTTGCTAAATAAATAACTAGTTCAGAACTTATCCACAAAACCTAGAATTTAGGCAGAGTGGATTTAAGTTTTGATTAGTTGCTATAGGTAAACCAGATGAATTAATAGACAGGGATATTAATGCATGAAGCACTTCCTTTGACATAAATGAGGGGAAGTTTCTATGGGTAGTGTATTTGGAATATCAAGGATGAATAAAATATATGATTATAATGAATTTCTCAGCTTTATTCTGTCAGGGTGGGAGGGGATGTCGATATTCTTTGTGCTTTTGAAAGTTTGGCTCAAAGACTCTTTTACCCATTTAAATCTCAATATAAAGTGTATTGCCAGATTTGGTAGCATGGGCACAGTTAGGAACAGGGAGAGAGTAGTATCATGAAGGGATCCATAGCCATCAGGAGCTGTACCTACACTACCTATTCTTTCCCAACTTCTCCTGATATAAGTAGGCAGAAGTCATTTTGGATGAGATGAAACAGTTTAGGAGTGAACAATGACAAGTCATGTGTAATGAGAGGAAGTGTTCTTTCTAGGAACTTTTCAGTCCCACTTAGTGCTGCGATCTTTCTCACCGGGCACTCTGAACTGAAAATTCTGAGAGAATTGGGTACTTGCCACCCTTCCTTTTACTTTTTTAAAGCAATACTCTAATATATGTACTTCATTAAACCATCATTTAGACTATGAATAAACCAAAATTCACCTTGATACCCCCCTCCCTTAGGGGTAACCACTCTTTTTTGGTAAGTATTCTTCCAGCCCTTTTTTCTGTGTGTTGACTTCTATGGAGATGTGTATTGCAGTAGTTCAGATTAGCTCAAATACAGGGTGGTTAAATAAACAGTGGCACATTTGTATGAAGCAGTGGTACTAACGAAGGAATATAGTGTTACTGTGTATTTTTTTGTGTGAGAGTTGAAGAATTCTGATCCCTAACCCCTACTGTTGTTGGTCAGACAGGCATTCTAGCCCTTTTATTTTCTTTTAATCCCTCTACATAAGGAACTGTGAATTGATTGGCTTTTTCTAGGTAGTTAGAATGAGGTCATTTGCCTTTGAAAGACAGTCCTGGAGTTTCCAGAGCTTTCCTTTAATCGTGTGTGTGTGTGTGTGTGTGTGTGTGTGTGTGTGTGTGTGTGTGTATGTACGTGTCTGCACATGCATCTGTATGGATGGTTTCTTGTGGTTGTGGATAATGCAACTTGGAAACATTTTGTTTTGAGATACAGCTTTATGTTTAGTTTTATAATTGATTTTTAAAAGTTTAGCTATCAAAGATGAAACAAGTTTGTTGTAGAAGTTACCACAACTTGGTCAAAATAGAGAGTCGTGGTTGTTTGTTCATTTGGCAACAATCGAAAGTATGGCCTAAGACATAGAAAGGGTTAAGCATCCAGATTTTTTTCAGTGAATATATACATGTCCATGTGATTAAAAGCCTTCATTTGACAAGTTTATAGGCAGATGAGCATACAATGAATGCCTTTTA
Organism: Indri indri; assembly: GCA_004363605.1. NCBI lineage: Eukaryota > Metazoa > Chordata > Mammalia > Primates > Indriidae > Indri > Indri indri. Next base: position 78,557 of record RJWJ010000534.1, read on the forward strand.
AGTCTTACCACCAGAATTAGATTCTGTACTTGAATTAGATAGGAAATTTCTATACTATGCCCTTTTCTGTGCTGGAGGTTGCTAGGTTATCTAAGCCTATGAGCATGTTATCAGCATGCCTTCAGAGTTGGCATAGTCCGGTGATTATCTGTATCCTCTTGCCATGATGCCTCATCTTGGGTGAGGCCTTAGAATACAACTCCTGTTTGGCTTTATTATTTCTTTTTTGTGGTTTTGCAGTGGTTGGCTAAAGGAAAGAGTGTGGCAATAAATACCTATGGTTTGGTGCTCTGACCATGGATGGAAAACTACCTTGTTTATTCATTTTTTTTTTTTTTTTTATCTCTGTGCCAGCTCTGATCAATTAGTTGTGGCTTCCAGGGAATCCTGATTTTGAGGCTAGGATTAGCAGAGAGTGACTTACCTACTTTATTAATTATGTCTGCATGGGCTTGATAAAAGGTTAAAGAGACAGTGGCACATTTATATGAAGCAGTGGTACTAAAGAAGGAATGTAGTTTTACTGTGTATTTTTTTGTGAGAGGGTGGCAAGGATATCTGTCATTCAGAATATAGGGCAATGATTGTGGCCTGACTTTGCATAACTTTGCTAGATTATATTTTTTTAACCACTCACAACAAACAAAATTGAACAACTCATAATCAAGTCCCTATTTTCAGTTTTCATATCAACTATAACGAACTTAAACATACACAGATTTTTAAAATGTTGACAAACAAAGCCCATGATATCTTTATTCAAGCCAATTATTTATGTATGTTTACGTAGTTGTGTTATCATTCACTTACTAGTAGTGCCTTTATGAATTCAAAGAGCTTTGCAGCCTTGACATGGTGCTCAGGAAAAAAAAGTGCCAGTGCTGTTTTAAAAAATGTACTAGTTTAGTAAATGAAATTCAATAGCTTATCAGTGCTTTATGTAAGTCACTTTTTTGTGTTTAGATCACTCTTAATCATCACTTGAGAGTTTAATTTGTGGTTTTGCTTAAGTAGCAAACCTCCTTAGATGAGTTTGCCTTTCTTTCTCCCTATTGTGTTTTTTTTTGTTTTTTTTTTTTTTTGAGACAGAGTCTCACTCTCTTGCCTGGGGCGAGTGCCATGGCGTCAGTCTAGCTCACAGCAACCTCAAGCTCCTGGGCTCAAGCAATCCTGCTGTCTCAGCCTCCCGAGTAGCTGGGACTACAGGCATGCGCCACCATGCCCGGCTAATTTTTTCTCTATATATTTTTAGCTGTCCAATTAATTTCTTTCTATTTTTTGGTAGAGACGGGGTCTCGCTCTTGCTCAGGCTGGTCTCGAACTCCTGAGCTCAGAACGATCCGCCCGCCTCGGCCTCCCAGAGTGCTAGGAGTACAGGCATGAGCCACCGCGCCCGGCCTATTGTGTTTTATTATTAATATAATCCATGATTTTGGGGCAGGGAGGGGGAATGCACAGATTGCAACTTTTCTTTCCTGCTTTTATGATCAGGCCATGTTGACCACATAATGTCACTGAATGTGACTTGAATGAAGCCTGGCAAAATGTACTAACAACCTATCGTTTTTTGGTCTCATAACAGTCTCTTTTTTGGAGAATATGGCTTCCTCTACTAAAAGGTTTGTATCTGTCACTTTTGGGGATTTGACTGCTGCAAATAGTTTTCTTTCTTTTGGGGGAGTATGATGGGAGTGGATGTAGTCTTAGATGGTGTTTTTAGTAGTTCAAGTCAATTAGTGACTTGCTTTAGAGAAAATGAAAGACTCACTATGTGAGTTTTTTTGCCGCCTGGTTTTCAAAATTCTGAATGTTATCTCAACCTTTCCTTTCTTACCTGCTCTAAAGAGCCCTTACAGAAATCATGGCTGAATGTTAAGAATAAATTTCTGAGAGCCTTCCTGTATTATCCATAATTAGCCAAAATGAAAGTCATATGAACTTTACCCATTCTTTCTTTCTTTTCTTTTTATTTACTTTATTTTATCTTTTTCTCTGGTTTTGATCGATGATTATAGAGTTCCCTCAAATGGCCTCCTCAATATCTCTATATTTTGTGTATTATTTTGGAAAAGAAAAGAATCACTTAAGAATGGTGGCGAATTCAAGGGGACTGTTAACCATTTAATTCAGGATAGGTTATGCAACCCTGTCCCTTCTCTCCTTCCTTCTCTTTTTTTGGTGGAGACAGGGTCTCACTGTGTTGTCCAGGCTGGTCTCAAACTCCTGGCCTTAAGCAATCCTCCCACCTCAGCCTCCCAAAGCGCTAGGATTACAGGTGTGAGCCACTGCACCTGGCCAATTCGCCTCTTAAAAAAATTTCTTCAGTCAATATTCATTGACCACTCACTAAGTACTGTCTTACTAGTATCTATCTTTGTTTTCTAATTCTTTTTTTTTGCATATTTTTTGCTTTCTAATTTTTTGAATGCACCTAAAACTCACTGCTTTATTATTTAGTAGCTTAGATAAATTGACTATCTTAATTATAATCGGCTTTTCTAAATTTTCATTTGCTTTCAGTTAACTTAGTGAGTAGTAACTATTGTTTTAACCGAAACATAAATAAGCAGGCATTAGAAAATATCATGATTGCTTTAAAATAGCTTTTTCTTTGTGTGTTTTAATATTAAACTTAGGCACATGAATTTTTTTTGCCTTCTACGTGTCTTTATTTTTGGTTAGTTATAAGTAATACATATAATGGTTCTTGCAACAAGAGTTATGGGCATTTAAATGAAAGGTACATAACTGCAGAAGTTAAAAAATTGAAAATAATGGAATTGTTAGAAGAGCTAGTCTCTAAATAAACTTAGAAACCTAACAACAAATGTGAATTTAGATTGATATAACTAAGCACTTTAATTTTGAAACTTTTTCAGTATAGGATTTCTATTCCCAGGGAAAAAATAAATTTCATTTAAAAATATATGTATACTTACTTTGTGAGTGTTCTTTTTTTTTCTTTTCCAAATCCCAAAAGGTGTATACTCTATATTTTTGTTATAAAAATTCTGCTTCTTGAAAGTATTGTAGTAATTTTATAAATTCAATAAAACTGAGTGGTGTGAACAGTGTGGGGGAAAATGTTTAATAAATTTGCCATATCACAAAGAAAAATTTAACTACAGCATGTTTTGTAAGTTTAAGTAAGGTTAACCCTTCACTCTTGCTGGTATGACGCTGGTTTGCTGCACACTAAAATGTAAAATTTGATTGGCTAGCTTAAAGTTAGTGTTGAGGTGTGAGAAAAGATAGTAGGAGAAGTAATAGTTAATCTTTAAATAAAAGCATAAAGTGGATCACCTTATTTGTCCAGGAGTTCTCCACCTTGGCTACACATTGGAACCCTCCAGGGGGCATTTAAACTTCCTAGTTTAATACCTAGGTTGACCCCAGACCAATTATAGCAGAACCTCTGTGGTTAGGACCCCAGTCATCAGTATTTTTTTAAAAGATCCCCAGTAATTTCAATGGGTAGCCAAGGTTGAGAACCACTGAGCTAGATGGAAACTCCCACTGCTGATTATTGTATTTAAGAAGAGGTAGGGGTGTGTTTGTGTGTGCGAGTGTGTATGTGTATCTTTGTATGCATATATAGGTTGATATAGGTCCATCTCATCTATCCATATCTATTTCATTAAAGTTTGGGGCCCTCTAACAGCCTGAAAGACCCAACATTTTCCCAGGTCCTTTTGAGGATCAACAGCATCAGCTTCACTTGGGAGGTTGTTAGAAATGCGGAATCTCAGGCCCCCATCCCAGATCTGCTGAACCAGAATCTGCATTTTCACAAGATCCTTGAGTGATTCCAATGCACTTTAAAGTTTGAGAAACACTGCGGGAGGTGGTATTCGGGTAAACGCAGATCTTGATTACACCCTGCCTTTTGCTTCTCTCTGGTTTTCTGTCTTAAGCAAGTCACGACATTTTCATACATGGTAGGAAAATGAAACTAGTTCTATGTGCTAACATCAGCAGGTTAATAGCTAGAGGTGATTTCCCGACCCAGAGCAGATCAGGAGACAACTGTCAACACCACCAAACTCCACTCTTCCCTGAGATGGAGAAAGAGAAAACAGCTAAAAGAATGGTCACTGGGCTGAAAGTGGTGCTCTTTCATCTGCCCTGTGTATTAAGGAAAATAAGTATAGTGTGCGCAAGGATGCTTCATACGTACCTTTGAGAATTCTTTGAAAGAGAAAGACATTTCCCTTTAAGTTAGAAATTTACTCATCCTAGTCTCAAACTGAAATGAGTAGAACCAAGTCCTCTAAGTTCTCTGGAATAATATCTACCCAGTACCCAGCACTCAGCAATTTCCCTTAGAGTGGCGACAGTCCCAAACCTTAAATGTTCTCAGAACTCTCAGCCGGCTTCCCTCTGTGTCAGTCCCCACCAAGAATCAGGCAGATTATTTTGTCAGAATTCTTCTTCCTGAAATGATGGAAAGATTCTTTTCTGTTACTGCTTTAGGGCCCATTGACTTAGTTTGTGGAAAGCTTTCGGCTCTCCGAGCACTGTCCCTTCACATGACAACTGGGTCAGGTAAGCACGCTATTTCCTGGGTATATTGTGGATGCCAGTAAAGGGTTCAGCATTTCTGACCTTAGCTTTCTGAGAAGAGGGATTGACTATACTGAAAATGAGGGGCCTTTTTACAAGAAGTGGCCTGGTGGCAGTTTGCTGTTGACCCTGCCCTGGAACTACAATGACTCTCAAACTGGAACAGAACCCTCTTCTCCCTAAACAAGCACTGTTTCTTGCCCTCTTACCCTCCAGCAGGTTTGGTTCTTGGTGTTGTGAAGGGGTGGTGAGATTACATTGGTAGATAGAGAACTGGCTTCTTGTTTCAGCGCTGCTGCTAACCGTGTGACTCTGGGCATGTTATTCAAAGACTCTAGATCTCAGTGTTCTCCATTCTGAGCTTTGCTTCTGGTAGATATCTCCATCAGAAGCCTCATTCTCTTCCCCTTAGGGGTCCTTCTGTTTATTAGGACAGGGCATTTCAGTGTCCTATCTTGTCTTGGCCTGATGGGCCTGTTGGTGTCCCTTCTCCCCAGCTCCTTTGGGTTATTCTAGGCAGGGAAGTGGAAGTGCAGAGGGACAGTCTGTCTGCCTTGTGGATGTGGGTCGAGTTTCTCAGCAGGTTGGGAGTGTGGAGTACCTGTGTCTCTCACCTGATGAAAATCTAGAAATAGATTATGGTGCTCTCAGAACTGGCAGCTGTCAACAAAAAGCTGACTTCATTCATGCACTGCGATTGCTGGGAAAAGTTTTGTCCTTGTTTTCTTCTCTAAGGCCGAGACTGGTGTCAGGTAAGAGTCCCCTCAGCAACCCTGGAGACTTCTTCTGTAACTCAGGGAATTTGTACCTATTTCATTCCTAGCAAGAAGTATTTTTGCTTGAGGCTTTGCTGGTTCAGGTGCCCCTGGTTTGGGGGGACCTTGCTCAAGGTACATTAACAGCAGCCTTTCCTGGCTGCAGAAGGAAGGGAGTTCTGAGCATCAGAGCTCTGGTAGACGTTCATCACTGCCACTTTTTAGAGGGAACTATGTGTAGGTATTTCAGATGGCTTCCTGAGGACGACATCCTGAGGAACAGAGTTTGGGAAATACCCAGAGGTGCTCAAAGGTATAAAACCAAGCTATCAGTTTTTATAACCTTTGGATAAAAATCTGTAGCCTACCCTATTTTCAAAAATCCTTCCACCTATCTAGCCTGCTACACATGTAGGACAGTAAACTTTTTGAATCACTGGCAGCTTTAAAGATGAAACCTATGAATCATTTTCCTAAGAAATATACATTGGCACAACCTTAGGGACCTTATGGACTGCTAAAGATGGCAGGATAAGCATGAATTTCAGGCTTGGAATCCTGACTTTAAGGACGTGCTGTCTTTTGCGGGAAGTTCCCGCCAGGTTGGGAAGCGTTGGCATAGCTGTCCATCCCTCTTATCCACTTCCCACCTCAGGAGCATGGCTGAGTCATCCCCATCTGCCACACTCCTGACATCGCATCCTCAGGAGAACCCAGTTTGCTGGGTGGGACTCTTTTACCTCTTCACTGCCAACGCCACAGCAGTGGTCATGGTCACTGAGAAGGCTTCGGGCAGTAAGGTGCCCTCCCATCTCCACAAGTCACCTCCCTCCCCTGAGACTGGGAAGTTTACCAGCTTGGCCTCATTAACATGCATCCCTGAGTCCCGGACAACCTTAAGAAAGACCTTTCCATGAATGGCTATAAACCCCCAGAGCTATAATTACAAGGGGTACCATGGGTTAGAAATTGGGTGGTAGGTAAAGTTTTCCTGTGAGTGGAGTCCACAGGAAGAAATAAGCTCTTTGATGTAGAAAGGCAAACAAATGTCATAGCTTTCTCAGAATAGCTAAAGACTTGGTAAAACTAAAATTTGATCAAGTCTCTAGTTTGCATAAATCTCTTTAGCGGGTCCCTTTACTTCTTAGGGAAAAGCCCACATTCCATTATGTGGTGCATGAGGCCTTCCGCAAGGTGGCCCTGCCTCTTGCCCCCAGCCTTTCTGAGCTTCTCACGCCAGAAGCTCTTTTTCTACTAATTTTTTTTCCCCTACTTTTTTGGGTGTATTGTGCTCTCCCTTGCCCCCAGGCGTCTGCAGGTGCAAAGGTCCTCTGCATGGAAAGCCAGGCTCTGCCCCTTCTTACTTTATCCCACATTTCAGGTTACAGCTTTTACATGTAACTTCCTCTAACCCGTTTCCCCCTTTTTCTGACTCGATCAGATGCCCCAGCGATGTGCTCTCAAACACTCTGGATTTCTTGGGTCATAGCACTTAGCTTCGTTTCTGAAGGGGTATCAAGTTCTTCCTTCAACCAAAGTCTATTTCTCTCCACACCTTCAATGTTTGCACCTAATATAGCCCTGTCTAAACCTGCATCATGTGCAGCATCAATGAAAAGCAAATTCTGTTATTAAATAAGCTTGGGGAACACTGTATTGCCTCCTGGAGCCATAATACATACTAGCTCATCAAAGACTCTGAGAAGTCCTGCATAAAGAAGTACAATTACCCAGGTCCTAAGTTTATTAGGCTGTGGGACACCTTTTCCACAGCATCTATCAACGTCCCGAGGAACAGAGTTTGGGAAACAGAGATACCAAAAGGCATAAAACCAAGCTTTCATATTTATAACCTTAGAATAAAAATCCATGGGCCAATTTATCTTCAAAAGTCCTATTTATTTGGCAGAATCTATTTTCTTCTATTACAAGGAAACTGGACTTTCTATGCCTGAATTTCTCAAAATTACCTTTGGGGTAGAATAAACAAAATTACAAATTATCTTCCTAGAGCACAATCAAAAAACATTCCTCTTGAATCAGTCACCATGGAGACTGTCAATTTAACCTGTTATTTTACTGGCTATTTCTGATTTAGCTACCTTCCTACCTCTAGATAGTTCGTCTATATAATCAGCTATTATTGGATAGAGGTAATAAATCAATCTTTTGAGAAATTCCATCAAAACACTTCCTATAAAGATGTGGTCATCCCATGCCCATCATTTCTAGTGTTACAGATTGAATTACATCCCTCTCCAAGAGATATTGGACTCCTAACCTCCAGTACTCCCGGATGTGACCTTATTTGGAGATAGGCGTTACAAAGGGAATCAAGTTAAAGTGAGCTAACTAGGATGAGCCCTAATCCAATATGGGTGATGACCTTCTAAAATGGGGAAATTTGGACACAGACACAGAGAATGTCATGTGAACATGAAGACAGCCATCTACAGCCAAAGAGAGAGGCCTGGGACAGATCCTTCCTCATAGTCCTCGGGAGGACTGCCAGCACCTTGAGTTTGGATTTCTAGCTTCCAGAACTATAAGACAATAAATTGTGTTGGATGACCCAAACTGTGTGGTACTTAGTTCTGGTAGCCCTAGCAAACTAATACAGTAGTCCCCCTTATCTGTGGTTTTGCTTTGCAAGGTTTCAGTTACCCATGTTATAGTGTAATAAGATATTTTGAGAGAGAGAGAGGACACCACATTCACATAACTTTTGTTACAGTATACTGTTATAATTGTTCTATTTTATTATTATTGTTAATCTCTTACTGTGCCTAATTTATAAACTTTATCATAGGTATATATGTATGGGGAAAAAACATAGTGTATATAGGTTTTGGTACTATCCACTGTTTCTGGCTTCTGGCATCCACGGTGGGGTCTTGGAATGTATCCTGGTGGATAAGGGGAGACTACTGTCCATCTAATGATCACCTGTGAGACCTATGTTGGGTGCTGCTTTTCTGTCTAGTCCCTAACTTCATTCTGCACGGTGGTCCCTACTATAATAATGCGTGTTATGCAGGCCCGAGAGCCTCTTCCATCCTCGTCAAGGGGAGTACTAACCTTCTCTCCTTTCATGCAACACCCTACTATAATAATGATTGCTGGTATTTACTGGGTGTCATGCTACGCACTGCTACGCACTGCTCTAAGAGTTTTACATGTAGTAACTTGCCTAATCCTCACATCATTCCTGTGTGAGAATAACAACTGCTGTTGTTATTCTCATTTTATGAATGAGAACATCAAGGAATGAAGAAGTTCAGTAACCTGCCCAGGTCACATCAGTTCGTAAAGAGCAGGTCCTAGGTTTGAGCTCAGTTATTCTACTTATCACGTGGCTAGGGTATGGGGTTTATAAAACAGACAGGAAGGATTTAGGAAAAAGAGGGGCAGGATGATAGTGAAGATTGCTCATAGGTTTTGCGGATCGGGTAGGTTGGAAACAAGGAGCTGCATGGGCTTGGTGCTCTCTGTCGCCCCCTGTTGACACGGGGAGAGAGGAGCTGGTCTGACTCGGAAATAATGCCATGGTGCTGAGGACCCATTCCTCCGCTGGAGGTCGCGGGTGTGGAGCAGCACCTTCCCCTCCTGACTTCAGGGGGCACTGTTTCTGGAGGAATTAGGGGAGGAGGATAGCTGGTCCGCCCGGGAAGGGGTTCTTGCCGTTCTAGCTGGAGCGCCTCTGACTTCCGGAAGCCTCCCTGTGCAGTCCTCTCGGCTGCTTTCGGAGGCGGCGGGCGTCCGCTGAGGCTTAAAAGAAGTCGAGCCTTGCCTTTGGAGCAGACCTCCTTCTCTGACAGACTGCGATCCCTCCCCTCTCTCCTGGGCCCAAAATGGATCTCAGAGCCTGGGAGCTGCAATTGCAGGAAAAGCGGAATCCTGTCTTACTTAAGCTTTGGAATTCTCATCGACACGGACCGTATCTCAGCCACAGAGGGGACATGTGTGGCTATTACAGCGCGTCGACGCTGGGTATCGTTTTCAGGCATCACCCAGTCATTCCTGCCTCTCATCTGAAGGTAAGAATAGGCATTTGATATTGTAAGATGGTGCAGTGGATGCTGCTGGTATCACCCAGCTACCGCTCCCCTCCGCCCGGTCCCCCCGGGTGTACCCATCCTCCAGTTTCTTCTTGAGTGTTGGCTGTAGAGCTGCCCCAGTCTGCAGAGCATTGCCAGGGCCAGCAGGCATCCCACCTCACTTGAGAGGTTATTTCCCTCCTCCACCCCTCACCGCGCTCTCCCCACCCCGACCCCAACTCATCCCCTGTAGCCACTGAGTGGCCGTGAGGAGGAACAAAAGGTCAGCACCGTTGATCCTAGAAGGAACCAACTCTATGGTCAAATTGAAGCTCCCTTTGAGATCAGGCTGAAGTTTCTGCTGAGACCAGGTTCTTGCTTAGCTTTCTTCCTCTACCCTATCTGCCTGCTTCCCTCACTCCCTTCACCCTGAGAGTAATCCCTCAAAGAATTACTGAGACAAGAATCCCTGCCTCAGGCTCTGCTTTGAGGGACTCTGACTTAAGACAGAAAACTTGCTGAATAAATTAATGAGGACCCAAGATCTGTTCTTGGAGAGTAAACACTGACAGTACATTTGCCTCAGCTTTGTGTTGTCAATTGTGCTTACATTAGTAGCGTCAATTCACTTGAACTGACATTAAGGAGGTCAATTTAGGCAAATAATCAGCATCATATAGGTATACAATTACAATGAGCTAACTAAAGTGGACAAATACAGGTTTTTCTGGCACTGGTTATTTTATTACTAAGTATAAATGAGTTGTTTAAAAAGCTTGGTAGAACTACACCATGTAAACTAAGTTCTTTAGTTCTTTATTTGTTCTGCTTCAGTTGGCGCTGCAGTAGCCAATATAGGCTGGGCGTGGTGGCTCATGCCTGTAATCCCAGCACTCTGGGAGGCTGAGGAGGGAGGATTGCTCGAGGTCAGGAGTTCGAGACTAGCCTGAGCAAGAGTGAGACCCCCTGTCTCTACTAAAAATAGAAAGAAATTAGCTGGACAACTAAAAATATATAGAGAAAAAGTTAGTCAGGCATGGTGGCGCATGCCTGTAGTCCCAGCTACTCGGGAGGCTGAGGCAGAAGGATTGCTTAAGTCCAGGAGTTTGAAGTTGCTGTGAGCTAGGCTGACGCCATGGCACTCTAGCCCGGGCAACAGAGCGAGACTCTGTCTCAAAAAAAAAAAAAAAAGCCAATATAGACTCCGTTGCACAACTGATCATACTCCTGGAAGTTGTCATTTCCTGTTCACTACATTTCTTGAGGGACAGGATCCATATCATCTTACTTATCTTTGCATTGCTCCCTGTGACGTTTAGCGCAACATATTGTGAATTGTAAATGTTCAATATCTTTGAAGATTTAGTTGAATCAGCTCCCTTAAAAATATTTTTCTTGGTAAGTTTAGAAGATAAAGTTTGAGGATTAATTTATTCATGAGAACTATATCTAGGCTTTTTAAATAAAATTGCTGAATACATCCAACACAGTAACCTAAATATTTGCTTAAAAGAGCTTATTAACATGGGTTATTTTGAACTTGAGTTGCTTTATCTTATCTGTCAACCATTTCTGTGATGCATGAAGGTGCGTATTTCCCCACCCCACAGAAAACAACCAACCACACATTTTGAGGTGCAGATAGCTTGCTTTATTTTGTTGTTACTATCTCCAGGAGGTCCAACAATTATAACTAACAATTGAATTTTTACTTGCATGAAAAGAACTACATCAAATTGATGTTTTGGGCAGTTAGTAATATTGTTGCTTTTAATTTAACGACAGCTTTATTTTGTTGTTGTTCTTTAGTTTTTTGCTGTGGCTCATTGCTTAGGTGCCCTGGTTTTTCAAGTGTAATTTAAATTTAGAGCTACCACACGAAGGCGTTGGCTGCACCCCGGGACCTCCAAGAGTTGGCACTGCTCTGGCATAGGAATACTTGAATAGCTTGGTTTTATGAGGGGATGGCCAGGAGATGTTACTTTTCCAAGCTATCCAGGCACTCTCTATGTCAGAGACAGTGTAAAATGAGCGAACAAAGTGTTGGCCGTTACACTTTGCTCTGGTAATATTTAAGTCATGATAATTTTGAGTGTGACATCATCAGAGAAAATGTAAGACGTTAAAGTGTTGCTTACAGGAGGGTAAATGCAAACATCACCAATGCCTTACATTTCTGATTCTGTGTATTACATTTCTGTGTATTGGTGCACATATCAGGTGACGTGCACAGCATTATCATATTTCAGGTGGATAGGACATCTTCAATGGGGAATTTCTCAACCCACTGAGGCATACTTAGACATCAACAGTATGTTGAGGCACAAAGATTGATTAAGTGTTGAGCAGGGTATTCGTTCCATAAGAAACTTTCTCCTACCAACGGTTTCAAAAGTTACATTGTAAAATGTCATAAAACAAATGGTACAAAACTTTATAACCGTTAATCCGGCTATATACAGTATGTACATGTCACTAGCAAATGTGTAATATTCTTAGGTCAACAATTATGAAAGGATTGAAATATATATGTTTGAACTTTGACTCATTTAGGTTGATACAAAACTACTTTTTAAAAAATATTTACAGATCAGAAAGATTAGTCCATGTGAATCGTTTTTGAAAAGTTAAGAATGAATGTAGAGTGTGAGAGCAAAGGCCCTCTTAAATGGATCGAATATGTATATTCACAGTGGCAGAGTCAGATCCAAAATCATTCCCTAAACTCAGGGTGTAAAGTCCACCATCTTGTTTCTGTACGTCCGTGATGATCAGCGTTGTCAGGTCATCTGTGTTTTCAATGTGGAATCTTCCCTGTTGTTCTTGATTTTGAATTTTTCTTCCACCACAGGACCATGTTATATGTGGGGTAGGGTCACCCGTAAAAGCACAGGCTACTGTTAGAACTTTGCCTTCATCAATGCTGATATCAGAAGGAAGAGCTTCAATTTTAGGTGGAATTCCTTTATAGAACAACAACAAAAAAGTTTTAGGATCACTGAAAAAAAATAAAGATTTGCTTTCTACTGAATTGTATATACTAAGGACTATGCCATGCTACTTGGCTTGTCTATCTCTACTGTAATTTTATGCTCACCTCTTATGCCTGCTTTAAGCATTTTACTAGTTGAGCTTTCCAGTTGTGTCATACTAGATTTTCCCATAAAACTGCTGGAACTCATTTCTACAAAGGACTCTTGCATGGAGGACATGCTTTGGGCAGACATGCTTGCAAATTTCATTTCAGTCATGCTGCTAGCGCTGCTGCTGCTGAAACTGCTGAAGGAGGCCTCCTGCTTAGAGGCAGACATTTGGACTGACTGAGACGAGAAGCTTCCTTGCAAGCTTGTGTCACCACTTGTCCTCAATACTACCTCTCTGGAAGGTTCTTCAACTAGAGCTGTGGAGCATAGCAGATACACAGTGAACATCAATGACATCTGGTTAACTGGTGACATCGGACGCTGACTCACGGAAATGGAAACTTGAACACACACATGGAAACATAACCCAAACAGTTTGCTGTTGAAGCATAAGCAAAGACATATATATACATACATTCATCAAGAGCTAGCTTAATGTCTCCAAGAAATGAATCCTTATATTTCTATCATTGCATTACATGCAGGTACTAGAAATTACTAGGAGAAAAATGATAGTCATATAGAAAATAATTGACATATTGTGCATTCTGAAAACAAATGTTACAGGGAAGTTGGTAGTTTTACTCTGAAATTTAATTTATCCGGGTTTGTGTTCAGCTGTAAAGAAACTTTGACCATACGGATGAATTCACACAGGATGCCTGTCCCTTTTACACATGAGATTGAGTTTTCTGTGCTCAGAAGAAACAGGCTAAAAAACACCTAAAGTCTCTAAGCAAGTAAGGAAAAATGGCAAAGATATACTTACGAAGGACTGTTAAGGAAGCTGTAGCTGAACACTGGCCACGGAAATTTTTGGCTTTAATCGTGTATTTTCCACTGTCGCTTACTGATGCATTTCGTATTTCAAGAGAATATACATTTCTGGAGCGACTTACACTGACATTTGAAGAAACAGAAATCTAAAATAAGTGAAAATGAAAAGAAATAATTTAAGTTCTTTGGATGTGGTAGATGTGGTATTTAAATTTTTCTTCAATAATATATTCTTAATTAAACTTACTGGCATGTTGTTTTTAAACCATTCGATTTCAGGGGATGGCTCACCACTGATTTCACAAGTAAAGAGAACATTTTGTCCTTCATTAATATTTTGAGATCGAGGCTGTGTGATGAAGGCTGGAGCATCTGAGAGTTCTTTGCTCAGGGTCAGATCAAACTGACACTTGATGATTCCTTCGCTGGTTTTGCCTATGCAGGTGAGGATTCCTTCATCTCTGTGACTGGCTTGCTTGATGGTTAGGGTCTGGTCACTGCCCGAGACACCGTATCTGTACTCCTCAGAGTTAGTAAGCTCTCTTCCATTCAGTACCCATTTCACATCAGTGGCACCAGCAATGTTGGCTTTTAAAGTCACTTTCTGACCATCGGTTATGCTCATCTGAGTAGAGAATGCTTTAATCTCAGCACGAGTTTTGATTTCTTCTGATGCCTGCGATGTTTTAGTGATTTCCTCATGGACAATGGATTTTTCCAGGGAGGTTGCTGCTGATTTCTTGACTTCTTCAGAAATCAGAAGCTTTGAAGCTTCCTCCTTGAGGGCTAACTTTTCTTGAGATTTTACCTCTGACATCTTGATTTCTTCAGAGAGTAGGGATTTTTGGGAAATTTCCTCTTGGACAGCTGCCTTCTTCTGAGATGTAACTTCAGAGGTCTTTTGTGTAGATACTTTTAGTCCTTCAGTATCTTTTATAGGTAAAAAAGAAACCTCTATAAGGCAAACTTAATTGGATAGAGACCCCCACCCTTTACTCTTGTAGATTCTATATGTGAAATTATTCACATATAGAATCACATTTAGAATTACATATAGAATTCACATTTTTCACAAAGAAAAAATGTTGGCCAGGTGCAGTGGCTCATGCCTATAATCCCAGCACTTTAGAAGGTCGAGACAGGAGGATCGCTTGAGGCCAGGAGTTCGAGACCCACCTGGGCAATATAGCGAGACCCTGTCTCTGCAAAAAACAGACAAATTAGCTAAGCATGGTGGCATGTGCCTGGTCCCAGCTACTCAGAAGGCTGAGACGTAGGAGGATTGCTTGAGCCCAGGAGTTTGAGGCTGCAGTGAACTATGATTGTGCCACTGCACTCTATGCATTCTAGCCTGGGTGACACAGTGAGACCCTGTCTCAAAAAAAAAAAAAAAAAAGTAAAGAAAGGAAAAAAAAAAATGTCAGCTTTTGTGTGTAGTGTAGGTAATACCTAATTCACTCTTGGAAAATTGTCATGCATGATTTTTTAGATCAGTGCAATGATTCCTAAAACTAAACTAAGTTTAAGATGATTCTTATGACTTAAGGGAAAAAAGAGTCTTGAAAAGACTAGTCAAAGGATTTAGGAAACGTGTATTTGGAAATTTTGAGTAACCAAAAAATTATCTTTTAGAAGTTTGAGATGAAAGCAAACTAATTTTATTTGGTAAAATGGATATTGCTCTTTCATTAACTTTGTACTGCTTTGGAAACTTAGCAAGTGTGAAGGTTTAGGGAAGCAGTACCATTTTGTATATTGACCTGGCTTTATTCTTAAATATTCCTGGGAGCTGGGGCTGACTCTGTAAAAACTTCTATAACAACATATATTATTACGTGCTTAATAAATGCCTTTTATGCTAATAGAAAAGCGTATACTAACTTCAAATATGTGTGTTTTCACATTTGTGTATGGATGGTATTCTGGAATTAGGAAAATAGTTTTATTTTAATACATTTGTGTGTGTACATGAGTAAAGGGGGATATTTAAAAATGTTTTCTTAATATCATTTGCTGAAAAATGTTGGTAATAACAAAAGCCAACCTACCTTTTATTGTTAATTTGCAGCTAGAGGACACAGATCCAGCTGAATTTGTTATTGTGCAAGTATAAAGTCCACTGTCAGAAGTATCAGTCTTATGAATTTCTAAGAGGAATCCTCTTTTGTCTTCAGAGAGTTTATATTTACCTCCTTGTGTAATAGCCTGTAGAATGCAAGTGATTTGAGTTTTTAAAAGGGATTTAATTTTAAACTTTCTTTGAAAGATGGGGATTAAAGGAGAAATGGTTACTTTTTTAGAAGATAAAATTAAGGGACATTTACAAACTGGTTACCTTTCCATCCTTTGTCCAGATGACAGTTGGCTGAGGTTCTCCAGTAGCTTTAACTGCAAATTTGGCAATGCCGTCTGAAGAAACAGTTGTATCTTGCAGCCCAGTAACAATTACTGGTTTTGAGGCAACTTGTTCAGGAGATTTGGGTTCAATTTTCTTGGTTTCTGTTGACTCAGCAGTTTTCTGAGCTGATTTCTTAGTTTCTGATATGCTTGATACCTGCTCATGGATACTCTTAAAGGCTTGTCCCACAAACTGGAAGTTAGTTTTGGAAGTTCCACCTTCGCCAGAAATCTCACAAACATATTCTCCACGGTCAGATTCAGTGAGGTTATGGATTTTGAGCTCATAGGTACCATCTGACGAATAATGAAACTGGAAATGCCCATTTTCCTTCAGTTTCTTGCCATCTTTATACCAGGTGACCTCCTTTGCACTTAATACACTGCTTTCGACTGCACAAGTCAGCTTGGCAATATCTTTAGAAGCTTCTGCTTTCAGGGACCGAGATATCTTTGGTGGGGCAGAGACTGGTAGCTGCTGAACCTTCTCTGTTGATGTGGGTTTTGTCTCTGTGGGTGATACAGCTTTTGGGTGAGAAGCCACCGTTTCTGGAGATTTCACTCGTTTTGGAGACTTAACTGCTTCTGGGGATTTCACCCGAGGCTCTGGGGATTTGACTCTTGGTGGTGACGTCACAGCCTTTTCAGTAACTCTGGCCTTTTGAACAGTCAGAGTAAACTGTGCTTCTTGTCTCCCTTCACTGTTTTCTACCATCACGCTGTAGGTGCCCTCATCAGAAACCTGGACTGAAGAGATCTCAAAGGTCGATTTGTACTTTGTGGTGGTCACTTGGTGACGGGCAGAAGTGCTTATCACTTGTCCTCCACGCAGCCAGATCACAGTTGGCACCGGCTCACCATCGGTATCACAAG
Source organism: Indri indri (assembly GCA_004363605.1). Classification (NCBI taxonomy): domain Eukaryota; kingdom Metazoa; phylum Chordata; class Mammalia; order Primates; family Indriidae; genus Indri; species Indri indri. The sequence continues at coordinate 95,102 of RJWJ010000534.1, forward strand.
AAAACCTTGCGGACTCGCCTTCGTAGACAGTCAGGGACCGTGGCTTTGTTAGAATTCTTGCTGCCAGAGTTGTCTTGATCTTTCTGGTTGTGGATTTTTCTTCCAGTGACTTTTCTTCTAATGCAGCACTTTTCATTTCTGCAGATGCATAGTGTTCATACGACGAGAGACTTTCCCTTGTCTCTGTCATCTGTGATTTCACTTCCCTGACAGAGGAAGCTGCTTCCAACTCAGAAGTTCTCTTAAATGATGACACAGCATATTCCTCTGTTCTTGTCAGCTCAGGGAAAACAGATCTGGGAACATCTTCGTCTCTGCGCTGGGAAGCATAGGTGGTATAATCCCCTCCTGTTACGTCCAAGGTTGCATAGTCAGAAGCTTCGCCTTTGTAGTTGGTGCACACAGCTCGGTAGGTTCCACTGTCCTCAGTATGACAGTCCAGAATTTCCAGGGTCAGGACCCCACTCATGTTGGTGTAATGAATCTTACTGCTCTCTTGGAGTTCCACGCCATTGTGGTACCATTTAACCTCGGCAGTTGGCTTAGACTGAACATTTAAGATAAAGCGTGTATTTTGGCCAGAGGGTACCCTGTGCGAGCGCATTCTCAATGTGATTCGAGGGGCATGGTCCAGCGTAAATGGCTGCTGACTCAAAACTTCATACTTCCTTTCTGATGTCTTCTGAGTCTTCAGAGCAGCTTTCATGGACTCATACCTGGAAAAGATATCAAATCTTGCAGACCTCTCAAATCTTGAGAGTGATCTCTCACTAGACACAGGGCTCGGGGAACGTGGCCGAGTTCTCTCTGGAGTAGGGGACCTTCTTTCTGTGTCATCTTCATATTCCTCAGCCGGTTGTGGACGTGACCGGATCAACTCAGACACCGGCCTCATTAACTCAATGTAGGTTGGAGACAGGGAGCGCCGTCGTCTCAGTAGTCTAGATACGGATGAGGAGGATTCTCTTTGAGTACGTTTTGAGATTTCATATTCTTCCTCAATTTCTGTTATTTCTGTCACTTCTCTCTGTTGTCTTGATTTCTTTTTAGACTTTTCTTCCTTTGACAAGTGGTCAAGCTCACTTCTGTATTCTGCGAGACGCTGGGTGGTAGTAACTGGACGAAGCAACTCCTCATCCTCCCTCTCAGCCATTATTCTCTGCCGTTGTTTCGGCTGTCTGTATGAGGCCCGTGCGTGCCGTTCCCGCAGTTCTGCATAACTTGTGCTAGTCTCTTCCTTTGTGGGGATGTGATAGGTTGAATATCTGAAGTCCTTTCTTGTTTCCTCCACCTTGACGTGAGCTTGTGGTGAAGAGTAACGTAGGCTGGAAAGCTCAAAACGTGGAGGGCTTCGGCTGGGGGGTGACGCTGAGAAACCTAATTCAAGCTCTTCTTCAAGACGTAGCCTCTCTTCCTCTGTCCTTTTCATGGCTAAGTAGTCATCAATGGGGAGGAGTAATTCTTCATCAGAGATGTCACCAAGAGAACGTCTTCGAGGTCTGTAATAAAAGTCATAATCAGGAGAAGGTGTACGCCGGCGGGCTGGTCTCACCATTTCAAGATCATCTTGGGACAGTTTGGGAATACGCCATTTAGGTCTATATTGATCTGTAATGCGTGGAAGAGGCATCACATAGAACTGTTCCCATCTTGAAAGGCGGATACGCTTGGGTCTCTTCTGGACAACTCGGTCAAGTTTCCCAGGCATTTCAAATTGATCACGTATCTTTTTATACCATTTCATGTCAGACATAGGCACAAACTGCTTAATGTGCTGGTCTTCTTCAATGGTAGTCTGTTTGTACTTGCGTGGCTCTGGTACTTCATAAGGCATACGGAGTTTTCTCTCCTCCTTCTTTTCTTCTGTCTCAAGTCGGAATTCTCCTTTTACGGTCTTGGTGCTTACAGCTGGTTTGTAGAGGATGGCAGCTTCTCTCAGAGCCTCTTGGGCTACGTGTGTCAGTGGCACAGTTTCAGTTCCAGAAAGAATTTGAGCCATTCTTAGGGTCTTGTCAATTTGTTTTTGTACGTGTCGTTCGCGCTCCTCCTTACTCTTGAATTCCTGTTTCTTGTACCGCAAGCGTTCCACTTGAAGGTGAGCCTGGCAGCTGGTGGATCCAGCTGTGTTTGTGGCTGTGACTCTGTAATAACCTGTATCTTCAGGCAAAGTATCCCTGATGTGCAAAGCATAATAATCCAAGCCTTCATGGATAATTTCGATGTTAGGCCCGAGGGACAGTGGCTTACCATCCTTCTCCCATTTTAGTGTTGGTGGGGGGATGCCAGACACTCTGATCTCAAAGCAGACACTTTGGCCTTCTTGGCATTCTGCATTTGCCAGTAACCGTTTGAACATGGGTCTTAAGGTAGAGTCTGTTGGAGGTGGGTGGAGGGTTACTGTCAGCTTTGCTTTACAGCTGTCTTCCCCGTATTTGTTCCTTGCCACAACAGTGTATTCAGCAGCATCATCTGTAGTTACACTGTTGATTGTTAATTGGTAAAGACCCTTGTCTGACTCAAATGTGTACTTCTTGTCGTCATCACCTGGTTTGATTTTCTGACCTGACTTATACCATGTTACACGAGGCTCTGGGTGGACGGTTATAGTTACTCCAAACCGGACATTTTCACCCACATAAGCTGTCTTATTATAGAGAGGCAGGGTGAATTCTGGTGGCCTTTCCAGGAGTCTCATCGTATCTGTTCTGCGCTTAATTTTCCTCATGGTTCTGCAGCAGTAATAGTCATAAACTTCTCTCACACCTTTAACAAATAGCTCTGCATAGGAACTGTCTTCACCATAGTCATTGACTACTTTGCATCTGTAGGTACCATCATCAAATTTGGTAATGTCTTTGACATAGAGGGTGGCCACTCCCTCTTCATAAGTGATTTCATATTTCTCACTGGCCTCCAGCTGTCTGACACCAAAGTACCAGGTCACTTGGGTAGACTGATCATAATTTTCAATTTTGCATACATATTTAACATGTCCTCCTTCTTCACCAACTGCATGCATTATCTGCCCAGAAACTGGGCCAATTTCAATGGATGCTACTTTAACTTTAGCAACACTCACTCCCCTCTGAGATCGAATTGCACCACCGCAGGAGATCCGGGCAGCTGATATAACCATGTTGAGGTCTTTCTTGATGAGAGTGTGGTAGTAACGCCGGTGTTTTAATGTTCTGATAACTTTAGTACTGACTCTTTCTATCTTCTGCTTCAGCCATGGGTGCTGGAGTGCCTCTGATGCTGTCATGCGAGATTTCCTCTCTTTCACTAACAGACGGTCAACAAAATCCATGGCTTCGAGGCTAATCTCCTTGAAAGCTTCTTCGTCAAAAGTATATTCAGCATTCATGATATTCTCAATCATCTGTTGGTTAGTTTCAGCCAGGAATGGGTTGATACCACTCAACAGCACATATACCAGAGTACCAAGTGCCCACATGTCTGTGGCTGTGCTGACAACATCATGCTGGTGGACTTCAGGTGCATAGTATTCTGGAGCAGTGAACACAAGCCTAAAGTTGTCCCCTGGCTTCAGCTGACGGGCTTGACCAAATTCTATGATTTTAATGGTGGAGCTCCTTCTTGTTTGATAAATGATATTTTCTGGTCTAATGTCAAAGTGTCCAATATTATGACTGTGTAAGAACTCAAGTGCTTCACAGACCTGGCGGACATAGCTTACAATTTCTCTTTCATTAAGTTCAAAAGCACTTGTGTTAATGCGCTCAAATATGTCAAGTCCGGATATGAACTCAAAGATCATAACTAATTCTTCCATGCTTTCAAATGATTCATGGAGATATAAGATGTTTCTATGCCTAGAAATGTTTAGGATAGAAATTTCTTTCTTTACCAAAACTTGATCAGTCCCTTTGACTTTAACAAATTTGGCCATGTATGTCTTCTTAGAGGATGTTTCTACACAACGGTGGACAATTCCAAACTCACCACGCCCAAGATCTTCAGCAATCATATATTTCTCATAGAGTTCCTTGGTTGAAGAGTGAGATGCTTTAGTCATGGAAACTTCCCTGGTTTCATCTACCTCTTCATCATAGTTCATAGCTCTGGTCTTATCTTCTTTGGTGATGGTTGGTTCTGAAGGCTCAGAAGGCTTGCTCAGGCCAAATTTATTTTCAGCTATTACCCGGAACTGGTAACTTGTTTTTCCAAATAAGTTGATCACGGTATAACGTGTTTCTCGGGCCTGTCCTACACGGATCCATCTTTCTGCAGTAGTTGCACATTTTTCAACAATGTAGTTGGTGATTTTGCTGCCACCATCAGAAGCTGGCTCAATCCACGTTAAGTTAACAGAATCTCGTGAGACATCACTAACTTTGACTCCTCTGGGTGGGTCAGGAACATCAGCCACATCCAGTTCAACCGTCTTTTGGTCAATTCCAAATCTGTTTTTAGCACAGACCACATAGAAACCGGCATCTTTTCTCTCCACCCCGTTGGGGAAAACAAGTGATGTGAAGGATCTTGTGACAATAACTTGGTAGTGCCCATTATTGTCAATGAGATCTTGTCCTTTCTGCCAGGTGATCACAGGATCTGGTTTGCCACTGAAGGGAATCTTGATGCTCACCACTTCGCCTCGGAGAGCATGAACTGCTCCCATGCCTTCAAGATTTTTAGGCAAGTGTATCTTAGCTGGAACTGTATCAGAAAAAAAGAAGAAAGAATATAATTTAGCAACACCTAACAATATCTATTTAAGAGCAATATTTTCCCCCAAATTAATGATAATTTAGCCCCAAACTGATGATTATTGGTTGCTTTTACCTTCCACTTCCAAGGAGGCTGTGCCAGACACAGATCCCCCTTGGTTGGTAGCTCTGACTTGGTAAACTGTGGCATCATCATCTGTGACGCTTGCAATGATGAGCTGGTGGTAGCCACCCTTAAATTCTTGAATCCTGTACTTCAATCCATCTGCAATGATTTCTTTGCCTTGTCTGTACCATTTCACAATAGGTTTCGGATGTCCAGTCACTTTGCAGACCAAAGTAGCATTGCTCTGATACCTGACATTTAGGTTTCTCAGTTCCTCTTTAAAGTGCGGTGCCTGAATTGGGACGTCAGATTTGGGAGTGACAGGTTCTGATATTTCACTCCATTCACTTTCCCCACCTAGGTTTTCACATTTCACACGGAACTCATATTCAAGACCTTCAATAAGGTTTTTCACTGAAAAGACGGTTTCTCGAATTTCTTCCGTTGTCACAGCAATCCATTTATTCTGCTTCTTCTCACGCTTCTCAAGGTAGTAACTTCTAATCTTTGCACCCCCATCACTGGCAGGTGGCTTCCAAGCCACAACACAAGAATCTTTTGTGAGAGCAGTAACAGTTGGTTTGCCAGGAGCACCTGGCTTTTCTGTTTAAAAGAAAAAAAAAAAAAAAAGATTTGAGTCATGAGGCAAAACAGACAGCTTTATTAAAAGCTTATTTTTTAAAAATAGAATGTTATGACTTCAAAGTTCTATGAAAATAGCTATTCCAGAAATATGAAATATTACTTTATGCTAAGAAACTTATCAAAAAATAAAGTTCCTTTTTAAAGAAGGGGATAGGGTATATATTTCCCCTTTTAGATATGCAAACAGTCAAAGTGAAAGAAAAGACACTTGTACTTTATCTGAATCTTTGCTATTTCTTTTCAACACATATTTCTGTTCAAAAGAATTTTATGCAAAGATGGAATTTTACCATAGGAAGAGACAGAAATCAGTTTGTACTCACCAAATGGACTCTTAATGATCACAACTGAGGCGACCTCTAGAGGGTCGCTGATGCCAAAAGTATTCTGTGCTGATACCCGGAAATAATAGCCAGCATTTTCCGTGAGGTTCACAATTCTACAGGTTGTCACTGAGATGGCTGAAGACACCAATTGCCATTCAGCCCCTTCCTTGGCCTCACATTTCTCCACCACGTAATTGGTGATCCAGGAGCCTCCATCATCTGCGGGTGGCTTCCAGCTGATCACCACAGAGTTCTTCAATAGAGCTTCAATCACAATGGGTCCTGTAGGTTTGTCTGGTTTATCTGTCAGGGGAAAGTACAATTGTAGTGGTTTTCACACTGTGTTTCTGAGATTTTTTTTCTTTAAAAATAAAAAGCTCTGAAAATGAATATAAAATACCTTGTATTTCTACATCAAGGATGGCATCCACTGTTCCAAAAACATTGCTGAGCTGAACTTTGTACTTCCCAGCATGTGTCTTACGTTGGACATTCTTCATGACAAGATGAGTATAGTGCTCAGTGTTTTCAATAGTGATGTTTTCTGAGTTTTGCAAAAGTTTCTGGCCATGGAACCATGTCATGGCAGGTACTGGACGACCAATGTACATAACGTGAAGCCGAAGCGTAGAACCCACAGCTCCATAATATTTCTCTTTCAGTGGGTAACCAGGATGGAACTGGGGTGTTGCTTGCAGGAGAAGCTTACTACTGGTTTCTACTTCTCCAACCTCATTGGTCGCTGTGCAAGTATAAACACCTTCATCTTCCTGTTCCTCTGTCATGACCGTCAGAGTATGTGTGCGTCCATCTGAAGACATTTTGTATTTCCGGCTTTGTATGAGCTCCTTACCAAACCTGTACCATTTAATGTCAGGAATAGGCCTTCCGACAATCTGGCATGAGAGTTGAGCAGCTTCACCCAATTTGGTGGTAACGTCTTTCATTTCTTTGCGTATTCCTGGGGCCTCTCCAGCTGAAAGGTATGAAAGATAATATTAAATTCATTTTTACTACTGAATCTATAATTTCTCTTCTGTTCTTGTGTATCAGGAATGAATTTACCCTATTGACTAACACTTTATTAGATGCCATGATTTGTATATGTGCCTAATTTTTAAAAACTCTTTGAAGTGATTTTCCTAGGGTCATGTGGAAAATAGGGATTCTAATGAGCACATCATCACATTATTCTATAGAGTGACTTTTCTCTTTATGATAGGAAGGGCATTCACAATGTATAGAGTTTTCAGGAAATATGAGTTCTCTCTATAAATTTGTAGTATCCTTGCCCTTACTTAGGTTCACTGAAGTGGGGTGCATTTGTTGACCCTTCAAATCTTTTTTTTTTTTTTTGAGACAGAGTCTCACTGTGTTTCCCTGGCTAGAGTGAGTGCTGTGGCATCAGCCTAGCTCACAGCAACCTCAAACTCCTGGGCTCAAGCGATCCTACTGCCTCAGCCTCCCAAGTAGCTTGGACTACAGGCATGCACCACCATGCCCGGCTAATTTTTTCTCTACATATTTTTAGTTGTCCAGATCATTTCTTTCTATTTTTTAGTAGAGACGGGGGTCTCGCTCTTGTTCAGGCTGGTCTCGAACTCCTGACCTTGAGCAATCCGCCCGCCTCAGCCTCCCAGAGTGCTAGGATTACAGGCGTGAGCCACCGCACCAGCTGACCCTTCAAATCTTGTTAGGAAGTATTAAAAAACCCATTGCATGAGAGGTAGAAATTGATCAAGGAATGTGCTTATTAGTTCACTGCATCTATCTCTTGCTGAGGTTATGTGCTTGGAATGACTTCCTATAGATAGAATTTATCAGCTATTCCCTGTGTGCATATATCAAAGTGAGCAATTTCTTTCCAAACGCTTGCTCTCCAATAAAGCTTTCCAGAGTTCTACTTAGCATGGAAGAAGGGTTGGCCTTAACTTGTCATTTAGTTTGTAAATCATAAGCAGAGAACTAAAGGCTACTTACACGTTAGTTTTGTCTTTATAGACATAGCAGTTCTACGAGGTCTGCTAAGCCCAGTCTCATTCTCAGCAAAAACTCTGAATTCATATTCAGTAGCTTCCAGCAAACCCCCTATTGTGAATTGTCTGTCCTTGATACGATCCTTGTTGCTCTTCTTCCAGGCACTGTCTCCAGATTGTCTGTATTCAACCCAGTACCCAAGGATTTCTTTGCCACCATCACATTCAGGTTTCTCCCACTGCAGAGTGACACTATCTTTGGATATTGAAAGAATCTCAAGTTCTCCTGGTTGGCTTGGTTTATCTGAAATATTTTAAAACAATTAAACAGGGAATCAGATTTACTGGTGAAAGAAAAGAAAAGGACCAAAGATGGCTTGTCTCTTTAATTTTAACCCCTTTAGAAACTCCTTACCAAATGGATCTTTGCAAACAACAGGTTCAGAAGCAGGACTGGTCTCACTTAGGCCAACATCATTCTGTGCGATGATGCGGAACTGATACTCCGCATCAGGAACAAGCCCAGTGACAGTGTACATTGTGGTGGTGATCTGAGTCTTGTTGTGTCTCACCCACTTGTCAGTGGATGTCTCCTTGCGTTCAATGTAGTAGCCTGTGACTCGAGAACCGCCATCGTCTTTGGGCCGGGACCAGGACAAGCTAACAGAACTCTTGGTTACATCGAGTACTTCTGGAGGGTTGCTTGGAGGTTCTGGAGGATCTGTAAATATAAGTGGAAAACACCCATGTGTTAGAGTACAGTCCCAAATCTTGTAAACCAATGACTTTCATTTAAAAACAGAAGAGGACTGAAATAATGTTTATAGTTCTGTGGTTGAAAGAGCACTTACTCAGTGGTGTTTTGGGTATGACTGGTTCCTCAGATTTCAAGGGTTTGCTTATGCCAAACTGGTTTTCTGCTGAAACCCGGAAGTGGTATTCCACGTTTTCTTTAAGGCCTTTGACCACCAGAGATGTACCTCGGACTCTGGAATCAATGGTATACCAGGCAGCTTTCGGCACTTCCCGTCTCTCGAGAATGTAGCCCAAGATATCAGCACCACCATCATCAGCAGGAGGTCTCCAGCTGACCCTCACAGAGCGGGCTTGTATGTCATCATATTCAAGTGGCCCTTCTGGAGTGTCGGGACTGCCTATCACCTTGACTTTGATGTAAACAGCCTTCTTGCCACATTTGTTTTCCAGAACCAGGTCGTAAGTGCCAGAATCGTTCCTGTCTGCTTCTTTGATCACAAGCTCAGTGTGTGTTTCAGATGTTGCAATCATGGCACGCTTACTAACATCTTGGCCTTCCTTGGTCCATTTGCATATTGGGAATGGTTTTCCTTTGATTGGTATGGTCAGTCTGATAACTCCACCTTGTCTCACAAAGATACCTTCCTGGTATCTTTCATCAAGTTCATAGTCAGGATATTCTGGGAAAAAAGGTAGGGTTTCAATTTAACATTTTTTGGGGTGGGGGTGGGGGAGAGGAGTAGGAAGTAAGTCTTAAGGCAATTATAGCAGAAAGTAAGTGATCATATGTCTTACCAAGCATTTCGGTGACTTTGACTGTTCCTGGGACCTCAGCAGGCTCCCCAGGTCCACCAGCATTGCAAGCTAGGACACGGAATCTGTACTCAGCGCCCTGAGGTAGGTGTGTTAGAGTGTATTCGCGAATCTTGGTTGGGGTGGTGTTACATTTGGTCCATTCATGTTGATCGACTTTTTGCATTTCAATCAAATAGCCTGTGACTTTAGATCCTCCTTCATTTTCTGGAACACTCCAGGCCAGGGAGACTGACGTCCTTGTTGTATCAGTAACTCTTGGGTTTTGTGGCTTTCCTGGAGGAGCTGGGAGTAAGAATAAGGCAATACTTGTTAAAGGTGCTACAGAGTTGAAGATCAACTGTGCCACCTAAAAAATTCAATGAGTTGTTGAAACAGATTGCTAGCATTTCATTTTTTCAGTTAAAAATACCTAAAGCTTTTGCTTTTTCCTTCATCTTAAATGTGCTTTCTTTGTAATCACTAGTAATATCTTACATTCATCAGCAGTTTTTTAAAATGCTTTCAGAAATATTAACTTGTTTTATTATACAATTTTAACTGTGATTGAGGGCATATATTATGAATCCCATTTTAAAGACAAGAAAATAGACTTGAGGGAAAAAAATAAAAAATTATTTGCCAGAAGTTGGTAGAGGTTAGGGTGGGAAGGGGATTGATTACAAAGGGACACAAGAGAACTTTATGGGGTGATAAAAATATTCTATATTGATTGTGGTGGTGATTACAAAACAGGACATCTTTTGAAAGTCATTGAACTATAAACTTCAGAAGGGTGAATTTTACCACACATAAATTGTATCTCAAGAAACTTGACTGATACAAAATGTATTTACCAATTGGATCCATGGCAACAGTGGGTTTGGAAGGACGACTTGGTTTTCCAGTCCCTCTTGCATTAATGGCTGTGACACGGTGTTCATATTCTAAGCCTTCAATAAGGCCAGTGGAGCGGTACCGTGTCATTGTCACAGGCACTTTATTTACGCGGACCCATCGATCTGCTCTCACTTCTTTGCGTTCCACAATATATCCAGTCACTTGGGAGCCACCGTCATCTTCTGGTGGATACCAAGTAAGTGTCATGCCATCACGGGAGACATCAAGTATCTGTAATGTTTCTGGGGGTCCAGGAATACCTGCAGCGAGACAGGCAAACACAACATGGCAATATGAAAAAATTAAAATAATGACTCATATATTTGTGTGTGTCTTAAGCTTTCAGTTAGTATTTTCAAAGGACACTTGTGACTGTTTTTTCCAGTGATTCTACTTTTGTATTTTTCTTGCTGTTCCTCATTTTCTTCAATTCTGTAACATTTATTAAGCATGTGTTCTGTATTTTTTTTCTCACTGTAACGTGGGCAGTCCTCCCTTCCTCCTTCCCTTTCTTCTTCACATTTTTCCTTTCCTAACTCTCTCTTCTCATTTAGAAACCTTAGACCATGGGCTGATTTTGAGACCTATTTTTATTTAGATTAGGGCATATTAAAAAGAAATTCCTTTTTTTTAACATTTGGAATCAGAGGTGGGGAGAATGACAGAAGGGTCCAAAGACTTACTGATTCTGCTGCGACATTCTATGACCTCAGACTGCAAGTAAGAGCCAATCCCAAAGCGGTTTGTTGCAGCCACACGGAACACATACTCGTTTCCTTCAGTGAGTCTGGTAAACTTAAATGTTGATCTAGTCACTGATTCAGAAACTGGCAGCCATCCTGGACGATGAGCATCACGTTGTTCCACCACATAACCACTCAGTGGAGCCCCACCGTCCAATTCCGGTGGTTCCCAGGAAATGGTAATTGATGTAGCATCAATTTCATCGATCTTGATAGGTCCTGTTGGTGGACCAGGCTTGTCTGTGAAAGAAAAAGAAGTCCGGGAAATTAATCTTCACTTCAGATGCAACCACTTTCTTGTATCTTTGTCACACATCCTTACCAAGAATGATAACTTTAATGGTTTCTGAGGTAGTTCCAGTAACATTCTTCAATTCAAGTGTATATTCTCCAGTATCTTTTATGGTGGTTTCACGGATGGTTAATTTCGCTACTTTAGCATGAGTCTCAACTGTGACACGCTCTGATTCTCTCAGTTTAGAACCAGCGAAGAACCAGGAAGCAGCAGGAGGTGGACGACCAGCGATGGGTATCACCAGCTCTACTGGTCTGCCGGCTGGGACATGGATGGTCTTTTGAGGCATTGTAGAAAGATCAATTGTTGGCAACACTATGAGAAAGAAATCAGGCATTTATTCTTAAGCATTATTTCTAATGATAAAGTGTCATGAATTCTGAATATATGCATTTTACTTTTCTGTTATTGTTATTTTTTGGCTATTTGGTACCTACCTCTGAGGTCTTGTACAGTCACAGCAGTGACAATCTCTCTTGGTTCTGACACACCTTTCTCATTTTGTGCTCTCACTCTAAATAAGTACTGTTCACCTTCATTTAAGGAAACAACAGTGTGCTCTAGGACTGTGGGTTTTAAGGTGACGACCTTCATCCATCTCTCTGTGCCAGCTTTGCAGGCCTCAAGAACATATCCAGTGAGCCGGCTGCCACCATCGTAGAGTGGTTTTTCCCAGGCAAGGGAAACAGTGGATTTGGTGACATCGACCACTTCTAGCTTTGTAGGCACCAAAGGTACTTCTGAGACCAGAACTGCATCAGATGTCTCACAAGGTTCTCCAATGCCATAAATATTTTCTGGCAGCACTCTGAAATAATACATGGTTCCTTCTACCAGTCCAGAGATTCGGTATAGTGTCTTGCTGCATTTGGTAGTTACTGTTTTGAATGCTCTCATAGCAGCTTCACGCTTCTCAATGATGTAATTGTTGACTGGAGCTCCACCATCAATCGTAGGTATTTCCCAAGTTATAGTCACAGAATCTCGTGATACTTCCTTAACTCTCACTGAAGGACAGGGACCAGGAGTATCTGAAAAATAGAATGAAAGAGCCATACTTCCTATTTGCCTGATTGGTTGATAGATTTCCTTTTTTGGGGGTGGGGATATAATCAATATAGTTCCTCTCTAGAGAGGTGATCGATCACAGGTTCAGGTGTATCTTATTAGAGAATCTACTCATAGCATAGTTGATTTTAAGAAAAATGCTTACCATATACTTTAACAAGGACTGTTGCTGATTTTTTGCCAGATTGATTTTCGGCTTCGATTGTGTATTTTCCAGCATCATACCGATTAACTTTGTCCACAATAAGTAACGAGTAGCTATCAGTGGTGTCAATAATTGCCCGGTTTGCAAGGTCAATACCCTGCTTGCTCCACGTGATGACAGGAGGTGGTCTTCCAGACACAGACACCATCAGGCGCAAGGAGGCCCCAGCCCTGATGGTCACAGTCCTCTTTAGATTGTCTGCAAGCTCAAGATCTGGAATTTCTGGAAAGTAAATGTCAAAATTTAATTAATTCATGGACAGGTGTGAGGAGAAAATAATTTGCCTACAAGCTTATAGTATAAATACCTATTCTTTCCACGGGCTCGATTTTGGCAGTTGATTCACTGTATTCACTCATGCCCTTCACGTTCACAGCAGCAACTCTGAAGGAATATTTCTGGCCCATTTTCAGGTCTGGTACAGTAAATTCAGTATTTCTTATTGTGGCTTTGGTATGCACTCGGTACCACTGATCAGTGTTTTCCTCTTGCATTTCCAGAACGTATCCTATGATGTCAGTACCACCGTCGTATGTGGGCTTCGTCCATGCCAGACTAATGCTGTACTTGGTGGTATCCACAACTCTTGGAGCAGAAGGTGGTCCAGGGGTGTCTGTGGAATTTAAAAAGTGGGATGCAGATATTACGCAAATAAAGAAGTTTTGAGATTTGTATTTTTGGTTTTCAAGACTCATAAAAGCATTATTGCTTTTTGTCCACACTCACCAAGATAATCCTGATATTACAGGGCAGTACTGTATGCTACACTAGCATTATTATTATCTTAAGGATTAAATTGCTTTAGGAAGGTAGATGTTTCTTTCCTCCCACTTTGGCTAGCTTTGCTGTGTTCTTCTATGTTAGCTAAGTTCATCACTTAAAGTTCCCATTCTCAGGACTTTTCTTTAGTTGCTCGTCTTTCACTGGGTTATCACTTGCCACCTCTGCATTTCTAATGAATATTAGAATCAGTTTCCTCAACTTCCCCTATTCAGTCCCAATGACTTATTGCTTTTAGTTCTTGGGCTCTGACTCTGTAAAAGAATTTGCCACTTATTTTTGAAGTTCTTGTGATGATTATTTTGTTGGAAACTTATTAAAATACTGGAAACTTTATGCTCCTGCTAAGCCTCTTCCTAAAAGGGATTTTGCCTTTTTTCTTTTCAGTAGTTATTGTCAGTACAATGCATTTTTCTTTATTCTTAAGAAGACTTATACAATGTATACCTTTCATATTGGTAGCAGATTATTTTATTCATTAATTGGAAAATACTGCAACAATTTTTAGCAATGCTAATTGCTAACTTATCAACAGATGTAGTAGTTAAAATGTTCTCTGACTTAGGCTATATTTAAGATCATGCTACCAAGCATATGAGATCATTCATGAATTCTACAAATTCTTAGAAGCGGCATATTGGAAAATGATTTGTCATATGGTTTTGATGGGCATTAGATTTTTGCATAAGTCTTGGAACTCACATGAGGGTTCTCTGCATGCGATGAAGTTGGAAGCTTCGCTGGGCTCACTGTTACCAGCAGCATTCACTGCAGTCACCCGGAACTGGTAATCACAACCTTCCATCAGGCTGGTCACCTTCAGCCTGGTATCATACACCACATAGTCTTTGTTGACACGTGTCCAGCGCAGGCTCTTCTTCTCACGTTTGTCTACTAGGTAGTTGCTGATTTCATTGCCACCATCAGATTCAGGTTTTGTCCACTGAATGATGATATGCTCTTTGCTGGCACTGACTTCTTCAGGTATGCCAGGTTGCGATGGAATAGCTGTTGACATTTTTATGAAAATAAGGATGATTAGAATTGCACAGAATCACTATTTACATGGCACCCCTGATCCCATGACATTTCAAGCACCAAATTGTTTAAAAGTGTTAATACTCACTGAATGAGTTTCTGGCTACAATTGGCTGTGTTTCAACAGGCACACCAGGGCCATATTTATTTACTGCCCTCACTCGGAATATGTATTCATTGTTCTTGATGAGTCTGGTAACTACATAGGATAGGGTTGGGCATTCGGCTTCAACAATCACCCAGTTGAGCCTGCTAGTCTCGCGTCTTTCCACGATGTAGTGAGTTATTTCTGCTCCTCCATCTTCCTGAGGAAGGGTCCAGGCTAAAGTACACTTCTCTTCTGTGACTCTGCTGACAGTGAGCTTTCCACATGGGCCAGGGGAATCTGAAACAGGCATAATGACAAGCCACGATGAAGACCATTCTTTCTGCCCACATTTGAAAATGCTATAGAAATGTGACGACATCTGACATGCTTACCAAGCACTTTGACCATGACAGACACGGCCTTGGTCCCGCTGGCATTCTTCACTGTTAAAGTGTATTTTCCACTGTCACTTCTGTCACAGAACTTGATCACAGCAGTTGCTCGTTTGCCAGTATACTGCAAAGAAACTTTTTCACACATATCTAGTTCCTTGTCTCCTTTGGTCCAGATAATTTTGGGTTCAGGTTTGCCACCAACTGCGGCATCCAGAACAAGATCAGAACCTGCTCTGATGGTAACCAGATCGCCCTGTAATCGGGCATCCAGTTCGGCTTTGGGTGGAGCTGTCAGTAGGGAAAATAGATGCAAATGAATATCTGACAGTTTATTTTCATATAAATTGTGATAATTTAAAAAGGAGAACATAGACTATTTCCTACCGTATTCATCTCGGCAGGTGACAGGGCCTGTAGATTCAGAGCCTTTGCTAATTACCCCTGCTGCATTCTTGGCTAACACACGGAACTCGTAAGTGTCTCCTTCACTGAGAGCAGTCACGGTGAAGAAATTGTCAGATACGATGGTGTAGTTGCACTTCAGCCAGCGACCGTCTCCTATCTCACTGACTGGCTTACGCTCTATGATGTAGCCCACAATCTTGCTGCCTCCATCATACACTGGGGCAGACCAAATCAGTGATACTGTTGATCTCGTGACATCTGTCACCTCTGGTCTGCCTGGTGCATCTAGAAGGGATGCAAAATTAATGTTAAAAAATACAACTCTGAGTTCTACTAGTACCAGTGATAATAAGCAAAGATACCCTTAAATTTTGATACATACCAACTGGATTTTGAGCCATTATAGGTCTTGAAGCTTCACTGGCCTTGCTCACACCTGCAGCATTGAGTGCATAAGTTCTGAACTGGTATTCCAGCCCTTCTACTAAACCACTCACTTTGTAGTTGCACTCTAAGCACGGCACTTTGTTTTCTTTCACCCAAAGAATGGTGTTACGTTCTTTCTTCTCAACCCAGTAGCCAATGATTTTACTGCCACCATCATGGTAGGGCTCTTCCCAACGAATAGACATGGCATTGGCAGACACATGGTATACCTCAGGTCTGGTAGGAGCACTTGGTGGGACTAAATATAAAAAAAGGCACCAAATATGAATACAGTTTTATAAAATTCAGGGGAAATATTTAATAATAGAGAGATAATAATACTATTTTCATTTTTCTTACCAAATGGATGTTCAGCAGTTATTGGTGCTGATTCAAGAGGCTTGCTGACACCAAATCTGTTCTCTGAACTGACACGGAAAGAATATTCCATGTATTTTGTGAGATGAGTGACTTTAATCTGAGTGCGCTTGACACTGGAGTTGACAAGCTGCCACGCTGTTGTACCCGATTCGCGCTTTTCAACTATGTAATTAGTAATTTCAGTTCCTCCGTCATCTTTAGGTTCAGCCCAGGATAGGACACAGGATTCAGCCGAGACAGATGAGACCTCGATGGGGCCAGTTACTGGACCTGGCCTTCCAATGACCACAACCGTGATGGTAAATGTTTTAACACCAGCTGTATTCTCTAGGGTCAGGAAGTATCTGCCAGAGTCACCTCTCATGCTGTCCTTCACAGACAGGGTGGTTCTGTCTTTTGTTGTTGTGATACTCATTCGATCTGTTTCCTTAAGTCTCATTTCTTCTAGTTTCCATGTTACCCTGGGGGCAGGACGACCACTGATTGGTACATCAATGGTAAATGTGCTTCCTGCTTTGCAAGTTATGAGCTGATTGGTAATTCCAGTGAGGTCAGCAGTGGGCTCAATTTGAGGCTCCTTAATGATGACAGAAGAGAAGGCTTCCCTGGGTTCACTATAGCCAGCGTCATTCTTGGCCTTTACACGGAATTCATATTCAGTGTTCTCAACAAGGCGCTCCACTGTGAAAGTCATCTGTTTGGTGTGACCAGCTTCAACCCAGAAGTTAGATCCCTTTTGTCTCATTTCGAGCAGGTAGCCAGTGATCCGGCTGCCTCCATCGTGGTCAGGTTTAAGCCAAGCTAAGACCGCAGAGGATTTGCTAGTGTCAATGATATCCAGTCTCTTAGGTGGAGCAGGCTGTTCTGTGGCTACGACTGGTTCTGGCATTTCATAGGGTTCACCAACACCATACTCATTTTCTGCAGAAACACGGAAGTAGTATGGGACGCCTTCTGCCAGGTCATTGACCTTGAGGATCTGACGAGTACATTTTTCACTGACAACCTGCCAACTACGGCGGCTTGCTTCACGTTTCTCTACTATGTAGTGATGGATTCGGGCACCACCATCAAGGAGAGGGGCATCCCACATCAATGTAAGGGATCCCCGGGTCACATCCTTGAAGGTAATTGGGCCAGGTGGCCCCGGAGAGTCTAGCACTTTCACGGTGAATGTGATTGACTTACTACCACTGTTGTTTTCCACAGTTAGGGTATATTTTCCTGCATCATTTCTGTTGCAGTTTTCCACAGTGAGGGTGCTGAAGGAGTCTGTGGTATGGATATCAGCCCGAATACTAAGGTTAGAGTCGGGTTTGCTCCACACAGCTGTTGGAGTAGGTCTACCTTGGTAGGCAATGAAGAGGCGAATACTGGCCCCAGCTCTAACAATGTGAGTCTGCTTGAAGTTCGCGTCGATGTCTAACTCAGGAGCTGTTAATCGGTCAACTGCTTTAATTGTGCCAGTCACTTCGCAGCTGTCTCCCTTTCCAGCACCGTTGATAGCGCTAACTCGGAATTTGTATTCTTCCCCTGCTTGCAGGTCAGTGACTGTATATCTTGTTTTCACACATGCCTCTGCATTCACTTTATGCCAGTCTCCTAAGTCAGCTTTGCACATTTCAATAATATACCCAATTATTTCCATGCCGCCATCAAACACTGGCCTAGACCATTCTAAGCTCACAGTTGTCTTTGATGTGTCTGTCACTTTGACCACCGTGGGAGCACCTGGTGGGCTGACAGGCTCTCTGCATTTAATTAGTCTTGAGATGCCACTTGCAGGTCCTACTCCTGCAGCATTTTCGGCCATGACGTGGAATTCATACTCATTACCTTCTGTCAGACCAGTGACTTTGTATCTCGTCTCGCAGATTGGTCGTTTGCTGATCACTTTTACCCATCTTGTGCTTTTCTTTTCTCTTCTTTCAAGGATATAATGCTGAATTTCATTGCCACCATCTGATTCTGGCCTTGCCCATGTCAGGGTAATGCTATTGCCTGTGACATTGCTAGGTTCTGGAGTGCCAGGGGCATCAGGAACAGCTGTAAAATGAAAACAAAAACAAAACCCAGAACCAATTAGACACATTTGCTTGGAAAGTTAATCTTATGCCATAGCACCACTTAGTAAAAATGCCAACTTACTGTATTGTATTTGAGCAATCACTGGGTCAGACTCAAGTGGCCTGCCAACACCAAACTTGTTAACTGCAGAAACACGGAACTGGTATTCATTGCCATTTATTAGTTTAATGGCAGTGTAACTGTGGGCTTCACATTTATCCTCAATTAGTGCCCAAGCAAGTCGGCTAGTTTCTCGTTTCTCAATCATGTAGTGGGTTATAGGAGCACAGCCGTCATTGAGTGGAGCATCCCACCACAGAGTCATCTTCTCGCCAGTAATGTTGGTGAATCTTATTGGCCCAACTACTTTTCCTGGTGTATCTATAAGAAAAAGGTTCCAGAGTTAGTTTCCTTTTCCTTGTCCATTAAAATACAATTAGGCAGGTCTCTAATCCAAGTCTCATAAATTATAACATTAAGAAGCTATTTCAAAAGTACCTTGTACTTTCACTTTAATTTCTGCTTTTGTGGAACCAGATATGTTTTTGGCTTCCACTGTATATATGCCACTATGGTCCCGAGTAGCATCTCTAACAAAGAGGCTGGTGGATCCAAGGACATCAGTTATTTCCATATTCATTTTCTTTTCAATTTCTACTCCATCTTTGAGCCAAGTTACTCGAGGTACTGGTCGTCCTTGTACCAAAGCTTTAATTCTAAGGCTCTCTCCGGACTTAATAATGACACCATCGAAGTACTCAGGGCCAAACTCTACTGTTGGTGGAACTATGAAAGAACAGAATGACTATTTATTAGTCTGGTTTAATAAAGACATACATAAACGTATTTTTCATTAGTGCTATATCATAAAGCCTGGAAGGGTAATGACTTCTACTATGCTGCCAAAGGCTATTTTGAAAGTAGGATTAGTAATTGAGAATTTAGACTATAATGTTAAACATTTGTCTATTATTAGATTATTTCCTTTGTTATGTCTGCAATGTTATTTACTATGCATTGCTCTTTGTAAAAAAATAAAGGAAACATTTACAGATCATTTACTTCCTAATACTGCTGCATATTCAAACAAGTTCCTGTAAGAGGCCATCAGCTGCACCCAAGCAAGGTGATGATTATGTTGCTGAATGTATTTGTATTTTAATAACTTCAGTGAAGATAGCTAGTTATTCTTGAGGGCCTTTTTCTTTATTTATTATAAGTGGCTAAAATCACAAAGCTAAAATCCCCTTTGTACTTGCTGCATGCTTTTTATATGAGAAAAGAGTGAAATAATAGACACGGTAAAAAGAATTGATGCCAATTACTTTTTTTCTTCTATTCATCTGAAAGGAAGAAAGACCAAATTCATCTGCATAGCAACCTTGCATAATCTGTATGAAATGATGTTTCCGTTCCCATTTTACAGACCAGGAGTCAAAAGTATTTTTTAAAGACATGAATGCTCTTAGTCACATTGGAAATCAATTGTAAATGCTTACCATTTTCATCTCTTGTCATAATAATGCCAGAAGACTGTGAGGGTGGGCTTATGGTTCCGACAGCATTTCTTGCAATTATTCTAAACTCATATCTATCCCCGGGACTAAGTCCTGTGACTGTATACTGACATTCACTGACGTCAGTGAAGTTGCATCTAGTCCAGCGATCGCTCCCTTGTCGTTTCTCAATGCTGTAGGCCACGATCTTACTGCCTCCATCACGCAGTGGTGGGTTCCATTTAAGCGTGATGGTTTCCCGGGTGACATCGATGTAGTCAGGAGTGCCAGGTGGGTCTAAAAAATTATAAGGCAGTTAAATGCATCATTAGGTCTGTAACCAGGTCTTAATCATCAATGAAAGAAAAATAGAATGAATAAAATCCCCCAAACTCATTTTCCTCATTAGTTTCAATTTTCTGTTTTACAGTCCTTAAAAAGAACTTTAAATTATTTTATTAGATTGATTTAAAGTCATTCCCCTTGCTTTACACGACCAGTTCTCAAGTGACAAGAAGATATAGAGGAAAAGCAGTGTTTGATTCATTTGTTACTAATACCTTCAACTGCTGAATTAAGTATATTTGAATTATAATCACTTACCTACTGGGGAAACAGCTAAGGTAAATTTGCTTGGGTCACTAGGTGCGCTCAGGCCAGCAGAATTTTCAGCATACACACGGAATTGGTAATCCAGACCTTCCATTAGTCCGGTAGCTCTATATTCTCTTCCAGAGATTGGTGATAGATTAACTTTTTGCCAGAGGATGCTATTTCTTTCTTTCTTTTCAACATGGAATCCAGTAACTTCTGAACCACCGTCATAAACTGGAGCATCCCAAGTTAGTGACATGCCATCAGAAGTCACATTGTATATAACCGGCTTTCCTGGGGGGCCAGGAATCCTGAACTGGTGTTTTGCCACGATAATGTTTGAGACGAGTGGCAGGCTAACTCCATATCTGTTTTCTGCCCTAACTCTAAACTGGTACTCAGAGTCTTTGACTAGATTAGGAACTTTGAAAGTCGTCCTGGCAACACTTGAACAGACCATTTTCCAATTAGTTTGTGAAGCTTCCCGCTTCTCAATGCTGTAACAAGTAATTTCTCCTCCTCCATTGTCTTCAGGCACATCCCATGACATGATGACACTGTCAGCCTTGATTTCCTCAAATCGAATGGGTCCTTTGGGCTTTGATGGTGGGCCGAGGGTGATGACTGTAATGGGGAATGAGTTTCTGCACACCGCGTTGTCAAGAATTACGGTGTATTTCCCTCCATGCTCCTTCTTGACATTCTTAATACTCAAAGTAATTTTGTTTTCAGTTTTGCTGAAACGAACATACTCGCTTTCTTTCAGTGGCAAGCCATCTTTCAGCCAACTGATAGATGGTTTGGGTTTTCCTTTATAAGGTAATTCAAGGTGCACATTGTGCCCAATTCTCACGCTTACTTGTGCCCCAGGGATTTCTGACAGGTCAACTTCAGGTGTAATGACAAGCTCTTTCACTGTAATTGGCCCAATAGTGACAGCATCACTCAGTCCTTTCTCATTTTTGGCAAACACTCTGAATTCCAGGACTGACTGTTCCTTCAGTTGGCCAACCTCAATCTCACATGCCTTACTTATGCCAGCATGTGACCATGTTTGTTCACCTTTACCTTTCCTTTCCACAACATAATCTGTGATGATGCTACCACCGTCAAAGTCAGGTTTGGTCCAGCTGAGGGTAACGGATGTCTTTGTTGAGTCTTTCATTGAGAGATCACGTACTGGAGCTGGAACTTCAGCAGCCTTCACCGGTTCTGTAGTATCACAGGGTTCACCGATTCCAATTTCATTTTCTGCAAGAACTCTGAAGAAGTATGGTGTTTTCTCTGACAAGTCTGTTAGCTTAAAGGATGTGCTGGAACATTTGTGGGACACGACAGACCATGTTCTTTTTGTGGCATCTCTCTTTTCAACAACATAATTAATTATGGGAGATCCTCCGTCGATGAGAGGAGGCTCCCAGAGCAAAGTGACGGTGCCCCGAGAAACATGTTTAACCTGTAGTTTCTGGCAGGCGGCTGGTGTATCAAGCACTTTAACATTCACAGTTGAAGACTTTGGTTGGCCAACTCCATTTTCTATTGTGAGAATATATTTTCCTGTGTCATTGCGAGTAACTTGAGGAATAGTGAGTAATGAAGATGAATCAGTGTTTTGAATGCTGTATCTGGCATCACTGCCAAGATTCTTCTCATCTTTTCTCCATGTGACAGTAGGCGGAGGTCTGCCTCTAAAGGGAATCAACACTTGTACATCTTCACCAGCTTTAGCTATCACAGAGGTTCTGAGGGCCACATCGAGGTCGATCTCTGGTTCCTCTGTAGACATAAAATGGACATATACAATGAATTTTAAAAGCAAGAAAATGAGGGATTTTTTTTTGAAGCACTTTAATAAAAAAATAAAAACATAAACACACCAGTAGGTACATACCAAGTATATCTTTGGCTTGTGCAGGTTCAGTCATTTCTATAGGTTCTCCCTGTCCAGCGCAGTTTACCGCAGATACCCGGAAGTAGTAATTGACTCCAGGTATCAGGTTAGATACCACATATTCTGTAGTTCTGACCTCTCCTTTGGCGGAAACAGTAGTCCATTCCTCTTCCTCTCCTTGCCTCATCTCGACAACGTAGCCAGTAACGGCACTGCCCCCATCATAGACAGGTTTACTCCAGCCAAGAGTGATGGATGACTTAGTTGAATCTGCGATTCTTATCTTAGCAGGTGGACCTGGAGGATCTGGAATGGCCATTCACAGTACAGTAATTACATAATCATGTACAGTTTAGTCACACAAAAGAAGATACAGGTGAAGATGCTGCATGTATGAGCACTTACCAATAGGATCAGCAGCTTTGTAGAAGTCTGATGGTTCAGAGAACGGACCCTGTCCAGCAGCGTTTACAGCACAGACTCGGTATTGATAGTCACTGTTTTCTGTGAGTCCTGTCACTTTCTGTCTGGTGTCACGGATAGTCTCCTTTAGTACTTTAAACCATCCCAGACTCTTCTTATCTCGTTTTTCAAGGAAGTAGCCACTGACTTCATTACCACCATCTGCAACTGGCCTGCTCCAGACAACGGTCATTGAATTCTTGGTAATCTTTGTCACTTCTGGTGTGCCTGGTGGCCCAGGTGTAACTATTTAGAAAAAGAAAGGAAAATGAGTTACAAGGATCAACATTACCCATAAATTCTATCTTTCTATATTGAAATCCTATCCAAGAATATTACTTTCATTCATTATATTTTACACCTTGTGAAAAGGCTGGTAATGAGACAAGATGTGATGCAAAAGAAAATTCTTTAAAACATATTCACAGGCTGGCAGAACAGTTTATATTTACTTTTAAATTTTTTATGTGTTTTAGTTTTCTAATGAAATCATGTCTCACCAAATGCATTCTTGGCTATAACTGAGTCAGATTCCAGTGGCTCCCCAATTCCATATTTGTTCACAGCTCGGACCCGGAAGATGTATTCATTTCCTTTGATAATTTTGGTAGTTGTAATGATGCACTCTTCCAAATTTTCAGCCACCATAGACCACACAACACGGCTTGTCTCACGCTTTTCCACAATATAGTGAGTGATTTTTGCACCACCGTCATCAGCTGGAGGCCGCCAGAGAAGGGTGATCTTTTCAGCAGTGACAGTTTTAAATTCAATGGGTCCACCTGGAGGTCCCGGTTTGTCTGCCAATGAAAGAACAGAACAATATCTTAGTAGTTTTTAAAAGCCTACTAATTTAAAATTACTTCGCTGCAGGCAAACGAAATATGACATTGGTCTATATTCAGCACCTACCAAGGATCTGCACTCTGATAGTTGCCGAGGCTGAACCCATGGCATTCCTTAGTTTCAATTCGTAGCTTCCACTATTAAGGCGATTGGCATCTTTGATGAGTATAGATGCGAGGTCAGTGGTGTTTTCGACACACACCAGTGCATTGGTTTGTAGTTCTTTATCATCCTTATACCATTCAATTGTAGGCTCAGGTTTGCCAGAAATGCCAGCTCTGAGCTTCACAGATGTACCTGCTCTATATTTGACAACTTCTGTATATTCTAGAGGTAAATCAATTACAGGTGCACCTGCAAGAAAAACAGATAAGAAATATTTAAAATATCATAAGGATGAAAAAAATAGTTGCAACAACCTCAGAATAAGGTCATTGGTTCTTATTAAGTTTTATAGATACACACAGTGGTTCTAATTCTATTCACCTGTTGTTTTAAAAATTTAAATTTTATAGGCCACTCTTCTCTCTCAGGTAGGGAAGAAAGATTGTGAACAAGCTGTTTCACAGTGACACTGCATTCATTGCACAGGGATTTAAGTGCCTTTTAAATGTATTTTAAAGTCTATTAGGTGTTTTATTCGAGCGATGAAATGGTATATGGTAGTGAGAACATCACTGAAGAAGCTGCATTGTACATTTTCGTTTACTCTAGCTTCTCTTTCCTCTTCCTCTAACCACCTCGTATTCTTTTTCCTTTCCCTTCCCAGTTTACTGATATCGATGTGTGGCCAGTTCACATCAGACCCCTGACATCTGAATTCTGTACTTACAGAGCTACACACTCACTGGACATGTTTTCTGTGAGACTGCTTAGAACTACTAGAAACAGAACTCAATCTGACTTGCTGTACAGTCTCACCGGGACAGTGTCCACAAAGCCTGGTTCGTAAAGAGCAGCCCTGGGATTCTTAGCATGAGGATGGGAGTGGACACTTTTGTCCCAGACACTGGAGAGCTCAGTGTCCTCCTTGAAAATGGAGAATTTTTAGAAAAAGTGTCACAAGGTACCTGACTCTCATAACATTTTAATTTTCAAACCACTGTTGAGTTGAATGTACCACTTATTTTCCAGAATGGTCAAGTACATGTATTTTGGACTAACAGTGATTTACAGAGGGCTCTGAAGTTTGTTTTCATCCGCACTCCATTGCTGATGAGCTGGCTGACATTGGGGAAGTTATATAAGCACTCTGAATCTCTTCTGTAAAATGGGCTCATATTAGGGATGTTAGAACTAAGGGAGAGAATTCATGAAAAGTAGTCAATAAATGGTAGCTGCTGCTAATATTGTCACCATCAAAGTGTCTGTTTAGTCTGCCACTTATTTAAGAGCAGTATTCTCTGGGAACTCAACTATGGTTTTAATTATTGATTCTGATAGTTTAAAATAGAATGAAAGCACAAACTCATACAATCAAAGACTCATAAAAGGTTGAAGCTGGAAAGGCCCTTAGGTGTGTCCTGTAGTCCAACTCTCTCATTTTACAGTTAAGTCAAGAGGCCTGGAAAGGTTAAGGAATTTTCCTAAGAATCCCAGATAGTTCATAATTTCTTCCAAAAACATAATTAAGGCACATAGTAATAGTCATCCTACAGATTACAATCAGGAAAAGTAAGGAAAAAGATTAAGTTAAATAGCCATGGGGATTCAGAGTATTAAAAATGCTTACCATAAGAATCAATGCACGTAACGGGGCCTACAATCTCAGATGGGTTGCTAATGGAACCAACAGCATTCCTAGCAAAGACACGGAATTCATACTGGGAATTCTGAGTCAAACCAGAGACAGTGAATTGAGTCTCAATAACGTTGGTGAAGCTGGCCTTGGTCCATCTGCCATCTGGAAGGTCACGTCTCTCAACGATATAGCCTGTAATCTTGCTTCCTCCATCGAAAGCTGGTTGTTGCCACGAAAGGGTGACAAAATTCTTTGAAATATCAGTGACACGAACATTTCTTGGGGGTTCTGTGGTAATAAAAGAAAGCAGATTAGCAACACTATGCCAATATTATTTTGCTTTGTAGAAATAAGATTTGCGTTTTTAAGTTGTCAGAACTGTCCTTCTCATGACAAATACATACCACAGGCATCAATGGCCAAGACTGGTTCAGAAGGATGGCTGGGTTTTCCGACACCAGCAACATTTTCTGCATATACCCTGAATTCGTAAATAAGCCCAGCACTGATTGTTGTGACTTTGAAGTGAGTTGTGCGGATGACCATTTTGTTGGCTTTTTGCCATAAAATACTGTTTCTGTCCTTCATTTCCAGGTGATAGCCTATGACTGGACTGCCTCCATTGGACACTGGTTCATGCCAGCCCACAGTGATGCTTTCTCGAGTAACATTAGTGACCCATGGTGTAGATGGTGGTCCAGGTGTTGCTACAAAAGAGAGAAATCCCCTAGATTAATACAGACACTTAAAACATTTACGGTACATGAAAACTTGGGATCTTTGCAAAGTTTGACAACTTACTGTATGGTAGTTTGACAGTCACACAAGCTGAATCTATGTGATCACTGATGCCAAAGCGGTTTTCTGCCTTGATGCGGAATTGGTATTCTTCTCCTGTGGTCAGTTTCATGACTTTCATCATGGTTCTTGCAACTGTTGCAGATACTTCAGTCCATGCTGCTGTACTTGTTTCTCTCTTGAGTACAATGTAATTGGTAACTTGACTTCCACCATCATATTTAGGTGGCTCCCATTTGAGAATCACACTTTCTTCAGTTACATCACTAATAACAACAGGGCCGGTTGGGGGACCAGGCCTGTCTAGCACGATGATGTTAATGAAAGCTTTGGTTGTTCCACTGGAGTTGGCAGCCGTGATCTCGTATCTTCCAGCATCACCAGCAACACTTTCTTTGAGATTGATGGTCAGGTTCTCAGCAGTAATTTCAGTATTAAATCTCATGGTTGCCTTCAGGGGAACTCCATCTCTTGATAAGGTCACTTTGGGCAGTGGTTTTCCAGAAATTGGAATGTCAACTTTGAGGTTTGAACCAGCTCTAACATATACGGTGTGACTTGGGAAATTCTTCATATCAATTTCAGGTGGTTCTGAAAAATAAGAGTATGGAAAGTGAGAGTGAAAAAGAGTTCCTAAAAATCAACTTAAATAAATGCAAATAATTTCAAAGTTTTCTTCTACATAAAATTAGAAATACCTAGGTGCTCCTTAATAAGAACAGGAAGCAGAAGCTCTCTTGGATCACTCAGGCCAGCTTGATTTTCAGCAAACACCCGGAAAAAGTATTCAGAATTCTCCCTCAGACCAGAAACAACGTGATGGGTTGACTTCACCACTGCACATTTAACCCAGTTTTTCTGTCCTTTTTCTAGTGCTTCGACAACATAGTGTACAATTCTGCTTCCACCATCGTGCTCCGGCTTCAGCCAGGTCAGGGAAACACTATCTTTGGATGTACTTGTTACTCCAAGTTTTTCAGGTGGGCTTGGTTTTTCTAAGGAAATAAAGCACCAAAAGAAAGGGAAGAATTATTACAACATTTTTTTTCTGTGCATTCTTTGTGCATTGTCAATAGAAAACTTTTAATTGGAGGCCATATTTTTACTTTGATTTGAGTCTTCCTTCCCTTTTATATAAGCAGTTTGGCTTCTGAGACAACCAGAGCTCCCCAATGCTATGTCCTTACATGTTATAGCATTCAAATTCAAATTAAGTGCCAAACAACTAGATTAAATGATAAAATTTACCCCAAATTTATCATGGGTATGAAAAGGAGGAACGGGATGAACAATCTTATAAGAAAGTTATCATACAGTTTCTGCACATACACATGCCCTATATGTATACACACATGTATATGCAGTTAGATTCAATTATACTTAAATTCAACATATATTATCCAATTCTAGCTATTTAAATTTCTATTTTTTTAAATCAATGAAAAACTTTCCCTGTTAAAGATTTCATTTTGTGCTGTAATATAAATAGTTTGGGGTGTGAACTAACAGCATTTAAGATTAAATAATTGCTAATTAGAATAATTTACACTATTCTAGCAAAATTAACCACGGATATGTGGAATTACCTTGTTGTTAAAACATACCTGTTATTTTCACTCCTTCCTTCATTTCAGCTGGTGCACCAACACCAAACTCATTTTCTCCAGAAACTCTGAAGTAGTAAATAGCCCCTTCTTGTAAGTTAGTAACTTTGTAGGAGAGGCGGTTACAGTTGTTGGTCACGGAGACCCAAGCTTTCTTGCTGGCTTCACGTTTTTCTATGTGGTAATTCTTCACGGGTGCTCCACCATCGTTTTCAGGAACATCCCAGGACAATACCGCAGACTCTTTGGTTACATCGTGTACAGTAATATTGGCTGGAGGACCTGGGGAATCTAAAACTTTGACAACTAAAGTCAGTGTAGCAGCACTCAAAATATTTTGAATTGTTAATGTGTATTTTCCAGAATCATTTCTGTTGGCATTTTCAATAGTAAGTGATGTACGAGAGTCTGTGGAATCAATGTAAGCTCTAGTGCGGAGGTCGGTGTCTGGCTTGCTCCATGAGACAGTGGGTACTGGTCTTCCTCGGAAAGGCACAGTCATGGTAAATGAGGAGCCAGCCTTGACAATCAAGGTCTTCTTCATCTCACTGTCAAGATCAAATACAGGTTCTTCTTCTCTTTCCTTTGCTATCTGAAGGTCGGAGTTTTCGCTGGGATCGCTAGCACCGACCTTATTGACAGATCTTACTCTGAAAACATATTCGGCTCCTGTTGTTAGTCCACTTACTGTATATTCTGTGCCTCTTAAGCTCTGAATGGCAGTTTTCCAGTCAGTTTCATCGGATGTTTTGTATTCTACAGTGTATCCAGTTATTGGGGCCCCGCCATCAAACAAAGGCTTAACCCAGCTAATGGTAATAGATGTCTTGCCAGAGTCCACAATTTTGGGTTTGGCGGGAGGAGATGGTAAGAACACTGGATCTTCTGCCCGAATTAAGGGAGAGGGTTCACTTGGAAGGCTCAGGCCAGCAGCATTTTCTGCATAAACCCGATACTCATATTCACATCCTTCCCTAAGTCCTGTCGATTTCACTCTCAGATCATAAACTGGTTTCTTGTTTACACGCACCCATAGTAGGCTGTTTTTCTCTCGTCTTTCAATTATGTATCCAGAGATTTCACTGCCTCCATCACTCTCAGGTCTTGCCCAGCATAGTGTCATGAACTCTTTGGTCACAGATGTAATTTCCAAAGATGTGGGTGGACTTGGAACTGTAAATGGATCTAGTGCCTTTACAGCCACACTTTCTAGGGGCTCACCAACACCATATTTATTAACACCAGTCACTCTAAATATATATTCATTGCCTTTAAGTAACTTGGTTACTTTACAGAATGTCGTCCGCAACTCTCCTTCACATATTGTCCATGCAAGGTGGCTTGTTTCACGTTTTTCTACGATGTAATAGTCGATATCTGCACCACCATCTTCTTGGGGACGTCCCCAGGAAAGAGAGCATTTCTCAGAGGTGAGGCCATTTATTTCGAGTGGTCCTGCTGGTGGGCCAGGCTTATCAAGTACCTTGCAATTAACTGCCACAGACCGAGTTCCTGCAACATTCTTCAATGTTAGTGTATACTGCCCAGTGTCTCGTCTTACACAGTCTTTAACTGTTAAGGAAGTATTAGAGTCTGTTGAGACAATTTCTGTTCTGGCTCTTTCTTCGATTTCTACACCATCCTTGGCCCAGGAAATTACTGGCAGAGGTCGCCCTGCAATGTCTGCATTTATCTTAAGGACCTCTCCAGCTTTGACAACAACAACGTCTCGGAACTTGACATCCATCATAATTCTTGGAGACTCAACATCATCTTTGACTGTGATAGGTCCAGTGGATTCAGATGGTTCACTAACTGAGTCAGCGGCATTCCTTGCAAAAACCCGGAATTCATAACGCTGATCTTCAGTAAGTTCGGTTACTTCAAAGTATGTTTCTTGGATGTTAGTATAATTGCACTTCAGCCACCGTCCATCTGGTAGTTCTCTGCGTTCAACAATGTATCCTGTGATCTTAGCTCCACCATCATAACGTGGTTTAGACCATTTAAGTGACACTGATTTTCTTGTGATATTTGTGACTTCAGGTTGTCCAGGAGGGTCACAAGGATCTCTTGCAGGGACTGGTTCACAAGACTTACTGCATTTACCAATTCCAGCGATATTCTCAGCATATACACGATACTCATACATCAGTCCTTCATCAAGGCCAGAGACTTTCATTTGAGTATCGGCAATGGGGATTTTATTTGCTTTTGACCAAAGAATGCTGCTTCTTTCTTTATACTCAAGGTGATAGCCAATTACTGGACTTCCTCCATCATTAACTGGCACTTGCCAGCTTACGATCATGGTAGATTTTGTGGCATGCATAACTTTAGGAGTACCAGGAGGACCTGGGGGACTGAAAGGATACTCCGCAACAACAGCTGAAGATTCGCTGTAGGCACTCTTTCCATAGCGGTTTTCTGCACAAACACGGAACTGATACTCGCTTCCTGTTGTCAGACGAACTATTTTAATGGATGTTCTTGCAACTGCTTGGGAAACTACATGCCAAGTTGTAGAAGTGGTTTCTCTCTTTTCAACGATGTAATTGCTAATTTGGCAGCCACCATCATATTCTGGAGGAGTCCAAGAAATGGTTACATTGTCACAACTAACTTCATCAATACGTATGGGACCTGGAGGTCCTGGTCTGTCAAGGACAATTATAGTAATAGGAACTGTTATGGATCCAGCACTGTTTGAAACACATAATTCATAAGTTCCGACATCTTCCCTTGAAGCTTCCTTAATAGATAGTGATGTTACGGTCTTTGAAGAAGAAACATTGACTCTAGTTGTCTCTTTAAGAGCCTGACCATCTTTTTTCCAGCTCACAGTAGCTTGAGGTCTTCCTTTGAATGGTACATCAATTTTAAGTTGGTCTCTAGCCTTTACATTGAAAGTGTGGAAAGGAAGCTCAACTGAAGGCTTTATTTCAATATCTCTTGCAATTACTGGCACTCCAAGTTGTCTTGGATCACTTCTTCCTTTTTCATTAACTGCAGCTACTCTGAAGACATACTCCTCTCCTGCAGTTAGGCCAGATATAGTTGCTTCCAAAGTCTTAACTTGTGTGCAAGTGCTCCATTTTTCACTCCCTTTCGTCTGCATTTCAACTACATAACCAGTAATTTTACTGCCACCATCACTTTCTGGTTTCTCCCACTTAATTGTAGCTGTATTACGGGTCACATCAACAAGAGTTACTCTTCCAGGTGGGAGGGGTGGTTCGGACACTTTAACAGGTTCAGTTGTTTCAGCTGGCAAACCAATCCCATATTCATTGCAAGCCAAGACTCGGAAGTAGTAAGAACATCCTTCTTGTAGATTTTCAATTTTGAAAGTATTTTTCGTGCAATTGTTTGTAATAGTAGCATAGGCTTTCCTTGTAGTTTCTCGTTTTTCAACAATGTAGTTTGTAATCTTAGCTCCGCCATCAATAAGTGGTGGTTCCCAGGACAGTATCACTGAGTCTTTCTTCACTTCTTTTACAGTCAAATTCACAGGAGCACTTGGTGAGTCAAGAACTCTGACGTTAACAAAAGCTGTCTTGGAGCCACTGTTATTTTCTAACGTCAGATTATACCGACCACTGTCAAATCTGGTAACATTATCAATCACCAACATTGTAAATGAGCTGGTCACCTCAATCTGGGCCCTCTCAGTGAGAATGCCATCAGCCTTTTCCCATTTAACTTCAGGTTCTGGTCGACCTTTGATAGTGACAAATAAGCGTAAAGTAGCACTTGCACGCAGAACGACCACCTTTCTAAGATCAGCATCAAGTTCTATTTCTGGTGGCTCTGCCCTCTCCTGAGCAAGAACTGAACCAGGTATAGTCGCAGGTTCACCTACACCTTCAGAATTGATGGCACAGATACGGAAGTTATATTCAGTATTTTCTTTAAGTTTGGTCACTGTGAACTGCTTTCCTTGTAATCCTGTTGGTGGAGTGCAAGTTGTCCATTCATCAGCAGAGGCTTCTTTGACCTCAACAACATAGCCTTTGACAGGTGCACCACCATCATAAATTGGCTTACTCCATGCCAGGGATACAGAAGATCTGGAAGTGTCTGTCACTTTTGGATTGCTTGGTGGACCTGGTGGATACAAGGCATCACATGCACGGTAGAATACAGATGGCTCACTAGGTTCGCCCACACCAGCCGCATTTTCAGCAGCCACTCTGAATTCATAGGAGTGGCCTTCGGTAAGACCAGTTACCCTGAATCGGAGATCTGTCAGTGTTTTCTTGTTGCATTTGGTCCATCTAATGCCTTCCTTATCTCGTTTTTCAAGAATGTAGCCCTCAATTTCAGCACCTCCATCATCTACTGGGCGAGCCCATGTTACTACCATAGAATCTTTGGTGATTGCGGAGACTTCAGGTATTGAAGGAGGGCCTGGTGGTTTGTAAGGATTACAGGCTATTACAGGCTCTGATTCCAGTGGCTCCCCAATTCCATATTTATTCACAGCCATGACACGGAAAATGTACTCATTACCAGGAAGAAGTTTAGTTACTTTGTGGTTAAGGGCCTGTACTTCAGTTGAAACCTGGGTCCAGGAGAGTCGGCTTGTCTCTCTCTTTTCAATGATGTAATGTGAAATATTAGCACCACCATCTTGCAAAGGTGGGTTCCATGCCAGGTAACATTTTTCTTCAGTAACCCCAGTCACTTTCAGTGGCCCTTCAGGAGGCCCTGGCCTGTCGAGGACCTTTACAGTGATTGGTATAGACTTTGTACCACCAACATTGCTGAGTTTCAGAATATATTGTCCTCCATCAGTCCGTATACAGTCTTTGACAATAAGAGTTGTTTTCTGAAGAGTAGATTTAATTTCCATTCTAGCAGCTGTTTCTTCAAGCTCTTTTCCATCTTTTGACCAAACAATATCAGGTATAGGTTTGCCGCGGATATCAGCTTCAAGAACAAAAGTCTCTCCTGCGTGAACGACGATGACATCTTTATATTTTGGATCCAGAGAGGCATTTGGTGCATCAATTTCATCTCTTGCAGTAATGGCACCACTACTTTCAGATGGTTCGCTAAAGTTGCCAGCTGCATTTCTTGCAATTACTCTAAATTCATATCTTTGGTCTTCTACAAGTCCACTTACTGTAAATTCAGTTTCTAACACATTGGTAAAGCTGGCTTTCATCCAACGGCCATCAGGTAGATCTTTCTTTTCTACAATATAACCTGTTATTTTGCTACCACCATCATAGGCAGGTTTCTTCCATTTCAGTGTGACATTGTTTCTTGTAATAACAATGGCTTCAGGGCGACCAGGTGGGTCACATGGATCACGAGCAACAAAGCATTCTGAGACTTTGCTAGGCTTGCCGATGCCAACAACATTTTCAGCAGAAACTTTGAACTCATACTCAAGGCCTTCATCAAGCCCAGTTGTTTTGAATTTGGTATCTTGAATGGGAGTCTTATTTACCTTGACCCATAAAATGCTGTTCTTTTCTTTCTGTTCAAGGTGGTAGCCAATAACTTTGCTGCCTCCATCATTAACTGGCTCATGCCATTGCACAAGCATTTGATCTTTTGAGATTGATGTCACAAAAGGAGTTCCAGGTGGCCCAGGTTCTTTAAATGGATATTGTACAACAATTGGTTTAGAATCCAGGGAGGTACTTTTTCCATACCTGTTTTCAGCAAAAATCCTAAACTGGTACTCAGTGCCTGTTTTCAGTTTGGTCACTTTAATTGTTGTTCTTGCAACTGTTGCTGATACCATATGCCAGGTGGTGCTGGTTGTATCTCGCTTCTCTACAATGTAGTTGCTTATTTGGCAGCCACCAGTATAAGCTGGAGGTTCCCAAGATATGACTACAAAGTCTGCACTAACTTCATCAAACCGAACTGGTCCAACTGGAGGTCCAGGCTTTTCTAAAACGATAATGCTGAGATTTTCTGTGGCTATGCCTGCACTATTTGTTGCTGTTATGGTGTATTTCCCAAAGTCATCTTTGTTACATTCCTTAATATGCAAAATAGTTGAGGTAGCTGTTTCCTCAACATTTGCTCTTGTT
Organism: Indri indri; assembly: GCA_004363605.1. Classification (NCBI taxonomy): domain Eukaryota; kingdom Metazoa; phylum Chordata; class Mammalia; order Primates; family Indriidae; genus Indri; species Indri indri. The sequence continues at coordinate 128,670 of RJWJ010000534.1, forward strand.
GTCTGTTTAAGAGGCTCACCATCTTTGACCCAATCAATTTTAGGTCTTGGTCGGCCTATCACTGGAATTTCTATTTTAAGATCTTCTCCAGCTTGGACACTATATGTATTAAATGGTAACTTTAAACTAGGCTGTATAGTCAAATCCTTGGCTATGACAGGAACACCAAGCACTCTTGGATCGCTTTTTCCTTTCTCGTTGTAAGCCTTGACACGGAACTGATATTCTTGTCCAGAACTCAAACCAGTGACAACTGCATTACACACTTTGGACTCAGCCACGACACTCCATTTTTCAGTTCCTTTGGGCTGCATTTCAACAACATACCCCAGAACTCTGCTACCACCATCATGTTCAGGTTTCTCCCACATAAGTGATGCGCTGGTCTGGGACACATCAGTGAGTGTGACTTTTCCTGGTGGTGAAGGAGGTTCAGCAGCTTTCACGGCATCAACAGTTTCCACCGGAACACCAACTCCAAATTCATTTTCAGCCATTACTCTAAAGTAATAAATGGCTCCTTCTGTAAGATTCTCCACTTTAAAACTTGTCTTGCCACACTTACTACTCACATTAGCATACGCTTTTCGGGTTGACTCCCGTTTGTCAATAACATAGTTCTTGACTTTTGCTCCCCCATCAATGATGGGTGGTTCCCATACCAGAAGGACAGAATCTTTTCTCACTTCTTTGACTGCCAAATTCTGTGGTGGTCCTGGGGTGTCAAGAACTTTCACAGTCACAAAAGCAGATTTAGATCCGCTGCTGTTTTCCAACTTGAGAATGTATTTTCCAGCATCGTTTCTATCGCAGTTGTCTATTGAGAGTTGGGTATAGTTTACTCCCTTTTCAATCTGGACCTTATCTGTGAATTCACCTTCCTCTCGAGACCAAGTGATCTCAGGTGTTGGACGACCTTTGAATGGAATGTGAATTCTGGCAGATCCACCAGCTCTTACAACAATTCCTTTTCTTAATTCAGAGTCGAGGTCAAGTTCAGGAGCTTCAAGTTTATCTTCTGGTTTCACAGTACCAGGAACTGATGCAGCCTCACCTAAACCAACTTTGTTGAGAGCAGAGACTCGTATTTTATACTCTTGGTGTTCAATGAGTTTTGAAATTTCAAATCGCGTGACTCTCAGGCCAGTCTGTGGAGTAACTATCTGCCATTCTTCTTCATCTGCTTTACAGATTTCTACTACGTATCCCAGGATCTCACTGCCACCGTCATAGATGGGTTTACCCCAGGCAAGTGTGATGGAATTTTTAGTGGTGTCTGCAACGTGCACATTGGTGGGTGGGCCAGGTTTGAACACAGGATCACAAGCCTTATAATAAACTGTAGCTGGACTTGGTTCTCCAACTCCAGCAGCATTTTCTGCAGAGACTCTGAATTCATACTCATGATCTTCTGTTAATCCTGTTACTCTTAAACGCAAATCTGTAATGCGGCGTTTATTACATTTTACCCATCGAATGCCACTTCTGTCTCTTTTCTCTACAATGTAACCAATAATCTCACTTCCACCATCACTATCTGGACGGTTCCAGCAGATGGTCATGGAGTCTTTGGCAATGTTTGTGACTTCCAAGTTTTTCGGTGGTCCAGGAAGCACAAATGGATTTTTCATTAGGACTGGTGCAGATTCCAAAGGCTCTCCAACACCATATTTGTTAACAGCCATTATACGGAAAATGTATTCATTCCCTTCTAAGAGCTTGGTAACTTTCAGAGAATTGGTCACAACTTCTGAAGCAACAACAGTCCAGGCAAGTCTACTGGTTTCTCGCTTTTCAACAACATAATGAGAAATGTCACTGCCGCCATCTTGAAGTGGTGGGGACCATGTTAAATTACATTTTTCAGAAGTGACTCCAGTAACCTGGACTGGCCCTTCTGGAGGTCCTGGTCTATCTAGTACTTTTACATTTACTGGGAATGACTTAGAGCCTGCAACATTGGAAGCTCTTAAAATATACTGTCCACCATCAATTCTAATGGCATCCTTTATAATAAGTAAAGCCTTGAAATCTGTGTTCTTTATTTCACATCTAGCAGATTCTTCAATTTCCTTTTCTCCTCTTAACCACTCAATGGTAGGTAGGGGCTTCCCATGGACATCAGCCTCAAGCCTGAATGTTTCTCCAGCATTTACTACAATGGTGTCCCTGTATTTTGGATCCATTGAAATTCTTGGGAGTTCGACCTCATCCTTGGCAGTTATTGGTCCAGTACTGTCAGAGGGTTTACTTATTGTACCTGCTGCATTCTTTGCAATGACTCTGAATTCATATCTTTGATCTTCGGTAAGACCTGACACAGTAAATTGAGTTTCAATGACATTTGTGAAGCTAGCTTTCATCCAACGACCATCAGGCAAATCACGTTTCTCCACAATGTAGCCTGTAATCACACTTCCACCATCATATACAGGTTTGGTCCACTGTAAAGTGATTTCATTTCTTTTAACCATTATTGCTTCTGGGGTTCCTGGTGGGTCACAGGGATCTCTGGCTACGTAGCATTCAGAATTCTTGCTTGCTTTGCCTATGCCAACAATATTTTCAGCACAAACTCTGAATTCATATTCAATGCCTTCTTCAAGATTCTGTGCTTTAAACTGGGTGTCATGAATAATAGTTTTGTTGACTTTTGTCCACAAAATGCTATTTCTTTCCTTTTTCTCAAGGTGGTAACCTATGACTGGGCTTCCGCCATTATTGATTGGTTCATGCCACTGTATAACCATGGAGTCTTTGGAAATGGCTGTGGCGAATGGTGTGCCTGGAGGGCCTGGTTCTTTGTAGGGATATTGAGCTACAATTGGATCAGACTCCAAGGCAAAGCTTTGTCCATATCTGTTTTCAGCAAATATTCTGAATTGGTATTCTGTACCAGTTTTCAGTTTGGTCACTTTGAGTGTAGTTCTAGCAACAGTAGCAGAAACAACATCCCACACGGTGGTGGTTGTATCTCTTTTCTGAACAATGTAGTTGGTGATTTGGCAGCCTCCTGTATATAATGGAGGGTTCCAAGATATTGTAATACTTTCAGCACTGACTTCATCAAATTTAACAGGTCCTTTCGGAGGATCAGGTTTATCCAGAGTTATAATTTCAATGGATGCTGCTTTCTGACCAACAACATTGGCAACTGTGATTCCATATTGTCCACCGTCATCCTTGTGAGTTTCTTTGATACTGAGTGTGGTGAGGTCAAGTGAATCAGTAACATTGACTCTTGTGGTCTGCTTCAGTGGAACACCATCTTTAGTCCAGGTTATGGTTGGCTTAGGACGTCCAGAAATTGGCACTTCTATTTTCAAATCTTGGCCAACTTGTACACTGTAACTGTGGAATGCAGGTCTTACATCTGGCTCTATGACCAGATCTTTGGCAACTATTGGAACTGCTAGGGACCTAGGGTCACTTCTCCCCTTTTCATTTACAGCAACAACTCTAAAAAGATATTCTTCTCCCTGAGTTAGGTTGGTAATTACGGCATCGAGAGACTTTACTCGAGCACACTCTGACCATTTCTCACTGTGTTTAGCTTGCATTTCCACGATATACTGGATGATTTTACTGCCACCATCATGTTCAGGCTTTGTCCAACTCAGAGAGACACTGTTTCTGGTGACATCATCCACAGTTATTTTTCCTGGAGGTTGTGGGACTTCTGCAACCTTAATTGGATCAGTAGTGTGGGCGGGAAGGCCGATACCATACTCATTCTCAGCTGTGACTCTAAAGTAGTAACTGCAACCTTCTTGGAGTTGCTCGATTTTCCAAGAGTTCTTATGGCAATTAGTTACGACAGCAGCATATGATTTTCTTGTGGCTTCACGTTTCTCAACAATGTAATTTTTGATTTTGGACCCCCCATCCAACAAAGGAGGTTCCCATGTAATTGATACTGAGTCTTTGGTGATTTCTGTGACTTTTAGATTAACAGGTGGACTTGGTGTATCCAGGACTCTCACAGTAACAAAGGCAGACTTTGTTCCACTGCTGTTTTCTAATGTAAGAGTATATTTTCCACTGTCATATCGGTTGACATTGTCAAGAACGAGAGAGGTGAAACTGCTAGTGACATCAATTATAGCTGCATCTCGTATTTCACCATCCATCTTCCCCCATTTAACTTCTGGTGTAGGACGACCCTTTATAGGAACAAATAACCTCAAGGAGCCACCTGCCCTTATGTTTATAATTTTCCTTAGTTCTAGGTCAAGATCAATGTCGGGTGCTTCCAATTTTTCTTCAACTATAATAGGTCCAGGGACATCAGCATGTTCTCCAACTCCAGCTTTATTAATAGCACAGATACGGAAGTTGTATTCATGTTTTTCCAACAGCTTCTCTACTTCTATATTTGTTTTATTGATTCCAGTTGGTGGAGTGCACATTGTCCACTCACCAACACTCACATCACATTTTTCAACAATGTATCCTTGGATTTCACAGCCACCGTCATATATTGGTTTGCTCCAAGAAAGGAAAACTGAAGACCTGGTAACATCTATGACTTTGGGGTTGTTTGGAGGTCCTGGTTTATAAATAGGATCACAAGCCTTTTGGTAAGTGGAAGGAAGGCTTGGTTCACTAAGTCCGGCAGCATTCTCAGCTGAGACTCTGAACTCATAATTATGATTTTCTATGAGTCCAGTTACTCGCAAGCGCAACTCCCCAATCAGACGCTTGTGGCATCTTGTCCATCTAATGCCCTCTTTATCCCGTTTTTCAAGAACATATCCAAGAATTTCACTGCCACCATCAGATGCTGGCCTTTCCCATACAACAATCATTGAGTCCTTGGTCACTGTTGTGACTTCTGGAGCTTTTGGTGCATCTGGCACTACAAATGGATTCTTGGCAATTACTGGCTCAGATTCAAGTGGTTCACCAACACCATATTTGTTTACAGCCATTATACGGAAAATATATTCATTGCCTTCAAGAAGCTTAGTAACTTTGCAGCTGAGAGTTTGCACATTGGCATCAACCACAGTCCAAACTAAGCGGCTGGTTTCTCTCCTTTCCACGATATAATTTATGATATCACTCCCACCATCCTGAAGTGGGGGTTTCCAAGCAAGTGTACATTTTTCTGCTGTAACTCCTGAGATAGCAACAGGTCCTTCAGGTGGTCCTGGTCTATCAAGAACTTTGACATTCACAGTAACTGATCTCTCTCCTGCAACATTTTTGGCCTTCAGTATGTAATTTCCACTGTCGACACGAACTGCATCCTTTACACTCAGACTGGTGGCAAAGTCAGTGCTCTTTATTTCTAATCGAGCTGTGTTTGAAAGCTCCTGGTCACCTTTTATCCACTGAATGGTTGGTATTGGTTTGCCATAAATATCTGCATCAACCTTGAATGATTCACCAGCATGCACCACAATTGTGTCTTTGAATTTCGGATCCATACTTATCCGTGGTGGCTCTACCTCATCTCTTGCTGTTATTGCTCCTGTGCTTTCTGAAGGCTCGCTAAACACTCCTGCAGCATTTCGAGCTATCACTCGGAACTCATATCTGTGATCTTCAATGAGGCCAGTTACTTCAAACTGAGTGTCAATGATATTTGTAAAACTGGCTTTCATCCAGCGGCCGTCGGGTAATTCTTTCTTCTCAACGACATAGCCGGTGATCTTGCTTCCACCATCATAGGCAGGTTTCTTCCACTGAAGAGTCACAGAATTCCTTGTGACGATGATTGCCTCTGGCCGTCCTGGTGGATCACAGGGGTCACGAGCTACGTAGCATTCTGACACTTTACTTGGCTTGCCGATGCCCACGATGTTCTCTGCGGAGACTCTAAATTCATATTCAATGCCTTCGTCAAGGCCGGTTGTCTTAAACTTGGTTTGAGGAATAGGTGTTTTATTCAACTTAACCCAGAGGATGCTATTTCTTTCCTTGCGTTCTAGATGATAGCCAATGACTCTGCTTCCTCCATCACTGACTGGCTCGTTCCATTGTACTTCCATGCTGTCCTTGGAGGAAGCAGTGACGATAGGAGTGCCAGGAGGACCAGGAACTTTGAATGGATACTGGGCCACAATAGGCTCTGAATTGAGGTAGGTACTCTTTCCATATCTGTTTTCAGCTGCAATTCTAAACTGATATTCACATCCAGTCTTTAATCTGCAAGCCTTTATTGTTGTCCTTGCAACTGTAGCTGACACAATGTGCCAGGTGGTTGTGGAAGTTTCCCTTTTCTCAACAATGTAATTATTGATAGAACTTCCACCATCATACTTAGGTGGGCCCCAGGAGAGAGTAATACTATCAGCTGTTACTTCATCCATTTTAACTGGTCCTGTTGGAGGCCCTGGTTTGTCAAGGACAATAACATTAAGGGTTTCAGTAGCTTCGCCAGCTGAGTTAGTCAGTTTAACTACATAATGGCCAACATCTTCTCGGCAAGCTTCCTTTATTGTCAATAGAGAATTATTTTCTGTGCTCTCTGCATTGACTCTAGTTGTCTGCTTCAGTGGCACATCATCTTTATGCCAGGTTACAGCTGGTGTAGGGCGTCCAATGAATGGAACATCAACTTTCAGGTCTTCACCTGCCAGGACAGTGAAAGTATTGAACAGGAGTTTGAAGGCTGGTGGAATGACAAGATCTTTGGCAATCACTGGCACACTCAGTTGCCTAGGATCACTGATGCCTTTTTCATTCTGAGCCGAAACACGGAAAGAGTATTCTTCGCCCTGAATTAACCCAGTGATAGTGGCTTCGGTGACCTTGACTGTGGCACATGTGGCCCATTTATCACTGCCTTTGCTCTGCATCTCCACAATGTAGCCTAGAATTCGGCTGCCTCCGTCATGCTCTGGTTTCTCCCACGAGAGTGACACACTATTTCTGGTGACATCCACCAAAGTTATTTTTCCTGGAGGAAGAGGTCGTTCTGATGCTTTCACAGATTCTGCAGTTTCAGCAGGCAGCCCGATGCCATATTCATTTTCAGCGAGAACCCTGAAATAGTAGCTACAGCCTTCTTGAAGCTGGTCTACCTTCCAGGAAGTCTTGTGGCAGTTTGTTGCAACAGTTGAATATGCTTTTCTTGTCGATTCTCGCTTTTCAACAATATAGTTCTTTATTTTTGAACCTCCATCCAGGAGAGGAGGCTCCCATGTCAGGGTGACAGATGTCTTAGTGACCTCCTTTACCTTCAGATCCTGTGGAGGGCCTGGGGTATCCAGTACTCTAACATTGACAAATGCAGACTTGCTGCCTGAGCTGTTTTCTACAGTTAATATGTATTTGCCACTGTCGAATCTGTTTACATTTCCAACAATAAGCAGGGTATAAGAGCTTGTGGATTCAATGCTAGCTTTATCTAAAGATTCTCCATGTTCCCGGGTCCACTTCACCTCAGGTGCAGGCCTGCCTTTGATCGGAACGAAAAGTCTCAGGGTGCAACAGGCTCTTATAGTAACAACTTTGCGCAGGTCAGCGTCCAGTTCGATCTCTGGAGGCAGCATTCTCTCTTCAGCCTTTGGAGTTCCAGGAACAAGGGCAGGTTCCCCAAGTCCTTCAGAATTCATGGCATAGATGCGGATTTTATATTCCTGATTCTCTATGAGGTTGGTGATGGTATAAGAAGTTGCCTTGAGCCCAGCTGGTGGAGTGACAATCTGCCATTCATCTTCCTCTGGCAGGGCAATCTCAACCATATACCCGGTGATTTCTGAGCCACCATCATAGATAGGTTTATTCCAAGCAATTGAAATGGATGATCTGCTTGTATCTAGAACGCGTGGGTTACCTGGTGGGCCAGGCTTAAATACAGCATCACAAGCCTTATAGAACGGACTGGTAGCACTTGGCGCACTAATTCCAGCAGCGTTTTCAGCCATAATCCTGAACTCATATTCATGTCCTTCTGTCAGTCCAGACACTTTATATCTTAGGTCAGTAAGAGTTTTTTTGTTGCATTTCACCCAGCGTTGCCCGGCTTTATCACGCCGTTCCACAATATAATTGATGATCTCACTTCCTCCATCAGAGTCAGGATGTCCCCAGCAGACAACCATTGAATCTTTAGTAATAGCTGTGACTTCAGGATTTTTGGGTGGATCAGGGGGTCCATAAGGATTCACCGCAAGCATGGGCTCTGATTCTAGCGGCTCTCCAACTCCGTATTTATTTACAGCCATGACACGGAAGATGTATTCATTGCCTTTCAAAAGTTTAGTGACCTTTAGTTTTGTTACTTGGACTTCTGAGGCCACATTTGTCCATGCCAATCTGCTGGTTTCACGTTTCTGTACTATGTAATGATCAATTTTGGCACCTCCGTCATCTAGTGGAGGCAACCATGACAATACACACTTTTCTGCTGTCACTTCAGATACAGCTAAAGGTCCTTCAGGTGGGCCTGGTCTATCAAGGACTTTAACATTGAAGATGTGTTTGGCAAAGCCACCAGGATTAGTTGCTGTAAGTACATAGGCACCACTATCCCTTCTTGATGAGTCCTTGTTTACCAGATTAGTAGAGAAATCTGCAATTTTTATTTCTAATTTTGCTGTGCCTTCCAGCTCCTTTCCATCTTTGGTCCATTCCATCATTGGGGGTGGGCGACCTGAAACATCAGCTTCCAGCTTGAATGCTTCACCTGCTTTTAATACAACTGTGTCCTTAAATTTAACATCCACCATTATCCTTGGTGCTTCAACGTCATCCCTGCATGTGATAGCATCAGATGGCTCAGATGGTGGACTAATGGCACCAGCAGCATTTTTGGCAATCACACGGAATTCATACGCAGCATCTTCTGTTAGACCACTGACTGTAAATTCATTCTCCAAAATGTTGCTGAAGTTGGCCTTCAGCCACCGGCCATTAGGAAGGTCTCTCTTTTCAACTATGTAACTAGTAATTTTAAAGCCTCCAGTATATTCAGGCTTGGCCCATTTAAGTGTCACTGTGTGTCTAGTAATATTTAGAGGTATTGGTTTTCCAGGTGGGTCAATGGGATCCAAAGCTAACATAGGCTCAGACGGCTTGCTTGGCTTGCTTTTGCCTGCCATGTTTTCTGCAATCACTCGGAATTCATAAGCAATACCATCTGTAAGTCCACTTGATTTGAAAATGTTACCTGGTACTAATGCTTTGCTCACAGTCTGCCAGAGGATACCGTTTCGTTCTTTTCTTTCAATGTGATATCCTAAAATGGGGCTTCCCCCATCAGAAAGTGGCTCATGCCAGCTAATTGTCATTGAATCCTTGGTAACTGCAGTTACCTGGGGGGTACCAGGAGGCCCAGGAACCTTAAATGGATAGTTGGCAACTACAGATGCTGATGTGATGCCTGGTCCAACTCCGTATCTATTTTGAGCTTTTACACGGAATTGATACTCTACTCCAGTAGTAAGGCGGGTGGCTTTATAGGTAGTGCGTATAACAGTGGTTGCTAACTCGGCCCAGGTAGTACTGTCAGTCTGCCGCATTTCCACTATGTAGTTGCTTATTGGTACGCCTCCATCATTCTCAGGGGGGTCCCAAGAAAAGGTTATGAAATCAGATGAAACTTCATCAAATCTGATTGGTCCAGTAGGTGGCCCTGGGATATCATGAACTTGAATGGTGATGACATCACCAACCTCTCCTACAATGTTCCTTGCTGTTAATGGATAAGGCCCACTATCACTTCGGACACATTCGTTGATATTTAAGATGGTTGAAGTTGCTGTATTTTCAAAATTAACTCTCTGTGTCTGTTTAAGAATTTGGTCTCCTTTCTTCCATGTCACTGTGGGTCTTGGTCGACCAAGCACTGGAATTTCTACTTTGATGTTGTCCCCAGCTCTGGCAATGACCAATTTCTGATAGATGCCACGAAGATCCAACTCTGGAAGCATTGTCTGCTCCTTGACGATGACAGGTCTGCTTTCTCTAGGGGCACTTCTCCCTGCACTGTTCACTGCCATCACTTGGAAGGTGTATTCTTCCCCTTCGGTTAGATTCCTCGCAACACATTCTAACCCTTTCACAGTTGTGATGTGAGTCCACTGGTCAGAGCCTTTTCTCTGGGCTTCGATCACATAGCCAGTGATCTTGCTGCCACCGTCGTGTTTGGGTTTAGGCCATGCCAGGCTGACGGTACTCTTAGTTATGTCCATGATGTTAAGGCTGTCTGGTGGTGATGGTGCTTCAGAGGCTCTTACGGGTTCTGTAGTTTCTGCTGGCTCACCAATTCCGTATTCATTCTCTGCCATCACTCTGAAGAAGTATTCACATCCTTCAGACAAGCCAGTAACTTTATATGTGCATTTATGGCACTTAGTGGTGGCTGTGGAATAAGATTTCCGTGTTGCTTCACGTTTCTCTACAATATAGTTTGTTATACGTGAGCCTCCATCTATCAGAGGCAGGTCCCAGTGCAGGGTGACACTGTCCTTTGTGATGTCTGTAGGCCTCAGGTTGAGGACAGGGCCTGGTGTGTCCAAGACTCTGACGTTAACAAAACCACTTTTCTTTCCAGCAGGGTTTTCAATGGTCATCACAAATTTACCGGTGTCATATCTGTTACATTCGGGGATAATCAGGAGAGTAAATGAGTCTGTATTTTCAATGTTGGCTCGGTTTTTCAAGTTGATATCATCTTTGGTCCATGTCACTTCAGGAGCAGGACGACCTTTAATTGGCACAAATATTCTAATACTGAGTCCTGCTCTAACAACAAGTGTTCTTCGAAGCTCAGCATCTAGTTCAAAATCAGGAGCTACTTCTCGTTCTACAATTTCAACATCTGGAATCACTGCTGGCTCCCCGACACCTGCATCGTTGATGGCACTGATCCTAAAGTTGTATTTTTCTTTAGTCTGAAGATCAGGGACAACAAACTCAGTGATTCTAAGAGCAGTTCCTAGTGTATCTTTTATCCAGGCCTCCTCTCCTACTTTTTGATGCTCTACGATGTAGCCTGTGATTTCAAGTCCACCGTCATAATGAGGCTTGCCCCATGCTAAAGAAGCAGATTTCTTGGTGGTATCAGTGACACGTGCATTTGCAGGTGGTCCTGGAGGATCTGAAAAAGAAACAAAGACACAAAAGTGTATATTGAGAGTTTGGCTTTTGGATAGTCTATGTAAAATATTGGCACTCCCAAATAAACGGTGTTGAAAAGGATAAATACTAACATGCTACATCTTTCATCAGAACAGAATTTGAAGCATCACTGGGTGGACCAATTCCTGCTCTGTTTTCTGCACTGACACGGAATTCATAGGTGCTTCCTTCTTGCAGTCCTGTTACTTTGCATCTGAGATCAGACACAGGTGTCTTTGTTGCCCTCACCCATCGCAAGCTTTTCTTTTCTCTCCTTTCTACGTGATATCCTGTGATTTCACTGCCACCATCATCCACTGGCCTCTTCCAACTGACAGTGGCAGTGTTCTTAGTGACATTCGATACCTCTGGTTTTTCAGGAGGGCCAGGGGGACCTGAAAAAGAAGCAAATTTATGAGAAATCCATGAGTTCCTAACTCGGCTGTAAATGTTTCCATATCAATTCCCTCGCATGCTCTACGTACCAAATCTGTCTACCATTTTGACAGGTTCAGACTGTACAGGTTCTCCTTTGCCATAGTGGTTTACAGCTGAGACCCGGAAGATGTACTCGTTTCCTTGGATAAGTTTGGTTGCCACATGCCTGCAAGACTGGATATCTTCAGAAACCACTGTCCATAAAAGCCGGCTGGTTTCTCTCTTTTCAAGAACATAGGACTTAATTGGCGAGCCTCCATCTTCCAAAGGAGGTGTCCATGTAAGTGTTGCTTTTTCAGCAGAAACATTACTGATTTCAATAGGACCTGGAGGACCAGGTACATCAAGGACTGTTACCTTCACATGTTCCTCCTTTGTGCCAAAAGCATTGGTAGCAGTGATGGTGTATTCACCAGCATCTTTTCTACTGGCATACTTGATAGCAAGCATGGAAGATGTTGGGGTCGAAGTTATCTGAGTGATATCTGATGGTCTAACATCTTTTCCTGCCTTGGACCAACTTGACTTTGGAAGGGGTTTGCCAAGAATGCTAATGGCACTCAAAACAATGGTATCCCCTGCTTTCACTGTTAGCCCATCTTTTATTGTAGGATCAAGGACAATGGTTGGTGCCTCTGCAAAGGGAAAAAAAAAATTCATGTAAGTCAGAAAATTAAGGAGGTTTAATTTGCTATTTTTTAACAAAGTGAATAAAAAGTAAAGTGGACCTACCATATTCATCCTTGCAAATAACGGTTCCTGTACTTTCTGATGGAGCACTGATAGCACCTGCTGTATTCTTTGCTCTAACTCTGAATTCATATTTTCCGCCCTCAACAAGGTCAGTTACAGTAAAGGCACAGTCTGGGACATTAACGTGGTTGGCTTTCGTCCAAGACTTAGAAGGGAGATCCCGCTTCTCCACTATATATCCAGTTAGCTTATGACCACCATCATATTTGGGTTCAGTCCAAATAAGAGTCACTGAATTCCTTGTTACATTAATAACCTCAGGTTTTCCAGGAGGATCTAAAACATAAAAACAAAGGCAGTCAAACAAATACCAATGTTTTCTTCATGCAGAAAATGCACCTGGGTTTTTCTTCGTATAATGACTTACCAATTGGATCAAGTGCCACGACTGGCTCTGATGGCAGGCTTGGCTTGCCCACACCTGCTAAATTGATTGCCATAACTCGGAATTCATACTCAAGACCTTCCGTTAGTCCTGTCACTTTAAAGTCTTTCATCCTTATAGGAGTCTTGTTAGCTCTCTTCCACAAAAGGCTGTTTCTTTCCTTGAATTCAATATGATACCCTGCAAAAGACCCAGGGATGTGTCAATTCATGTAGAAAGTATAAACGTAACCTGATTTTACAATATAAATATTTTTGCCCAAATTATTTATATTTGGATATATTGAACAGATAGTCATTATTGCTAGTATCCACACATTTATTGCCCAGGAATAGTGCCTTTTTTTCCCTCTTGGAATGAGTACAGTTATTGTCCCTTCTGTTGAACAATTTTAGCTTACAGAAATAGATGTTATCACTAAGAAAGACTTTATTATCTGTTACATTAAGAGGTTTTCAATGAAATTAAACAGTAGCTGTAGGGACTGAAAGAAAAATGCAGATGGTGCTATTAATAGGGAGCACACGTTCAACTGTTTTCAGGGAAATATTTGGAAGGAAGCTTGATGTAAAAGCTGTAGGATGAGAGCAAACTAAATACCTGTAATTGGAGAGCCACCAGTTTTCTTGGGGTCAGTCCAAGTTAGAGATACGGAGTCATGTCTGACATCCACAATCGTGGGAGGTGGGGGAGCATCGGGCACATCTAGGAAAAATAGATAATGCAAGATTTATAATAAGGAACCTCCCCAAAACCATGTTTTGCTTTATGTTTTCTGACTTTGAGACACTTACCAAATGGATGTTTAGCAACAATTGGCTCTGATTTCAGGCCTTCTCCTACACCATATTTATTTTCAGCACTGACCCTGAAAGTATATTCCATGCCCTCATGGAGTCTGGTTACTCTAAAGGTGGTTTTCTGGACAGCTGAGGCACATGTCACCCATTTGTTGTTTACAGAATCTCTCTTCTCCAGGATATAGTTGGTGATCTCAGAACCTCCGTCGTCCTTTGGAGGACCCCACTTTAAGGTCATGGCTTCTGCTGTGACTTCATCAAATTTGATTGGCCCGGTGGGGATGCCAGGCTTGCCAACAACTTTTATGGAGATAGTTCCTTCCTTGGTGCCAGCAACGTTCTTAAGTGTGATTGTGTATTTTCCAGCATCTGATTTTTGGCAATCATATACTATAAGAGTTGTGTTAACTGCAGATGACTCCACACTGACTCTTGTGTCGGTTGGTAAAGGATCTTCTCCTTTCTTCCAGGATACTGATGGAGCAGGCTTGCCTTTTATGGGGATCTTAAGGCGGAAGTTGCTGTTTTCTTTAGCCAAGTAGCACAAATCGGGTAGATCCTTTAAGTCGAGATCAGGAGCCACTGTAAAACAGCAGACATAAGTTGTTATTATTTTTAAGGCCAGGCAATTAACTTTTTCAGATCGTAATTGTTTTTAAGGGACTTTTAGATAAGCCAGTGAGTGGGGCCCAACAGCACACTTTTGATGACAATAAAAGGAAAACGAAGGTGTATAGGTAGAGGCTTACCAACATCATCCTTTGCAACAACAGTGATTTCGCTAGGGGTTCCTTCTCCATTTTCATTCTCAGCACTCACTCTGAAGGTGTATTCCTTTCCTTCATTCAGATCTTTTGTGGAGTACTGTAGGTTTGGGGATTTCATAACTCGTTGCCACTTATTTTCTTCAGTCAGGAAATCAACTACATATCCGATAATTCGACTTCCACCATCACTGCGAGGCTTTTTCCAGCCAATCTTACAAGATGACTTAGTTACAGATAGCGCTTTCAGGTCCACAACTGGTCCAGGGGTTTCTGAAGCAAAAGAGATAAGTCTAAGCCCCAGAAAACCAAGGCAGGACATCATTCAAAATGATGGAGTGGTAGCTCATTTGCTCACCAGAAGCTTTGACAGCATCACGTGTTTCACCAGGATCACCAATGCCATACTCGTTTTCAGCAAAGACCCTGAAGAAGTAGGATTTTCCCTCCTCCAAGTTAGATACTCTGAAGCTTGTTTTTGAGCACTCAGTTGTCACTGTAGACCAGGACTTCCTCTCTGCATCACGTTTTTCTACTACGTAGTTTATGATGGGGCTTCCGCCATCAATAATGGGAGGCTCCCAGGTGACATAAGCAGAGTCTCTGGACACTTCCTTAACAGTCACATTGATGGGTGGTCCAGGAGTATCTGGGTAAAGAGTGGGTAAGTAAGAAATGAACATGTAAAAAATACATAAACTATATTTTTAAACATATATGATTCTTTTTTTTCAAATAGACTTACCAAGCACTTTCACTACGATGGTGTATTCCTTTTTACCACAGCTGTTCTCCAGGGTCAAGATATATTTCCCTGCATCATATTTATTCACATTTTCACAACGCAAGAAAGTGTCAAAGTCAGTTGACTTTATGTCCAATCCAATCCTTTCTCTTAGATTTACATTTGGTTTAGACCATGTGATCTTTGGAGGTGGACGTCCTCTTACTGGTACATACAGTCTCATAGTAACTCCAGCACGTAATATAAGTGTTTTCCTTAGATCTGCATCAAGTTCTCCCTCAGGTGGAACTGTTTAATTTGGGGGTGAGAAAGTAAAAGGAATAAAAATTTAATGGTCAAATGTATTTCCAAGGGCTGGCATTATCATTCCTTAAAATATGTTTCTTTTCTGGAACTTCTTTTCTTTAAAACATTCTTAATCCCCAAAACCAATACTCTGTACAAATTTTTGATCTTTCCATTTTCCAATATGCTTTAGGCTTAAGTTCTCCCTGAAGGATCTGTACCCCATATTTTCATGAATCTGGCATACTCTCACACTCCATGTATATTCAAAGAAAGTAGATGATTCGTCCTTGGTTCTCTCCATTCTTGTATTTTTTTCTTTTCTGTATTTAGTGAAGGTACTCTGCCATATACTCTGGCTGTCTTTATTATTTCATCATAGGAAGAAAAGTACACAGAGGATGAAATATAATACCAAGTATTTCAAATAAAGGGGAAAATTGTTATGGAGAATAAGTGAATAGAAGAAATAGGGAGGAGGGAAATTAAGGTGGAGAGCACACCAATCACATACTTATGGAGAGGGTAGATTGGAAGAGAAAATAAAAACTGTAAGAATGATAAATAGCTCACTATTCAATTAAAAAGACCTACTTATTCTCCAAATTCCTACATTCCACATTCTTTTGAAGATGTGAAATTCTCATATTGTATGAAAAGCTTTTCAAAGCCACAAATCACCTTGCATTCCATGTGCCCTATACTGCAACACCATGAAGTACCAACCCAGCTCTCCTAAAATGTACTCCTAGAGTTATGAACTCTAAACCTTGTAAATAAATAAATCTACATCAGGGAGTTCTTATTCTCCCTCTCAGAATATAATTGTTAAGAAAAGCCTTATATATTTCTCCTGGTAATACTTACTTAATATGTCCTTGGGGTAGTGTTTATCTGGCACATCGCTGGGGTCACTGTATCCAATCTTATTAACGGCGTACACGCGGAATTGATACTGTGTGTCTTCCATCAGGCCAGTAACCTCAAAGCGGGTTTTCTGTAGCTTCTCTGGTAAATTGCACCGCACCCAGTTATCAGAGTCAGCTCGTTTTACTTCAACGAGATAACCAATGATAGGGCTACCGCCGTCATAGGCTGGCTTGCCCCAAGATAGACTCACGGAACTACGGGTTGTATCATATACTTTAGGGAAAGCCGGTGGGCCAGGAGGATCTGAGAATAAATAATAATAGAGTATTTTTATTAAAACTTCATTGTTTAATAACTGATTATAACCCAGGATATGGAACTCTTTCATGAACACTTACACTGAGGGTCCCGAGCATAAACAGCTTTGGATGCATCACTGGGTTTGCCTGGTCCAGCTTTATTTATAGCTGTAACTCGGAACTCATATTCGGTACCTTCTTGGAGACCTGTTGCTTTTATTGTTCTTTCTATAACAGGCTTTCTGTTGACCTTAGTCCAGTTAACTGCCTGGGTTTCACGCTTTTCAAGCAAATAGCCCGTGATGGGTGAGCCACCATCATCTGCTGGTGGTTTCCAGCTGACTGTCATATGATCTTTGGTTATATTGCTAATAACAGGAGGATCACAGCGTCCAGGTGGATCTGCGGAGATGGAGTGAAAAGTTAATTTCCCAAACTGAAAGGTGATATTTAAAAAGTAAAAGGAAAAACCACAGGAAAGTATTCCTACCGTATGGGTTTTTAGCAATTGCTGGTTCAGTGAAGACTGGTTCGCCCACTCCATATTTATTTTCAGCACAAACACGGAACTGATACTCATGGCCCTCAATAAGCTTCTCCACGCTGCAGCTGGTGATGGGCACAGTGGCAGAGACTTGAGCCCAGTTGGGTCTGCTTGTTTCACGTTTGTCAATAATATAGTTGGTGATTTCTGAGCCTCCATCTTCAAGAGGAGGTTCCCAAGAAAGCATTGCACGATCCGCATACATTTTGTTGATTTTAATAGATGCTGGAGGACCTGGTTTATCTGAAAGAATAAGGAAGAAAAGTGAAGTCTTTCACTAAACTATGTGAACTGGGGAATGAGTACAGAGTGGGGGTCTGGACAACCTGGGTTGCAATCTTTATATAGTCAATTTCCTGTATCACCTTGGAAGCTACTTAATTTTTTAGAATCATAGTTTTTTCATATGTAAAATTAGCTAACTGAATATGTGATCTCTAATGCTCTTTTCAGCTCTAAAACAATGTTGTTCTGTGGTAAGAATAATTCTGTGCTTAGGAAATATATTTTAGAATATGTATCTTTTCTCACATATTACTTTGTAAATCCTGTATATACCCCATTAACCAAAGTAAAATATATATTCTAAGTAAATGCTATAGTTACCTAAAACTTTAAGTTTAATGGTGGCTGATTTGGAACCACTTGAATTTTCAGCAGTAATGGTATAGTCTCCTGAGTCCTTTCGGTTCACGCAGAATAGCTCCAAGGTGCACAGGTTCCTCTGCATGGCCATCTTTATGCCTTCTGCTGGTTTTAGCAGTGTGCCATCTTTCTTCCAAGAAATTGTTGGCATTGGTTTACCAAAAACAGTAGCATCCAAGCAAACATTAGTTCCAGCTTTCACGGTAAGCAACGATTTCATAGCCACACTCAGCTCTATCCTGGGAGGAACTGGAAAGAAATAAGATGAAAGGATTTAATATTTGCAAAGCTATATTACATAATCCTTATTAAAAATAGTGAAAAATTTGTATACTGTTTTTTTCAAGAATGGGATTTTTATTTAAAAAATCTTTAATAGATAAATAATAATTGTGTATATTTATGGGGTACATATGTGTTCTTTTGATACATGTATACATTGTGGAATGATTAAATCAAGCTAATTAACATATCCATCACTTCATCCACTCATCATTTTTTTTTGTGGTGGGAACATTTAAAATCTACTCGTTTAGCAATTTTGAGATATACAATACATTATTATTAACTATGGTCACCATGCTGTGCACTAGACCACTCCTGGGTAACTGAAACTTTGTATCCTTGGACCAACACCTCCCTTTTCCCAAACTCCCCCTGCCCACCCCCAGCCTCTGATAACCACCAAGTAGTGTATTTATTATAAAAGAAATACAACTTTAATGTAGCAATTTGATAATGCCAAAAGTATGAAGAAAAAGGTAAAGATCACTCATAATTTCAACAATTTTGGTGCATTTCTTTGTTGTCTTTTTGTTATGTATACTGTTGAAATTACATAATCTTCACGGTTTTCCAGCCTGCTTTTTAGTTTAGTGTGTTCTTAAGATTCTCTACAATCATAATTTTTGGTGTCTGTATACAGAGTATCTATCATTTTATTTTTCCTTTTTTCCACAGGTGTAGATTTAGTTTTTTATTAGGAGAAATGAACATCATGAATGCTGTACATCTTTGCCTATAACACTCAACAGACTCTTACCATTTTCTGCGAGGATAGTCACTGGGTCGGAAGGTTCAGAAGGCTGGCTGATGTTGACTGCGGTCCTGGCAATTGCTCTAAATTGATACTGGGCATTCTCTTCTAAGCCAGTAGCTGTATACTCTTCCTGGGGAATCTGGTGAGGGGTAGTATTGCAGCGTACCCACTTATCACCAGGAAGTTTGCAAGCTTCCACAAAATAGCCAATGATTTTACTGCCTCCATCATGCTTTGGACGGGCCCAGATGAGGGATGCAGTATTCTTGGTGACATCAATGACTTCAGGTTTTCCAGGAGGATCTAAAACCAAAAGAGGTATTCTCAGCATTTATCTTACTAGCAGAAATTTAAACTTCCGCATTTCAATCATCACCCCTATTGCTAAGTAAAAAGCTCAACAGAATGACAATCATCCCATTTTAATAATAATCCAACCAGTATGCACTTTTGAGTCTTTACCATATAATTTCAAGAGAATTATATGAAGTACATTTTCTTAGTAAGACACAGAGAGAACATATTCCTTTCTAGAAGTAGTTATCCCTCAGCTACTCCAATATTTAAATGTGTCTCCATAATACCAAAAAGAAAAATACTTACCAACTGGCATTCTTGCAGTTACATATTCCGTGGGTTTGCTGGGTGGGCTGGATCCAGCTTTGTTTAGGGCGTAAATTCTGAATGAATACTCAAGACCTTCAATGAGGCCAGCACAAGGATATTCAGTTGACCGGACAAGAGTATCATTAGCTTTCACCCAGAGCAAACTGTTTCTTTCCTTGCGTTCAATCAAGTAACCAGTGATGGGGCTGCCTCCATCACTGTCTGGTCTGTCCCATGCGACAAAAATGCAGTCTTTGTTGACTTTGGTGACTCGTGCATTCTTTGGTTCACTAGGAACGCCTGGAGATGAAGACAAGGGAAAGGTCAGTTTCTACGTATTAAGTAACAGACTGGAAAGAGAACGTTTTTTTTCTCCCTGAAAAAAGCATACCAAATGGGAACTTAGCAAGCATCTTTGGAGACACGAGGGGCTCTGAAATGCCAAATCGATTTTCAGCACGGACCCGGAACACGTACTCCTGGCCTGGGATCAGTTTTCCAACCCTGCAGGAAGTTTTTGTGACTGAAGCTAGAGCCGTGACCCAATCGCCACGGCTTACGTCACACTTCTCCACGATGTAATTGGTGATGTTACTGCCTCCATCCTCCAGAGGGATGTGCCACGATAGGGAGCAGGCATCCGCGTCTATATCAGAAATGTCAAACGGAGGCTGAGGGGGCCCAGGGGCATCTGTGTCAACCAGAAAGAGGAAAGAAATATAAGAATAGGGATCTGATGGAAAAACATGTTTCCGACCTTTATATTTAAAGGGCCATTTGAACGCTTAACCTACCCATGACTATAACTTTGACTTTCTGAGTGTCTGTCCCAGAACTGTTCTCCGCTGTGAGGCTGTAGTAACCACTGTCTTTCCTAGTAACATCTTTTATGATCAGAATTGAAGAACTGTCTGCTTTATGCACTGCCAGGTGGCTGGATGTGACAACATCATCTTCTCCTTTTTTCCATTTACACGTGGGATGAGGCTTTCCATATACATGGGCTTCAATTCGGAGTTTCTTCCCAGCTTTAATAGTAATTTGCTCTGGCATAAGGATCTTTGGTGGCACTAAAAATAAAATGAAAAGACATTAATTTTGGTGTTAAATTTCTTCTTGTGGGGAACTATACTGGTGCTTTTTAAGTTGTGAGCTATAACCCCTTAACGGATTCAAATTAATGTTTGTATTAAGCCAATTAAAAAAAGAGAATGGAATAGAAAATATCAGAGGGCAGCATACATAATAGGGATAGGTGTTGTTTCAGTAAACTTTGTTTAGTTACATATATGTGTTTGCTTGTATTGTGTCATGATTTAAAATTTATTTACTATGTGTTACGGATCCACATGTTTGAAAACCGCTGTTCTCTACTGGTTTTCATGTATTTCTGGAGCTAGATTCCTCAGGGAAGAAACGTCTACATGTAAAAAAAATCTAATCAACTTTTATCACATACTATAAATGAAGCAATGACTACTTACACAGTTGTTCTTTGGCTTCATATACTCCTTCAGCTTCTCTGGGTAAACTGACTCCAACGGCATTTCTGGCTGCTACTCTAAATTTGTATTTCTTTCCTTCCTTTAGGCCAGTGACAACAAGGCTGAGATCTTTTACCACTGAGTACTCTGTCCAGCGATCTGCAGGTTGCTCTTCTTCTCTGTAACTAATGATATAGCCGTCAATTTTAGCCCCTCCATCACGCAGGGGAGGTAACCAGGCTAATGTGGCACTGTTCTTTGTCATTTCAGTCACTTCTAATTTCCTTGGGGGATCTGGCTCACCTAGAAGAAAAACACAATTTAGAAAATTATCTAGGTAACCTAATCAAACCCCCTTGGTTAATGTACATAAGAGTTTTAGTATGCCATGTGCTTCAAAGTATATAGAAACCGTGGTTCAGGATGTTGAAAGTAAAACGTACAAAATGAGACAGATCAAAAACGTCTCATGAGTGAGTTAGATATTTATTGTACTGTTTGGGTTTCCACAAACGAAATCTCCTTCAGTAGTGGATTAAATGGCGTTGGTATCTTGACCTTGCTAAAATAGGGAACTGGAGTTGAAAGGAGGAAGAAAGGATATTACTCACTCAGAGGATCTGATGCAAGCACTGGTTTGGGGACATCTGTTGGGACGCCGGGGCCATACTCATTGACAGCAGTTACTCTGAAGAAATACTCATTCCCAGGGACAAGATTGGTTACGTTGAAGCTCGTTTTCTTAACTTCTGGGGTAACAGTTGACCATGTCTTTCTCTCTGCCTCACGTTTCTCCACAATATAATGTGTCACTTGGCTCCCACCATCATTTTCGGGAGGCGCCCAGGACACATGGCATGATGTTTTAGTGACATCTGAAACTTTCAAATCAGACACAGGTCCAGGAGTATCTGTAAAGAACCACAAAATCAGATATACATGTCCTCTTGGCATCCTTATTAACTAATTTATTCTTGAAGAGTGAGGGAGAAGCATTTTAGCAACCCACCTAATACTCTGACATTTACGAATACAGCCTTTTCTCCTGCTGGGTTCACAAGCGTTAAGGAATATTTTCCTGAGTCATCACGGGTAGAATTGGGGATGACCAGGAAGGCCATAGTGTCAACCAGATCGACTTGTCCTTTTCTGACCACATTATCAATACCCACTTTTCGCCAAGTGACTTTCGGGGCAGGTCGCCCTCTAACTATGGCAAATAGTCGAATAGGGCATCCTGCTCTCACTGTGACCAGTTTTCTCATGCTGGCATCCAAATCAATCTCCGGAGGTTCTGCAGATGACATGAAGGTTATTAGTTGACTTTTCAGAACGTGGGAAAATAGAAGAAATGAAGGGTGAATGAATCAAGTGACAAAGGAGGGCCTCACCTAGTATTTCTTTAGGTTTGATAGCTTCCTTTAGTTCTGCAGGGCGCCCAATGCCAACTTGGTTTTGGGCACACACCCTGAATTCATATTCCTGGTTTTCATCCAAGCTGGTAACAGTGAATTCCATGCGAACAAGTTGTGCTGCAGCGTTGCACCTTTTCCAGCCTTCGTCAGGTGATGCATCTGCTATTTTTGGTCTCATTTCCACAACATATCCAATTATTGGTGCGCCACCATCATAGACTGGTTTTCCCCACCCAAGAGTTATGGAATGTTTGGTTGTATCAACCACTTTGAAATTGGTTGGTGGACCAGGAGGCTCTGAAAATAAATATAAGAATAAATGTACACATGGTTAACTACTACTAGTCGTACTTTAATGTGTAATTTTACATAATCAATCTTGGATAATCAAAGATAGGAGGACATTCAATTTTTCAGCTACTGAGTCCTCTTTACTCTCCTTCATAAAAATTAGAATCTACCATTGTACACTAAAGGTGATTTGGTAAAAGGTCTATTTGGAAAAATATTTGCTAAAATGGAATTTCGATGTTATGGATTTAACTTATTTATCTAATATCGCTGTGCTTGAGATTAAGAGTTGGGTTAGTATCAGAAAAAACAAGAACATCTTACCTATGGGGTCTTTTGCCACCACTGGTCTTGATGGCAAGCTTGGTTCTCCAATTCCAACTTCATTTTCTGCCTTGACACGGAACTGATATTCGTGATCTGGGAGGAGATTCTGCACTTTCATACGTCTCTCAGAGATTGCACTCTTGTTAACAGGGACCCATCGTGCTGAATGTTTTTCCTTTTTCTCCAAATAGTATCCTGTAATAGACTTTCCGCCATCATATTCAGGTGGATTCCAAACCACAGTCATCTCTTCTTTGCTTACTTTAGTGACTTCTGGGGGATCAGGGCGACCAGGTCTATCATATTTGGTTTTTGCTGTGACTGGCTTAGTTTCTGTTGGAGGCCCTGTTCCTATTTTATTTTCTGCACGGACTCTGAAAATATATTCATTTCCTTCTATGAGACGTGTTACCGTAGCACCAGGTGTCAAGACGTTAGCAGAATAGGTAGACCAAACCATTCGCTTGGTCTCACATTTTTCTAGAATATAATTTTGGATTTCACAGCCACCATCATCGTCTGGTGGATCCCAGCAAATAGTACACCTATCACTGGACACATCAACAATTTTCAGATTCCTTACAGGCCCAGGCTTATCTAAAACATTGACAGTGGCATAGGCCACAAAACTGCCAGCTGTGTTAGTTGCTGTAATTACATATTTACCACCATCACTTCGCTTTGCTTTCGTAAGAGAAAATTTAGATGAATCAGCACTGGTATCGATCTTGACCCTTGGTGATCTTGTTAAGTCTGTGGCATCTTTGTCCTTGGTCCATAAAACTTCTGGAAATGGTTTGCCTCTAACCCCTGCCTCAAGTCTAATGGTTTCCCCTGCTCTGACAGTTAGCACGCCACTTAATTTCAGATCAAGCACTGGTTTCTGTAAGTCTTCCTTCACAACGACTTCCTCTGTCTTCACCCAGTCACTTTCCCCACCTTCGTTCTTTGTTTGCACTCTGAACTCGTAAATCTGGTTTTCAACACATTTGTCAACCATATAGTGGGTTTCTTTGATGCTTCCTTTATGCACTCTTTCCCAATCCTCAGAGCCCTTCAGCCTCCTCTCAACATGATAGGATAGATTTGGGCTGCCACCATCATAACCAGGCCGCCGCCACTTTAGATAGACGAATGTCTTTCCTTTATCTGCAATGTGAAGGTTTTCAGGCTCACCTGGTCTGTCAATGGGGTTAATAGCCAGAATGGGAGTTTTTGTTTCAATGGTTGGCCCAACACCTACTTTATTCTCTGCACAAACTCGGAAATAGTATTCGTTGTTGGCTAAAAGGTTGGCCTTGATTAATCGCTTAGTGACATCTGAAGCAACAATTGACCAGCCTTTTTGGTTCGGTTTGCGATATTCTACTATGAAATTTGTTATTTCTGAGCCGCCATTATCTAGTGGGTTTTCCCAAGAAATTGTACAGTTCTCTTTGGTTACATTGCTAACCCTCAAATTCTGGCAAGGTCCGGGTCTGTCAAGGACATTAACAATGGCTGAACCTTGGGCATGTCCACTGCTGTTCTTAGCTGAGATGATGTACTTGCCATGATCCGTTCTAACAGCTTCTTTAATTTGTAACTCAACACGAGGTAGATCATGAATTAGGTCAACCCGCTTCTCTCGGACCAATACTTTGCCTTCCTTAGACCATGTTATGTCTGGTTGAGGTCTGCCTTTGACTCGAGCAAGAATGCGGATAGTTTGGCCCACTCTGACAGTAATAACGTCACGACAGGTAACATCAAGTTCTACTTCTGGAGGATGAAGGATGTCTTTTGCAATCACAGATTCTGCTAGTTCTCTTGGCTCTCCCTCTCCCACAATATTAGCTGCCTTTATACGGAATCTGTACTCATTTCCTTCAATTAGTCCAGGTACCCTAAAGGCACACTGCCTAATGAGTTCATCTTTATTAATCCTGTCCCATTGTGCTGTGCCAGGTTTCTGACATTCCACTACATAACCTAGAATGGGGCTGCCACCATCACTGAGAGGCTTTGTCCACACTAGGTCAGCTGTTTCTCTGCTCTTGTCTTTCAGTTTAGGATTAATAGGTGGTCCAGGTGGTTTGATGGGCCGGCAAGCTTTTATTGGGTCAGAACTTGGGGACGGATTGCTTAGTCCAGCAAGATTTTCAGCAAAAACTCTAAACTCATATGTGTTTCCCTCATAGAGTCCAGTCACTCTAAACTTCAGGTCAGCTATAGGTGTTTTGTTGACCCTCACCCATTTGCCAGTTATTTCTCGACGTTCCACATAGTAGCCAGTTATTGGACTGCCACCATCAGATTTTGGCAGCGTCCAAGACACTGTTGCTGCATTTTCAGTAATGTCAGTAACCACTGGTTTACCAGGAGGAGATGGAGGACTAAACTTATGTTTAGCAACTGTAGGTACGGAGTCAAGGGGAGGACCAACACCTATCTTATTCTCTGCTCTTACTCGGAAAACATATTCACAGCCCTTCTGCAAGTGTGGGATTTTCAGCTTTGTCTTACTGCTTCCTGAAGAGACAACACCCCATGTATCTTTCTTTGTATCTTTTTTCTCGACAATATAATTGATCACCGGGCTTCCTCCATCATCCTTTGGTGGCTGCCATGAGATAGTCATGTGTTCAGGGGTAACATCTAGAATATTAATGGGACCTGTTGGTGGACCAGGAACATCAAGGACAGTAAGGTGTACAGCTGCTGTTTTGCTACCAGCTGCATTGGAAACTGTGATTTGATATTCCCCAGTATCTTTCCTTAAGCAGTTCTTAATGGTAAGTACTGATGAGAAGTTGTCGGTTTCAACTGTGTAGTGTTCATCTGTTTTAATCTCAACCCTGTCAGTTGTCCACTTTGCAGTAGGCACGGGTACACCTCTTATAATGGCAGGGAATCTCACTGTAGTTCCAGCCTTTACCACAAGGCCTTCAATTAATTTCAAATCTAGCTCCACAGATGGAGGCACTGGAAAGTAAACATGAAGACATTAGGTTTTGATTTTCACAATATGAATAGTTTAAAGAAGAATTAAAATAACAATGCCAATCCCCAAATTACCTAGTTTTTCTTGACATTGTATTGGGATAGTTGTGTCAGGGATACTAAGACCCACAATATTTTCTGCTTTTACACGGAATATATATGTCTTTCCTTGTTGTAGTCCAGTAACAACACACTCTAAGTTTGTCACAGTCTTGAACTTAATCCAGTCCTGGGTGCCTTCTTCTTGATATTCTACCAAATATCCAGTGATTGGAGAGCCACCATCACGATCCGGCTTATTCCAAACGAGGGAGACTTCAGTCTTATCAACATCTACATGGTGTAAGTTCTTGGGTGGCCCAGGGGGATCTTTGCAAAAGAAGAAGTTATAATGAATAAGTAATATTCTCAAAGATAGCCAAACAATACTTTTATTTCCAGAGAAAGCAACTTACGGAGAGGATCCAGAGCCTTGATGGGTTTACGTGTCTCAACAAAAGGACCGCGTCCATACTGGTTCTCAGCAGCTACTCGGAAGAGATACTGACTGCCTTCATTAAGATGTTTAGCCAAGTGACTCTTTTTCTTTGATGTAGTTGAAATAGGTGACCACTGGGCGCTGGCAACATCTCTCCTCTCAACTACATAGTTTGTAACAACAGAACCACCATCATCCAGTGGTTCCTTCCAGGTAAGGTAACAAGAATCTTTCCTAATTTCACTGACTTCCAGGTCTCTAGGTGGCCCAGGTTTATCTGAAAAATGTTAAATAATAGTTGAATAAGTGACTTAATCAGACAAGAGCTCAAAATGTATAAAAATTTATTTTTAATGGTTAAGTATTAAAATTCTTACCTAATACAAGTACTTTTACTGAGACAGTTTTTGAACCAGCTGGATTCTCCACTGTTAAGGAATATATTCCACCATCTTCATGGGCAGCATTGCGAATTTCAAGCTTGCTACCAACTGGAGTAACATCAATTCTTGCTTTACTTGGAGCCTCTCTGTCTCCTTTTTTCCAGGTTACTTTTGGGAATGGCACTCCTTTGATGATGGCACTAAGTCTTAGAGTATCACCAACCTTAATGTACTGTTCTCTTGCCATGTTGGCATCAAGAATCAACTCAGGGGGTTCTAGAATAAAGAGAACAGTATGTTCAGATTTGATTCAGGAATACTTATCACAGTTAAGCACATACAATCAGGCACATATTTTCCTTGCAAATGCCAGTGAGAACATTTTACTCACCAAGTCTGTCTTTTACTAGGACTGGCTCTGGAACATAAGCTGGATCCGATTCTCCAGCTTCATTGACTGCAAGCACTCTGAACTTATAGGTCTGACCATCCCGGAGACCAGTGACTTTATATTTAGTTTCGGGACATGACTCAGGCGTGTGATTGGCTCTTTTCCAGTCTTCATCTCCAACTTTCTGGTACTCAACAATATAACCCAGAATCTTGCTCCCACCATCATGACGTGGTGGCTGCCAAGTTAGATCAACTGAATTACATGTTGTATCTATTGCTTCGGGATTAACAGGTGGACTTGGTTTAGCTACATAATAAAATTAAAAAACCCCCAGGAATTAGAATATAAGCTGAAAACAAAGTTGGATAATATGAAAACTGATTGAATGCATCAATACTATACCAATTGGATCTTTAGCAAAGACTGGTTTGGATGGTGGGCTTGGATCTCCAATACCAATTTCATTTTCTGCAGAAACCCGGAATTCATACTGACATCCTTCTAGAAGATCAGGAACCCTAAATTTAGTGTATGGGTGGATAGGCTCCTTGGTAACTCTAGCCCATCGTTTAGACATAGTTTCCCTCTTTTCTAGGATGTAGTTTGTGATGGGCTTTCCTCCATCATGTGGCTTGTTCCAGGTTACTAATGCGGAGTCTTTGGTAACTTCTGTAACAATTGGCTGATCAGGTGCATCAGGAACCCCTATAACAAATTTAGTAAAATGTGTTAGAAATTTAATTCTTCCTATTAACTACATCAGGCATTAAATCACTAAAAAGGAACATAATGCATACGGAAACGATCTTTGGCTTTCATTGAATCAGACACCAGAGGGTCACTTATTCCATACAGGTTTTCAGCATGTATCCGGAAAATATAATCTTTTCCTTCAAGCAGTTTAGGAACTTTGCATGTTGTCTTGGCACTTGCAGATGTCACAGGCATCCAAATGTCTTTACCCAACTCCTTCTTCTCAATAATATAATTGGTAATTTCACTGCCTCCATCATCTAAAGGAGGCTTCCAAGAGATAACCATATAATCTTTGGTCACCTCATCAAAAATAACTGGTCCTACTGGTGGTCCAGGACGGTCTGCAGAAAAAAAAAATCACGGCACAAAATGTTATTTCCACTTCTGCTTTTGAAAGAACAGAAGGTCTATTCTTCTTGCTAAGGGATACTTACCGACGACATTAACTTGACAGAAACCTTTCCTAGAGCCTGTACTGTTCTCAACAACCACACAGTATTTGCCAGAATCTGAACGTTTGGCCTTGATCTTCTCTAGAGCAAGTGTTGTTGGAGTAGTCTTTATATGAGTGCGATCATCCTCTAGTATGTCTGCTTCATCTTTGAACCAGGAAACCTTAGGCTTTGGTTTGCCAGAGTAACGGCCAGTGAGAGCAAAAGCTTCACCAACTCTAACCGTGAGCTTATCTCTGAAGTCGAGGTCAAGTGTTGGAGGAGCTAAAATGTATAATTAGAAAGGCAAATCATTTGTATTGATGTCTTATGACAAATCAACAAATGTACAAGTTTTCAAAGTATAAACTGTAGTAGACACATACCCAGCTCATCCTTGCAAGTGATTGGCTTGGTACAAAATGATGGTTTGCCTTGTCCAACAATGTTGACAGCACTGACACGGTACTCATAGGTATCACCTTCTTTTAAGCCTTTAACAGTGTATTTTCTGCTAAGCAAGTTGTCATTTGTAACTTTGTGGAACTTCTCAGTTCCAATGAGCCGGCTTTCTAGGACATAGTTAATAATTTCGGATCCACCATCATACTTAGGAGGATTCCAAGTCAAAGTTACAGAATCTTTAGTAACTTCTTTGACTTCCAGGTCTTCAGGACGCTCTGGTACAGCTGCAAGTATAAGTATAGAATTATAGTGAAAAAAGTGTCACATTAAGAATACAGACTGGCCGGGCACGGTGGCTCATGCTTATAATCCTAGCACTCTGGAAGGCTGAGGTATGAGGATTGCTTGAGCTCAGGAGTTCGAGACCAGCCTGAGCAACAGCGAGACCCCATCTCTACTAAAAATAGAAAAACTTAGCAGGGCATGGTAGTGTGAGCCTGTAGTCCCAGCTACTCTAAGGCTGAGGTGGGAGGATCACTTGAGCCCAAGAGTTTGAGGTTGCTGTGAGATAGGCTGAAGCCACGGCATTCTACTCAGGGCAATGGAGTAAGACTCTGTCTCAAAAAAAAAAAAAAAAAATACAGACTGTAGTAAATGCTCCTTTCTGAGGATTGCATCTAAACATTAAACTCTCTGCACCCATAAATAACAAAAGAGGTCTCATTATAGAACTATTAAGAGTTAAAAAGGACCCAATACAATCTAATCTCCTCATTTGAAAGATGAGGAAATCACGTTTCATTGAGGCTAAATAATTTAGGAAGAATCTCTAGAGTTGGTAGTTTTAGTGTTAGGAAAATAAATCAGTTTCTATTTAAGTGGGAAATTTTAAAAAGCAGTGTAGCATACATGGAAGGCATTTGATGAATCATATATATTCTTAAAAATCTCTTTCACAATCACTGTTCAAAATACTACCAAATCAGATATCCAGTAGTTGTCTAAACTGCAGGTCAAATGAATGAAATGTATGGCATTTATACACATATTTTGTCACTGTAGTCTTTTATTAAATGACTTAAGCAATGATTAAGCATAAAATTATTTCAAATTATGCTTACTTATTGGATCTCTGATAACAAGTGCTTCCGATGTCTCAACGAATGGGCCCATGCCAATACTATTTTCAGCTGCAATTCGGAAAAAGTAGGCTTTTCCTTGAATGAGGCCTTGGACGGTAGCATTTTGTCGAGTAACTGTATATGATACTGGGGTCCATGCTCTGCGGTCAGATTCCCGCTTTTCAATGACATAATTGGTGATTGGAGAGCCTCCATCATCTTCTGGAGAAAACCATGTCAGTTTGCAGGAGTCATTGGTTAGGTTGTGAGCTAGGAATGGTATTCCAACAGGACCTGGCACATCTGGAAATAAGAGGAAAAGATTTCAAGCTGTTTGTCTTCAATGAACTGTAATGTTCAACATTTATTACCCTTTGTTTTTAAAAAGGAGACAAAATGTTATTATGAGTACAGTAAGGTTTTGTGCCTATTAATTGAGTTTACCCCCTACCTCCACTCTCTATATTCAACTGTATTTTTAAATAAAGTAGGTTTGCAGCTATTGGTTACTATGATTTTAGTAGAAGTTGAAAGGAGAATAGAATGCTTTTTAAAAGTAATTTGTGAGTTGGATGGGAAGTTGCTGCTGGGAGGTGAACACACAGAGGGAGGCAGGAGGTGGGTGAAGGGGGGACTGGTCACTTCTTGTGGCCAGTTTCCTCTCCAAGGGGGAAGGAGGGAGAGACTGTTTTTTCCCTGTGTGATCAGTACATCAATGAACAGCACACAAGACCTCAAATTGTGAATGATTTTGAGGGGGTTAGAAATTTAACATGCAAATGCACTAGTTATCAACCTAAAGTAATAGCTGTTAGGCAAAAGGGTGTTTAGATGCTTACAGCTAATCTAAGCTTATAGAACTATTGCACAATGAAATTTTTTTCCTTATGCCATTCTTATATTAATTATGTTCAATAGAGAACTGGCTATTTTCACATAAAAACTGTGGCTGGAGTATTTCTGTGCCTAGAGACATGCTTAGAGAGTGCTGCATGGGAATGCTTCATTTTCTGGGCAAACCCCTGATCTAAAGCAGCCAACAAGAGGCATGAAAAAGCCTTGTCGAGTTCAACTCTATATTCAGTGACTAGAAATGCAATGTTGATAACCAAATATGATGCTCCTCTTCAGTTAGAATACTGAAACCCATCAAAGGGGTTTTTGCATTATTATGAAAATTAGCAATAGAGAAAGAGTCCCATGATGTGAAAATAATCAACATTGGCAAATTGTTAAACAGTCATGTACATTTGCAGGAAAGTTGCTTTTATGAAAACTATATAATAACATAATAGATTTTATAGGGGTGAGTTCTATGAAAAAGCAGCATATAAAACTTCATTTATAGTAAGAGTACAACCATATAGAATATGCATAGGATAAAAAAGCAAGGAGGAAATTTTTTAAAATTCTAATAATGGTCAATGGGATTGTGGGTGATTTTTCTTATTTTCCAAAATGTTTGTAATATAGTTTTATTACAATATAGCTTTGTTCACTGAAAGAAAGCAGCTAGAAAAGCAAAAACAAAAACAAAAAAACAAAAAAAAATATAGCATTGTTGTAAATGTAATAAAAATACTAAAGAGTTGCATAGACAAATTAAATGTATTTACCTAATACATCAACGATAATTGTCTTCTTTCTTTCTCCTCCTGCATTTTTGGCAAGAAGAGAGTAGACGCCTTGATGGCTCCTCTGGCAGTTCTTGATGACCATGGATGAGCTGATGGCTGTGCTCTCAATGGTGGCTTCTTGAGGTAAGGCTCTTTCATTCATGTTCCAAGTGACGGTTGGAGGAGGCTTTCCAGACACATAGGCAATGATTCGGATCACCCCGCCAGCATGGACCACAATTCTGTCTCTGACGCTGGCATCTAACTGAAGGTCAGGTGAAACTGGGAAATAATTGAAAATTATAAGTGCAATTTTCATTTTCAATTGGAAACATAAGTATCGATGAAATAATTGAAGTATTAATAATCACCAATTCTGTCCTTCATTTCAATGATATCTGTGACTTCTCCAGGTTCTCCGATGCCGGCAATGTTGACTGCTCTAACTCTAAATTTGTAGAATGCTCCTTCTTTTAATCCCGTCACAACAAGTTTTGTTCCTCTTACTTCTTTATCTTTACCCTGGGGAAAAACCATAAACATTTTATAAATAGAATAGTTCTTTGTACCTTCTTGCTTTAATGACTTTTTAAAGCATAACCAGTCGCCTATTTAACTATTCTCTTGGGAAATTTGTTGCTGGTTTAGGTCTCAGGGATCAGATATCACGAGAATGGAATAACTTGCCAAGAAGTGTGCTTTAAAATTTTTGTAAATGATTGAAAAAACTGTATTGTTCATTTATTCTACCTTTTCAGGGTTTATAACTAAAAGATAAGTTAACAATCACATGACTTAACTTTCGATTAGATTTTTAACATTAACAGATGTTTGGATTATCAGTTACAATTATTCTGTTTTTCTGATTTCTCGATCCAAAAAATATAGATAGAAGTTGATGGGATTGTGAATAACTACTACATTTTTAGTTTATTCATCGTGCATTTCCTTAATGCCAAGTTTTAGCTACCTTCTCCCATTCTTCTTTTCCTTCTTCTTTATACTCAACGATGTATCCAGTTACTTTGGATCCACCATCTTTTAGTGGGGGAGACCACTCCAGATCCGCAGATGATTTAGTCCAATCTGTCACTTTGGGAAATGGAGGACCGGGAGGGGCTAGAAATAACCAGTATACATTAGTATTCTTGACTTTCCCATGGCACTTTTGGAAAATAAGATTAAAGAAGAAGGAATGGTTTTGAGGCTTACCAATTGGATCTCTAGCAGTCACTGGGTCTGATGGCAGACTCGCTGGACCCACGCCAGCAGCATTGATTGCATATACCCGGAATTGATAGTCAGAACCTTCAATAAGCCCAGTCACTTTATAAGAAACACCCAAAGTCATAGCTTTGATAGGATCTCGGTTAACCCTCTTCCATCTCTTTGAAGTGGTGTCTTTCATTTCTAGCCAGTACCCTGTCACAGGAGAGCCTCCATCATACTCCGGCTCTTCCCAGTTGACAGTCATGGAGTTACGAGTCACGCTGCTAACTGTTGGTTTATCTGGTGCTCCAGGGACAGCTGAGAACAAAATCACATTGATTTATAAGAAATTAAGAAAAAAAAAACAACAGGTAAGAATGGCTTTGCATGTGAAAATGTTGTCCTACTTACAAAAGCGGTTTCTTGCTGTTTCAGGTTCACTGTCAAGAGGTTCTCCAATGCCGTATTTATTCTGGGCCATGATTCGGAATACATATTCATGGCCTTCTAGCAATTTGGGAATTGTGTATGTGCACTCTTTGGGTTCACTGGAGACACGTACCCATGTCTTCCTGTTGGCTTCTCTCTTCTCAATTACATAGTTTGTAATCTTAGACCCACCGTCATCTTTAGGTGGAAGCCAAGATAATGTCATTTGATCGGCTGAAACAGATTCAAACTTTATGGGTCCCACGGGAGGGCCAGGCCGACCTAAAATGGTTTAAAGAAGGAACACTTTATTAGTTGCATGATTTTAAAGCCAAATATTATTTGTGGACAGACAAACATGTAGTTTCAACCAAACCATGCAGTCTTTACCAAGGACATTCAGTCTCATCTCCTTTGATGCTGTTCCCAGATTGTTTACAGCTGTGATGGTATATAAGGCAGTGTCACTCCTGCGAGCCTGTGGGATAACTAAAGTGCAAGTATCGTCTACCACCAGTTTATTGACATGGGTGTCATAGACAACAGGTTCTTTGTTATCAGGCTTCTTCGGAGGAGCTTTAAACCAGGTTAATGTCGGGAATGGCACACCTTTAATTTTGGCCACAATGCTAACATCAGTTCCTTCTTCAACCTCCATGAATTCTTTTAGATCAATTGACGGTGGGCCTAGATTTTTTAAAAAACAAAAGTTGTCATTGGGAGCAAAAAGCACTGAAGGATAGAAAGTATAATTCACAGTGACTATAAAGCTGTTTGGATCTACTGCAGTCAGACTTTGTAGCTCAGCCCAATATAAAGAATGGGTCTGTCTTTAAAACTATCACATTAGTTTGGTGAGTTGGCACATGTGGTCACCATCCTTTACTGGAACTCCATGTGGCTATATATCTACTATCGCCTCTCTCTTATCTGGTACCGTCACGCATGTGCATATTCTGACAAAAGGGCAGAGAGAAGTAAAGATGGTAGTAGATTAGGCTTGGGAGTTCTGTCACGGTATTCCCTTTACTATTCATGCAGAGTCATGAAGGGCTCCACAGAGTTCGCTCTGGGCGAATTCCCCTTTTAAGAAATATAACTGTTAGTAGAGGCAAAGCAATTTTCCATTTTCCACAAATTTAGTATGAGACTATGCAAACAGGGTAGTGACTACAGCCCTCTTAAGTGAAGAAGAGAGAACTGAACAAACACACAGCAGTAATGATGTAACACTCATTAGAGGAAGAATTATTATCATATTTGTAGGTATGTTTTATCTATTAAAATGGATATATCATTTTCTCATGTAGAGAAAAATAAACTTGATTGTGAAGATAAATGGGTCTCAGCAGTTGCTAAGCAAATGACTACTTTCTGCCCCTTTTGAGTAGCATGCAGAGGAATTGCTTTAATTTCTGATAAATAAAACAGCCTGCCATGGAAAAAATTACAGTAACTACAGAAGTTACAAAAATCATCTACTTTAATAGGGAAAAGGTAACATGTAAGGAAATATGATAATTCTGTGGACACTGAGGGCATGAATAATTGAGTAATGTGCCCATGTCTACACTCAACCCATGGTAGCTTCCCCATGTACAGATATATCTCTTTTAATTTTGGACTATTAAATATCTAGGAAGGCAGCCATACAGAAGACATGCTTTGTCAATACATTGGTACTTACATGTCTGGTCTTTCACAATCACAGGGCCAACAGTGTCTGAAGGTTTGCTGACTCCTGCAGCATTCACAGCTTTGACTCTGAATTCATACTCCCCACCCTCTACGAGGTCTTCGACGGTAAACTGCAGATCTTCCACGTCACGCTTATTGCACTGTTTCCATGCTTCTTTCTTTTTCCCAGTAGGATCCCAGGCAAGGCACTCAACAATGTAGTGGGTGACAGGGGAGCCCCCATCATTCTTTGGGGGTTTCCATGACAGGTGTACCGTGTCCTTCGTTATGAGGCCAATCTTGAGTTTAATAGGGGGATCAGGAGGAACTGTAAAAACAGTTAAAGGAAGGGTTAAGCATTTTTTATAGCAACATATTTCAATTTTTGGAAGATATTTTAAATCCAGATTTTAAAACTTACATATTGGATCTCTGGCAGTGGTCCTCTGAATGGTTTCCACAGGTGGGCCGATACCAAAACGGTTTTCTGCTCTCACGCGGAAGAAATATTGTTGTTCGGAGATGAGATCAGGCACTACAAATGTGGTGCTTCCACAGTTTGGATTGACTTTAGTCCAGGCTTTTCCATCAATAGTCTTCTTCTCGATAACATAGCCTTTGATCCTGTCTCCTCCATCATCATCTGGCATCTTCCATGAAAGTCTGCAACTACCTCTTGTGATGTCACTGACTTTCAGATCTTTGGGTGGGCCTGGTACATCTGTTGGATACAAATCACAATATAAATAACATTCCTTAAATGTTTAAAAGTAATATTTTCTTATTCTGTAGCAACTTTTAAAGTCTTTCTCACCCATCACTTTAACTCTGCAATTTGCAGTCTTTTGTCCGGCTTTATTCTTGGCTGTGATGCTGTATTTGCCTGAATGAGATCGTTTACACTCCGGAATTATAATTACTGATGAGTTTTCAGCAGTCTCCAGCTGTACAGAGAAAACAGTAGTCATATACTGAATGAAATTGAAGTATTGAATGAATTTCAGTATTGAAGTCAACCACGTTCCGAATTATTAAAAAAATTTTTTTTTTTTACCTGTGCATCTTCAGGTATATCATGAACTCCATCCTATTAGAA
Source organism: Indri indri (assembly GCA_004363605.1). Taxonomy (NCBI): domain Eukaryota; kingdom Metazoa; phylum Chordata; class Mammalia; order Primates; family Indriidae; genus Indri; species Indri indri. The sequence goes on from RJWJ010000534.1 coordinate 164,410, forward strand.
GAGAAGATATAGTCAGTTGTAGTCTAAATACTCCTTATAGTGATTCAATGGGAGACACAGGAGAATTGTAATTTTCTTACCTTCATTGCCTTCTTTGCCTTTCCATCAAATTCCCAAGATGATTTTGGTGTTGGACGTCCCTTGATGACAGCAGGAATCCTAATCTGTGACCCGGCTTTGCAAACTAGACTGTCTTGTGCTCCAATGTCAATGAAAACTTCTGGTACCTCTGTAATACCGTGAATAATATAACAGGATTAACTCACATTTGTCAAAAACAGTAATTGACATATCTTCAGTAAATTGTCAATTACATAATAATATCAACAGATGAATACATAAAATGAATAAAGACTAGTACCTAGAATATCAGTGGCAGGGATCTCCCCAGTCGTATCACTTGGTTCAGATTCACCAGCTTCATTGACAGCTTTCACTCTGAATCTGTACTTCCTGAGTTCTTTCAGATTAGGCACCACACATTCACAGGCAGTTATAAGTTTGTCTGGTTCATTTACTCTTTTCCAGTCAGTACTGCCTTCTTCTTGCATTTCTACAATGTATCCTTTGACTGGACTGCCACCATCTTTGGCTGGAGGTTTCCATCCTAGTGAGATGCTTGACTTTGTTTTATCTTTAACTTCTGGGCAAGAAGGTGGCCCAGGTGGATCTAATAGGGAAAAAAAGGAAACATCAAATTTTGAAGGTGAAGTGATGGAATGCTAGGTTTACATACCATAAGAATCTTTTACATGATCATATATTGTTTTTAATCTATTAAAATATTGAAACAGGAATGCTAAAAGGAAATAAATTATCTTCTAGAGAAGAGAAATAAAGGAAATAGTCTATTTTCCTTTAGCATTAGTGGAAAAACAGAAAGAAAACAACTAACAGGGAATAGAAAAACTACTTCTATCTCTAGCTAGATTTTCATTCTATTTACACATGATTGGTGAAAAGCTATATTACGTTTGAGATCCCTTTGAAGCAATTCTACTATATTCTTTACTGAAAACTTAATTTATCATAATATGAAAATTTGAAAGTGATTTCATCATCAGCTGGTAAACCTTTGAACACAAACTAATCTTAATGCTCTTTAGGGGCAGGATCAATGTCTATAATAATCACATAACAATCCTTTACATTTCCGAGAATGCTTTACAATTGCAGAAATTCTTTTACTCCATTTTTCTTTTTAATCATAACTCTTACCCCTTCAGTTTTAGTACACAACCTTGCATATAGCACACGTTCAATACTAGTTTGCAAATGAACGAATGACTACCTCATTACATGCATATATGTGTATGTTCCGTGTAGCACTTAAGACTATTTAAAATTTCTTTTAACAAATAGTTGAATTTTTCTTCTACATAGAATTTAATCAGATATATTATAGAGCAAAAAGAAGGGCATGCTATTTTAATTTTTTTTTTTTTTTTTTTTTTTTTTTTGAGACAGAGTCTGGCTTTGTTGCCCGGGCTAGAGTGCCGTGGCGTCAGCCTAGCTCACAGCAACCTCAAACTCCTGGGCTCAAGCAATCCTCCTACCTCAGCCTCCTGAGTAGCTGGGACTACAGGCATGCGCAACCATGCCCAGCTAATTTTTTCTATATATATATTTTTTTAGTTGTCCAGATCATTTCTTTCTATTTTTTAGTAGAGACGGGGTCTCACTCTTGTTCAGGCTGGTCTCGAACTCCTGACCTTGAGCGATCCACCCACCTTGGCCTCCCAGAGTGCTAGGATTACAGGCGTGAGCCACCGTGCCTGGCCAGTATTTTAATTTTTGAATTGATCTGCTCATAGATTTTTCAGAATTTTCCTCTTTTATTTGACCTTATTCACTATGCCTGAGAATCTTATATCTTTTTTCAATAATATTATTGAAAAGCTAACAAAATTTTGGTTTTTGTTGGATTCCTTATTGGAGGGTCTGACTATTTAGTGGGAGAGATGAGTTCCACCATATCTAATGAGACAGAAATTTATTTAAAGTATCAGAGCAGAGAGGAGCTTATAATCCAGTTCTTTATAATTGTGATTCCTCATAAAATACTAGGTTTAATCCAAGAGTTTAAGAGATGTATGATTTTATGTATGTGTTTATGAATATATATGTGTGGTATGTATGTATAGATATATAATATATACATACACATGCACACACATACATATACTTCTGATACTCTATGTGAATACGAACCGTTTTACTTTAATAAATCAAATAATTTGGCACAGAAACATACAAGAAATGCAAGAGCAGAATTACCCATTTAGTGACTTTGCCCTTTAGAAATGAGTCCCAGAAATGGAAGCATACTTACAGATGGGATCTCCTGCAATGGCTGGATCTGACGGTTCACTGGGAGGGCCAATTCCTGCTGCGTTTATTGCCATGGCTCTGAACTGGTATTTAACGCCTTCAATCAAACGGGGAACATTAAATTCCACAGCCTTCAATCCCACTTTGGTTATTGGTGCTCGGCTAACACGTGACCAGTAGGCACCTCCCTCTTCTCTTTTCTCCAGCCAGTAGCCAGTAATTGGAGAGCCGCCATTGTCCAAAGGAGGAGTCCAGCTCACCAGCATGGATCCTTTGGTGCGCTCTAAAACTTTTGGTTTTCCCGGAGGTCCAGGAAGGCGATAAGGATCTTGAATGACCACTTTATCTGATTTGCACTCATCACTGATTCCATATTTATTCACTGCCCTGACTCGGAATTCATACTGACCATTGGGGATAAGTTTCCAGATCTAGAAATTAGATGGATAGAAATTTCTTAAAAAAGAATATACTTATATTGATTTCACTCATTTAAAAACTCAACTTATTTAGAGATGGATAGCTATAAGAAGAAATAAATATATAGACTCAAAACATAGAAAGAGAAAAGAGAAAGCCTTTTAAAAATAAGAATATGTAAATTTATTGAACCTAATAGCAGATCTGTCAAGTAAAAGAGTATCTGTATATCAAATAGTACATACTAAGTGGCCTTATGTGCCTGGTGCTAAACACCACAATAACAAAATAACAGCTTTCTGTGCATGGTTTTAAGTTTAATTATTAAATTCCAAAGTTATACTAAAATGGTGTCAAATCAGAGTCATGTCCTTTTAATGTGTATAAGAAAATATTGAGAAGAGTTTACCCCATATCTTCTCTCTACAGCAGTGTTGGTGACTTCCTCCCATTCACTCTTTTTCCTACTTGCATCACGTTTGTCAATGACATAATGAGTGATTTCACTGCCACCATTATCAAGGGGGGTGTCCCATGTCAAGTAGCAAGATTCAGCTTTAATGTCAGTAACAGCAACATTTCTAGGTGGGGATGGGCGGTCTAGAAAGGAACCAAGAGAGGAGATTGAGAAGGCAATTCTTAAACAGACACTGGATGTCTTTTTCATATAAGAAACCAAACCGCTTACCATATACTTCAACATGAACATTTCGGAACACTGAGCCAAGGCGATTGGAAGCAGTAACTGTGTAAGTGCCTTTGTCTGCCCGGACTGCTTTGGGAATGATAATCTCAGTCTTTGCCTCGCTTCGGGATACTTCTTCCTTGGTTATCTGAAGTGCATCTGTGGGTTTTTCAATCACAGTTTCATTCTTGGACCACTCAATCTTAGGCATTGGCAGGCCTGTTACATCTGCGGGGATGTTGACGGGCTCTCCCGCCTTAACTTTGATAGTGTCGCCCCGAACAGCCAGACGCAACTTAATAGTTGGAGGCACTGCAAAGTGAAAGGAAAGAGAAAAAAAAAAGTCATAAGGATATTTTCTCCACTTATGGGATAAAGGCAGCACTGTAAAGTACACTAAAATTATTATTATATTCAGATTCCACACCTTCGTCATCTTGTATGACTACATTAAGAGGCAGCGATGGTTCACTTTCACCAATGTCGTTGACAGCTTTGACACGGAACTCATACATTTGGTGTTCATCAAGATTTTCAACCAGAAAAGATGTGTTGGGACAGAGTCGCGCGTTAACTCTTTCAAAGTCAGGTTTGTCGTGACGTCGTTTTTCAATGATATATCCTTTGATGGGACTGCCACCATCACTGCGGGGCTCTTTCCAGTCTAGAGTGATAGTGGACTTTGTCCTTTCTGTATATGTGAGCCTCTCGGGAGATGTTGGGGGACCTTTAGACAGAGACAAGGTAAAATCATGAGTGTAAGATAAATATTCATATAAGAAATAATATTTTACTCCAACTTAATTAGGTAATAAATAGGCTTCTGTTTGGCATAACCTTATATCCATCTTTAAAATCCTTCCTAAAACATATCAGTTACCAGAATCATAGGCATTCTTATAGCAGAATGTTTCTTAACAAACTTTTCATCAAGATTACTAGTTAAAAATAAATCAAGAGACACATATGCTTTTTGACATTTAGCATTTTAGATCATTTACCTCTGTCACTGGGAAAGCTTCCAATTTTAATGAACTAGGAAAGTAGGTCTGTGAAGTTTTTCTTTGAATGACCAGCAGAGAGCAAAGTGTTTCTTCTTTTATTAACAGATAGTGGATATATCTACTGAACATACTTTGAGTCATGTTTTCTCATGTGGGTTTAAAATATGGTGGAAAGAGAACTTATTTAATGCTACTGCAGTTTTGTGCCCGGAAGGACAGAACCAAGAGAGTAAGCTTTGGGTGGTGAAACCAGACCCCGGCCACGCTTGCTGACTGTTACGCGAAGCAGTGGAAGCCCAGCTCTGTTCTGATGCCTCTGGCACAGCTTGAGTACAGTGGACACTCTGAGATGAGCTGTAACAGTGGTGTAGGTAGTAATTTCTTTTATTTTTATTTTTCAGGGGGTAGTGGTAAAGGAATAATTTCTTCTGTCTCTTGAAGAATTGATCTTCCTAGAAGGCTTGGTTTCTTAGATGGGATGTCAGTGTGCAATTTTAGTGTTTTATATTGGTTTTTGAGAGATTTTTATCTGGGTGGTCTTCTATTCTTTGGTGGCTCTTTCTGATTTTGGGCCTCTCTATCCTTTCAGTGAAGGAATTTTTTTGAGGGTAGAGGAAGACTAAGGCATTTATCCTAAGGTTATTATCTGTCCTGTGATCTTAGAAAAACAGTCAACTCTTTTTTTTTTGAGACAGAGTCTTACTGTGTTGCCCAGGCTAGAGTGCTGTGGCATCATCCTAGCTCACAGCAACCTCAAACTCCTGGGCTCAAGCAATCCTTCTGCCTCAGCCTCCCAAGTAGCTGGGACTACAGGCATGTGCCACCATGCCTGGCTAATTTTTTCTATATATTTTTAGTTGTCTGATTAATCTCTTTCTATTTTTAGTAGAGACGGGGTCTCGCTCTTGCTCAGGCTAGTTTCGAACCCCTGAGCTCAAACAATCCGCCCGCCTCGGCCTCCCAGAGTTCTAGGATTACAGGCGTGAGCCACCGCGCCCGGCCCAGTCAACTCTCTTTAACTACTAAATTGTTCAATCTTTTAAAAACCTATTCCATTGTATTCCATTAGAAAGACTGAATACTTCTAAACTATTTCTAGGTTATTATTAAGCCCAGTAGATCCCAGTTTTTCAGTACACAAAACCATGCATGATTAATATACTTAGAGCCAAAAATTACATGGAAATTATAGCAAATGTGGTATCTTTAAAGTCGCTAGCAATTATTTGATTTACTTTTCTTGTTACTCTCTAGCTGTAGATCTTGACACTTGTGTAGGAGTTTGAAGCCATAAAACTCAGTAAAGAAATGATATAACTAAAAGCAAAACAGTATTAATTTTATAAACAGAATGAAAACCTTCTCTTTTACCTAGTGGATCAACGGCAAGAATTGGTCCTATTTCAACAGGAGGGCCACAGCCGAACTTGTTCTTGGCAATAACACGGAACTTATATTCTTGTCCCTCAATAAGACCTGTGATGTCACATTTAGATCTCTCAGTCTCTATTGCTTGTCTCCAAGTATGCATCTTGGCATCTTTTCTTTCAATAATAAAGCCTGTGATATCACTTCCTCCATCATCTTCTGGATCAGACCAGTTAAGCAGACACATTTTTCTGTTTGTTACAACAGGTTTTAAGTCGACAACTGGACCAGGGACATCTACAAAACAAAATAAGCCAAAAAAAATCTATGTAATAAGATAATATCACTTGGGAAAATCCTATGAACATCCGTGCAACCTTCCTTACCGAAAACTTCTACCCTGGCGGCTGCAAATTTGGAACCACAGCTATTAGTAGCTGTTATCACGTATCTGCCATGATCTTTTCTCAATGCATTCTTGATAATTAGTTCAGATTTGGTTCCAACGTTCTCTATTACAACGCGGTCTTTATCCAGCTCCCCTTCCTCGATGGTCCATACTTTTGTGGGCACAGGACGACCAGTCACCACAGCTGGAATTCTAAGAGTCTTTCCAGCCATTATTTGTATTCCACCCTTGACGGAAACATCCAGTTCCACATTTGGAGGCTCTATTGTAAGAGAACGGTCACATGTTAGCCTAAGAAAGGTGAAAAAATAGTCCCATACTGAGAAAATGTCCATAATTGTATTCAAATAACTTTTAAGTACCTTGTGGTTCAGCCACAGTGACAGGTTCTGTTTCTCCAGGTGGTCCTTCACCGGCAGCATTGACAGCACTCACCCGAAGTTTGTAATCGGCACCCTCTCGGATTTCTCTGACAGTATACTGACGGACCTTGACCATCTTCTCTGTGCAGCGTGACCATTCGTTAGTGCCAACCAACTGCTTATCAACAAAGTAGCCGATAATTTCCCCACCACCATTGAAAGCTGGGGGTTCCCATTCTAGTTCAATAGTTGTAGAGCTTGTGTCAGCGACTCTTGGGATAGGTGGCCCAGGTGGAGCTAGAATGAATGCAGGTACACAAATCAAACTCGCTGTTGGTTTTAAAATGTACAGTAGCTTACTCTATCTCACTGTCTTCTTAAGGAATTACTTACAGATTGGATCACGTGCTGTTTTGGGATCTGAAGGTGGACTGAATTTTCCAGGTCCAGCTGCATTTTCGGCGCATACTCTGAAGACATAGGTGAGTCCTTCTAACAAGCCATCCACGTTGGTTTTCAAAGCATTCAGGAGGCTTTTGTTGACGCGAGACCAATGTGAACTATTAACCTCACGTTTTTCAAGCCAGTAACCCAAGATAGGGCTTCCGTTATCTTTTGGTTCATTCCATTTCACTAGCATACTGTTGCTGGTCGCATCTTCCACAATGGGCTTATCAGGTGCATCAGGTGGTTCTGATAAAAATAATGACATATTTGAATTAATTCTCTAATATGAAATGATAATTCAATTGTATAAATTGTGATAATGTATATAACAAAGCATACGGTAAAAAAGTAAACTTTAGATGCGAAAGGAACCTTACCAAATGGATCTTTAGCTACAAATGGCTTGGAAACACATGGTGGTCCAGGCCCAAACCTATTTTCAGCTCTTACTCGGAAGAGGTACTCTTTTCCTTCAATCAGTTTTGTTACTGAATATTTGCAATGTCTAAGTGTTGACGTGATAGCAATCCATTCTGAGTCAGGTTTTGTCTTGTCTTTCTTTTCCAATATGTAGTTTATGATTTCACTGCCACCATCATCAAGGGGTGGCTCCCATTTACAGAGGACTGAGTTCTTTCTAATATCTTCAAATACAAAGTTGATTGGTGGTCCTGGTGTGTCTAATATTTCAAAAGAGAACAGTGATTAAAAATCTGTTTAGAAATAGTTGCTATGGAAAATGTAAACGTTAGCATACTCCTTTGACAATGATTTCTGTTTTTCCCACATCTGTCTATTTTTGTGACACATCAGCTGATAAGTAACAAGGTCAGCTGATTTCTTGTTAGTTTATCAGGAGACAAAATGTGTTTGAGGACAACTTCCTGAAGTTGTTTCCTACTTCTTTTAACTCTCCCAAAACTCCTTATTTTTATGTTTTGCTAAAACTCTTATATAGACTTTTTTCCATTGGAAAGTATAGTTTTAACTATTTACCTAACACGCTGACGGTACAAGGAGCTTTTGCGATACCATGGTCATTTTCAGCTTTGATCATATATAGGCCATGGTCAGGTCGGAGGGAATCTCGGACACGTAGCTGAGATTCTCCTTGTTTGCTGTTGTCAATACTCAAACGTTGTGTCAGAGGCAGGACAAATGGTTCTTCTTCTTGAACTTCACCCCTCTTCCTTCTAACCATGGGTGCTGCTGCTCGCTTCTTAATTTCCTCTGGTGTAATGACGTTTTCATCCTTTATCCATGTAATAGTCGGGTAAGGTGATCCAGAAATAGTTGCATCAAGTGCTATTTCATCACCTCGTTTCACTTCTAGGTTTGTTCTCAGAATGACTTTTGGGGCATCTGTAATGATCAAAAATAATAATCGTTTTCAATTCTAATGAAAATATCTAACAAAACACTATTTTTGCTTGTTTTACAAAGGGAAAGTGGCAACCCCACTGAACAAGGCTTACCAATGGGATCTACAGCTTTGGTTGGAGGAGTGGCCCGAGAAGGTTCACTAATACCAGCAGCATTCTCTGCTCGTACACGGAATTGGTATTCCTTTCCCTCTTCAAGTCCTTTTGCTGTATAGGTCAGGATCGGTACCAGGTGCTCATTGCATCTCTTCCATGTGTCTTCACCCTTAGCAATCTTTTCTATGATGTAACCCATTATCTTGCTCCCTCCATCATACAAAGGTGGCTTCCATGTAATAGTCATTGCCTTAGCTGTAGGATTATGAACCTCAACATCCACAGGTGGATCAGGGGGTTCTAAAGAACCAGAGAAAAAACTGTTAATATCAGGAACCATCTTCTTAAAACAAAAACTTTGCATATTAATCCCTAGCCATGGTACATCCATGCTCAAACTTACGCTTTGGATCTTGAGCAATGACTGGATTTTTCAGTTCAATATATTCGCCTCCACCAATCTTGTTGACTGCTTTAACACGGAAAAAGTATTCGCCATTTGGTATGAGATCCTTTACAGTCCAAGACAGTTTGTTCTCACCAGACATGACTGGTATATATGTCCTCCTCCCAGCTTCTCTGCGTTCCAGGACATAATGAAGAATTGGGGTTCCACCATCAAATTCTGGAGGTTCCCAGGTTAATTTACAAGAACTCTTGGTCACGTCACTTGCTTTAATATCTTTGCATGGTCCAGGTAGGCCTAGTACAAATAAAATTGATCATTATTATTGTAATCCTGAAAACTAAGAATTTTAATAATGCATCGTTCGTAAATGGGGCTATTTGCAATTTGGGGTAGGATAATCTTTCATGTGCTGGAATGTCCCTCACACAGCAGAGCCTTTAGCATCCTTGCCCCCTAATTACTAAATGTCAGTAGTACCCCCCTGAGTCTTTGTGTCCAGAAAAAATGGCCTCATAAATTTCCAAACATCATCTGGGGGCGGGGGGGGGGCAGAAAATGTTACTAGCCCTGGTTGAGAACATTATCAAAAAATGTGAATTTATACAATTAAATGAATATTGGTAATTTCAACATTCTTCTGGTATGCTGTATCTTTTATTTAAATTAGCATTTCACATGCAAATAATTAAAACTGATATAGATTAGTTTAATCAGGGTTTAGCAATTTCATCTCTTTAGAATTGCTTTACTTCTCACATGGGAAGAAATAATCTGAAGAGATGTTTAGTTTACAAATTGCCAATGCATGAAACCATTTACACTAACACTGTAAAGTTAACTAATTCCCCAACATGTGAAGAATGTCTTGTGTTTCATCCAAGAATGATTACCTATGACTTTGACATTGATTGAAGCAGTTGCTGAGCCGAGCTTATTCTCCAGTGTAATGGTATAAACTCCAGCGTCTGCATGGACGCTCTTGGGAACTTCAAGGTGTGCAGAGATGTGATCATTCTTCATTGTTAATCTATCACTTGCTTTAATGTCTTTGCCATCTTTATGCCAACTAACAGTTGGAACTGGGACAGCTCTGAAGGGAACAGGAATGCTTAACTTTTCACCTTCAATAACAATAATGTCATGAGTTTCCAGGTCAATTGTTGGTTTGCCTGTAAGATATGATCCAAAAGAGAAAAAAAAAGAGTATGTCAAAATACAGTGCATGAGTAGAGCCTATTTCATTAACTATAAAAGACACTGTGTTCTTACAGTCTGGGTCTTTGGCAACCACATTTTCGGAGATTTCAGATGGCTCACTGACACCAACAGCATTGACAGCTCTCACTCTCAGAACATACTCTTTGTCAGGAACAACACCTTCTTCAACCTTGAATTTCAAGTCTTTTATTGGGCGAGAATTAACTCGCATCCATTTTTCGGTGCCTGCTGGACACATTTCAACGTGGTATCCTATAATAGGACTTCCACCGTCTTTCTCTGGAGGCTTCCAAGCAATGGCGATGTGCTTTCTCCCAGCATCAGTCACATGTAGGTCAAGAGGAGGTGAGGGAGGACCTGAGAAAGGAGGGAAGCATTCACATCTGCAGCCTCATCATCCATTTCTAGACAACATCCTTTGTATAATCAGCACTACTTACCCGTTGGATCTTCAATTGATAGGATCTCCGTGGGTTCACTTGGGTGACCAACTCCAGCTTCATTTTCTGCCCGAACCTGAAACTGGACCTCTGTTCCTTCAATGACATCAGTTACTCTGAAGTTACAGTCAGGTCCTGCGGTCTTTCCAGCTTTCACCCAACGGGTACCTAACTTTTCTTTCTTCTCAATGACATATCTATTGAAATAACAAAGCATTTCATTAGCATTAATGAAAAAAGTAAAGAATTTGCAGTGAAGTATAAGTTATTCTTTATGAATGAATTCGAATTCTACCTCTGTATTGGTTTTCCACCATCATTTTTGGGTGGCTCCCACTTTAGGTCAACATGTCGTTTTGTCACATCAACCACTGCCAGAGCATAGGGTGGTCCAGGGGTAGCTGAAAGCAAAATAGTCAATGATTAGAAAAATCAGAAGGAAAGTGATAACCTATGACAAATGTTGTCACAAAGATTAAGTTAGATAGCATACTAAAGGTGTCTTTGGCCAGGACAGAGTCCTCAATTTCAGTGTAGTCACTTTGTCCTATAGCATTTTCTGCAGCAACTCGGAACACATATAAAGAGCCCTCAGTCAGCGGAGTGACCGTGCATTTGGTGTCCTTGACGGTGGTGTCCACTGTCTGCCAGCCTTTCCGCCTCACGTCTCTCTTTTCCACGATGTAGTTGGTGATGGGTGACCCTCCATCTTTCTCAGGAACTGTCCATTTTAGGTCTGCTGTATTTTTTGTGATATTAATAACTTCAAGCCAGCGAGGTGGTGATGGAGGATCTGAACAAGAAGGAAAGAAAAACAAACTCAACTTTTTTATTGTCCAATAGTCAGTCTTCACTGAATGTTCTGGTAGTCACTAGGAAATACTATAGCAAGGAGGAAATAATAATAATAATGATGATGAATTTTTCATATTCTGTCATATTATATAGTTCTCGAATAGACATTAGAAGAATTTCTATACCCCAGATATCATGAGTGACTTACAAAGCTTCTCCCGGCAAAGCACAGGGTCGCTGGGTTCACTGGGTTCACTCTCCCCAGCCTTGTTCACAGCCCTAACTCGGAATGAGTATTCCTGCCCTTCCATGAGCCCGGGAAGCCGGTGCTGGGTGGTGGGAACTCCTTCAGCCACTCTGACCCAGTCTTCTGTTCCAGTTTTTAGCATTTCAATGACATAAGACTCAACCTTTGCCCCTCCGTCATGTTCTGGCTTTGTCCAATTCAACATTAATGATGTTTTGCCCACATCTTTTACAGTTGGTTTTCCTGGGGGCCATGGAGGATCTGCAAGCCAATGAAATCATTATTTAGGTTTGTCAAAAAGGATTTAATATAAGCTTCAAAATAACCACGGAAAATTATATAAATAATACCTATGGGATCCTTTATTAAGATTGGTTCCGTTGATTTGCTTGGTTTTCCAGGTCCAGCAAGATTTTCAGCCAACACACGGAATCTGTATTTTTTCTTATTGGAGAGACCTTTCACTCTGAATTAAGAACAAAATGTATGTGTAATGTTGTGTTAAGAAGCAGAAACCTATATTTATTTTACCTAGAGGAGACTAATTTATTTAATTTGTGAAAAACTGATTTGGAAATTTAACTGAAAATATTTCAATATAAATTTAAAATTGCTTTTTTACTGTTACACACTTTAGATTTGAACAAATGTACCAATCTAATTACAATGTCTACCATAATAATCATTATTATAATATACTGGAGGGCCCAACACTTTGAAACTTCTAGAAAGTTAATATTTTATAGTAAACTAAGAAATGTATCCTTCAATAGAATTTATATCATTTTTGAAATCATGTACTAATAGAAATATAAATAAAAATAATTTTAAAAATTTTATGGTAATATATAATCATTTTTAAATTGATTCAAATGATTAAGGAGTGATAATTTGAATATATTGCTATTTTAACATCTTGATGAGGATTTTGGACATACCTGTATGTTGTGTCCTTTACTGGCATCTTATTACATCTAACCCATTTATCAGTATCAGGATCTAATCTTTCAACCCAGTATCCAGTGATTGGGCTGCCACCATCATCATCTGGCTCACACCATGTGAGAGTCACTGCATCTTTAGTGATATCAGAAGGTTCTAGGCGAGTTGGAGGTCCAGGTGGATCTATAGATAGGATAATGACATAAAATGTTATATGTCTTACATATAAATATGATACCTAAATGCAAATTTGACATAATCATCTTTTTTTTTTTTTTTGGTCAACTGATTGAGAAACTTACCAAATGGATATTTGGCTATTATTGGAGAGGCCTGAACTGGCTCACCAACACCATACATGTTTTCTGCAGCAACTCTGAAGATATATTCTTTATTGGGTATTAATTTGGTTGCTTTGAAGTTTGTATCCTTGACAGTTGATGAGAGCTTGTGCCACACTTCACTATCAGTTGCTCTTCTCTCCACAACATAATTTGTGATCTTAGATCCACCATCATCTCGTGGTGGGTTCCATGTTAGAAAACATGACTCGTTGGTTACATCTGTGATGTCAAAAGCAGCTGGTGGTCCAGGTTTATCTGTGGATGGTATTATAGAAGCAGAAAAAAAAATTTTTTTAACCATGTTTTATTTAGGAAAGTAGCCGAAATGAGTTTGTCCCCTTCTAAAATGAGAGCCTTTCTTACCCAAGACATTCACTTCTGCCACTGCAGTGGCCCGGCCACAGACATTCACAGCCTCGATGATGTACCTGCCGGTGTCGCTTCTTTTACTATCGACGATGGTCACTGTGGATTTTTTAGGAACATTTTCAATGGTGATTCTTTTGTCCTGCTTCAGAATCATATCAGCCTTCGTCCAAGTTATTTTAGGTTCAGGTCTTCCAGTTACAGTGGCAGGAAGTTCAATCTTAGTTCCAGCTTTTACAGTGAGACCAGCAAGGAGCTTCACATCGAGGAAGATTTCTGGGGCCTCTGAATTGGAAAAGATTATTTACGATGTTAGCATGTTCAAGCAGAATTAAAGTCAGAGGCCTGATTGATAAGACAAAGGTCAAAAGTAAATACCCTCTGTGTCCACAGCCTGGATTTCCTCTGTGGGTCTGCTTGGCTTGCTAGGTCCCAGCCTGTTCAAGGCCTTCACACGGTAGGCATACCACTGGCCTTCCTCTAGACCTGTCACTTCCATTCTGCCAGAAGACGAAAGAGGATATTTTACTGTCATGTAGATAGTCTGTTCTGTTGTGTAGTATTCATAATCTTTCCGAAATTCATGCTAGTTAATACCAGCATAATACTAGTTAGTCTTTCAACTAAATCTCATTGCTTCAGTGCTGTAACTAATGTAAACCTCGAGCAGGAGTACATTCAGGGGCAGTTTTTAAAATCAGATAGGCACACCAGGAAAATTCTTAATGAAAAAAACTAACATTTAAATTTTCCCAAAGAAAGCCCATTTTAGTGAGTAGGAGTACACATTTACTCTCATGCCAAATAATTAGAAAACCTACTTTGTTTCTGCAACGGGCTCTCCACAGGGGACCCATTTATCGGAACCACGTGGACATTTTTCAACCATATATCCTTTGATGCGTGAACCACCATCATATTTAGGGGGATCCCATGTTAAGAAGATGCTCTTGGCTGTTCGGTCTCTCCATTTAAGATTCTCTGGTGGGTCTGGTACCGCTATAACATTTGAAAGACAGAGTCAGTCTTAGGCCTCCTATGAAGTTATCTCCATATTGTCAACCCCTTCCTGGCCCCGTAAGTTCAACTCCAGGTCTAAAAGCAAAAACAGGTAGCACGAAGTTAGGTAAGAAATCATCAAGGATGTACTTACTTGCAGGAGCTGACATATTTACAGGTTCATCAACATATGCAGGCTCTCCAGGGCCACACTTGTTACGAGCACAGACTTTAAACAAATATTCTTTTCCTTGAACAAGATCAGGAACTGTGAATTCTAGGTCAGTCACAAAGTCCATTACCTGGGACAAAGAAATACAATTAATTAGTTATTTCCCAAAACACCTTTCCCCAAGTCAAAAGATTTTTACCATGAGCAAAGATTCAAATGGAAGTTGTTTTGAATGCTAAGGATTATTCTTACATTAATTTTATATGAGGGAAAAATTGCAAAGTAGGATACATAATAATATGTGACCCTCAATATAAAGAGAAACTATTTCATAGTTTCATACATTAAAAAAGATGGCAAATGAGGTGTTGATTCTTTCTGCTAGCTTGGCTATTAGAAATACTATTTTAAATCAGGGTAAAGATTAGTAACTAGCATATCATATCAGAACCTGGGTTAGAAAAGACAGAAAAAAAGAACAGTAACTAGTATAAACTTAAGGAAGAAAAAATGGCAGATTAGGCCAACTAAGTTATTCTAGTGGAATGAGAAGTGGTATGACCACCAGGGAAATAAATACTTACTTTCCTTAGAATGGCTTATAGCTTAATGGGGACATATTTAGTATTTATCAGGTACAAAGTGAGTAGGTATGTTTTGTTTTATTTTTTAACAAACCTAGCTGAAAATTTGGTAAAGCTCACAAAATGAGGCAATTATACCAAGCCTAGGTTGAACTACCTTAGGAAGCATTAGCATCAATGCATTTTTAAAAAGCTTTGGAACATTTTCAGTGAGGTACAGGTAAAAAGATGTGACACATAGAAGTTTTGCATGACATCCCAACCTTCTGGGATTCCCCTCACTCTCATTTCTGGAGCTGATGCATCACTGCTCAACACTTACTTTAGTCCATGTTTTCCGGCTGACTTCTCGCTTTTCGACAAGGTAACCAGTTAATGGACTTCCTCCATCATCATCAGGTGGTTCCCAAGTTAAATGTACTGAGTCCTTGGTTATATCACTAAATTTCAGTTCTTTGGGTGCACTTGGGCGAGCTGAAAAAAATGCAATCACAAGTCAGTATCATTGATAGCTTGAATCAGTATTTGTTAATACTGCCAAATCACCTTACATAATAAAAGTTCAGTTCCTTACCAATTACATTGACATCGATTTCCCCAGAAATTGCTTTCACACGATTTTCTAATTTCAGTGTGTAAATGCCCTTGTCTGGACGTTCACTTGGAGAAATGACAAGTTCAGCATAGGCAGATATGGTCTTCATTTTCACACGGTCCCCTGCTTCTAGCAACTTATCTCCAAAAGACCAGGTGGCAGTTGGCCTTGGATAGCCTGTACTTGGAACCAGGATCTTGATCGGATTTGGGACAATAACTTCCAGACCATCTTTAAATGCACTTAAATCCATTGTTGGTTCAACTACAAAGAAGAAAAATTAATGAGTTTCCAGTACTATATTTAAGTCCTTGTTACCCCAAAGTAGCTCTGTGCTATTCCCAGATCTAAAAATAAAATATCCATTTACCAAATGCATCATCAGCAGTGAGAGGACCAAGAATTTCAGATGGATCTGAAATGCCAGCTTCATTTTCTGCAGATACTCTATATAAATATTTATTTCCTTTTTGTAATCCAGTAACCTGGAATTATGAATTAATATTTGTAAAAAATGTATACATTTAAGTCTATGATCATACACTGAATATTCTTTTTTTTTAAAATGCAAATGCCCTACCTTGTAAGTCAGTTCAGGGACAAGTTTCTTATTGCAACGAATCCAATTATCTTTTCCTTCTTCACATCGCTCAATTATATAGCCTATTATGGGGCTTCCTCCGTCTTTCAGAGGAGGTTCCCAGGTGAGCTGAACTGATGACTGAGTCTGATCTGAGGAATTTAGATTCACAGGAGGACTTGGTCTCTCTGGAATGAAAGAGTTGGAGCATACCATTTAATTTAGTAACAATTTATTAAGGCAGCGCTGGAATCAATTCTATCATCCTCATTAAAAATAATAGGTTTACTGAATTCATTGAATAAATGTAGGCACGGTCTGGGTTTCTACAATTTTGTTCAAATTTTTCTGATATTCTAACTTTTCACTAAGTTTTATTTAATTTGATTTACTTTAATTGATAGGCCTAATTTCTGGATTTCATGCAGTAACTATTTTCCTTTTTGATGAGCATACCAATTGGATCAGCAACTTTGACGAAGGGTGTGGCTGCACTTGGTTTTCCAACTCCAATCCGGTTTTGGGCTCTGACCCGGAAGCTGTACTCCTGTCCTTCCACCACATCAGTGACAGTTGCAGAAAGGTCTTCAGCTCTTACAGTCATGGCAGTGTCCCACCTGATAGAAGTCTTGTCTCTTAATTCAATGACATAGTTTGTGATCTCAGCACCTCCATCATACTCTGGTGGTTCCCATGTCAGTGAGACACCAAATCTATTCACATCAGTGATGGTTACATTCAAAGGAGGGCCTGGAACATCTGGATTTCACCACAGAAGAAGAAAACAAGAGCTTTGGGTTATATTGGGGATAAAAGCAAAGATAAACTAGTTTGCTATTTACTTAAAAACTTCTTACCGTATTTACTCCTTGCTTCTACAGGATTGTCAGTTTCTACTGGTTCGCCAGTGCCGACTCTGTTTCTTGCACTCACGCGGAAAAGGTACTCAACTCCTCCTTTTTGTAGTCCAGTGACAGTGAACTCACAACTGTCTGCACGGTCAGTGGCCAGAACCCAGGTCTTCCTCTTGATGTCACGTCTTTCAACAACGTAACCTATGATTTTGCTTCCACCATCAGTTAATGGTTCTTCCCAAGCAAGGCTCACTTCACCATCAAATGTTTCTGTTACTTCTAAGTTACGAACTGGCCCAGGAACATCTGAAATTCACATATAAAAGAATTTTTAGTATTTTATCATGCTTTTCAGTTGTGCTTAGCCAATGAAGTCCAAATGACTCAAGAGCTTACCAATAACTTTTAAATTGATGAATCCTTCTGCTTTCCCATGTTTGTTCTGAAGCACAACTTTATACCTTCCTTTGTCTTCTTTCTTGGCTTCCAAAATTCTGAAAGAAGTTTGGTCAGCTGTGGTATCAACAGTTTTTGAAGACAAAGGTTCATTTTCTTTAAACCATTCAGCTTCTGCTTTGGGGTAGGCATCATAAGGCACCACCATTGTCAGAGGCTGGCCGACATCAACCACAAGGTCTTGATCACCTGTCTTGATTTTTGGTGCAGCTAGGGAGAAAGATAACATATGAATGCTTTTGAGTTTTGACAATTTACTGGAGTCAAACTACATCGTATCTTCTTTACTCTGCATTTGTTAGCAAATATTGGTTGCATAAGCTTGGAAGTACGTCACAGTAACTTTACAGCAAAGAACACTAACTGGCTTAGAGTTCTCATAGGTTTCCCCCCTCTTTTTTTTCTCCAAATTATCATATTTTGGAGAACAGAAGGTTGAAGATGGCATGAAATCATAAAACATCCATTCTTTGCCAAAAATAATAACTCCGTATAGTGCAAAACATGTTTTGGGTTTTTTTTTTTTTTTGATGGAGTAGGCACTGCATACTTAGTTCAAGATCAATGAGACAAACTTTTCCATATGTACAAGAGGTACACTAATTAATGACTTTTTCATAATGACAGCCTATAAGGATGTCTTGGTTCAGTATGAGAACACACCTAAAAGTCATAGAGAGGTTTAGAAAGTGGAAAAGTGTGGGGCTGTCTTTAGGTTTGGGAAGACTCTCAGGGTGATAGGTTAGTTCAAGCAATTAATAAACAGCCACCATGTGCCAGGAACTGTCAAGGTTCTGACATGTGAAGATGAATTCTATCAATTTCCTCTTACTCAGGACACTTACTTTGTAGTGAGAGAAATTAGAATAGTTACCATGTGGGAAGGGCTTACTAGAAATGAAAGGCGCTCCCAATTATTATCTCACTACATAACTGTGAAATGTAAAATCTATATAGTAACTGTGATATTGTGAGTATATTTCAGAAGAAAAGAAAGGGACTTACCTGCCAATTCAAGCTTCGCTCTGGCTTCTTTGTCTTTGGCAATAAATCTGTATTCACCCTGGTCACGTGGCTTAATATCACAAATCTGTAGCCTATGTATCTTTCCCTCACTCATCATCTGGTGTTTATCACCCTGGACAATGACCATGTTATTTCTTAGCCATTGGACTTCCACCTTATCTTTGTTGAGCTCAGCTAAAAAGACAACATCAGCACCAGGGGCTTCAAGAATGTCTTGAGGAGGCCTGATGATCTCAACAGGAATTTCTGGAAAGAAAATGTGAAATAAATATAAATATGTTTGTATTCGGATTAACAATTTTTAAAAATTGATAACTAATATTACAATTGTCCTTTCAATGAATGCGTACCTTCCACAAAAAGTCTCGCCCGGGACTTCCTGTCTTCTACTCCACAAGCGTATTCACACTCATCATCCAGCCTGCAGTCTTTTATAATGAGTCTATGCGTGCTTCCATCTTTTTCAAATTTGTATCTGAAGAAGAGATTGAATTATCAGTTAGCTTGCATAATGGACCACTAAATTGTCGAAAGGGGATACATGGCTACAGAAATAGAGAATGAAGCTTTTGCTTACTTTTTGCCTTCTTTGATTTCTCTCCCATTTCTGTACCATTTTACATTTGCTTTTTCTCTGGAGAGCTGGCAGGAGAAGACAGCATCATCGAACTCAGTGACTGTCTGGTCTTCCAAGTGTTCCACAAATTCTGTAGGGGCTTCAATGATAAGCAGCTCGGCTGCAGATTTATCTTGTCCAGCAGTGACAACATATTCACCTTCATCTGGGAAGCCACAGTCTTTAATGATTAGAGAGTGCTTATACTTATCAATTCTGTATGATACACGGTTGTCAAGAGGCACTTCTTCTCCATTTTTGGTCCACTTTAGTGTTACATTGAGACGATTCACCTTGCACCAGAATGTGACAGATTTCTTCTCCATTGTTTCAATATCTTTAAGAGGTTCGATGATCCTAAGGTCTTCCTCTGTTGTAAAGGAGAAGAATAATGTTGATTTTAATTATTTTCATAATAGAAATTGATGAAAAAAGTCTCTAATGCCATATAAATTATTTACCTTCTACTATTAGATTGGCTGCACTTTTAACATTTTCACCTCTATGATTGGTCAGAGATACATTATAGTTGGCTTGGTCGTCTAATTGTGCATTTCTAATTCTGAGGGTGTAGACCAGGTCTTTTTGGAGAATGATGTACTTTGAACTGTCAAATATGGCTTCTTCATTTCTGAACCATTTGGCTTTGGCACCTTCGGTATTGACCTCACAGTTGAAGACAACTTCTTGTTGTTCCTTCACACGGGTGTCCTTAAGAGGAACTATGATTCTGAGTTTTTCTGAAAGCAACCAAAAAGATTTCATAGTATGAAGAAAGACCAAAGAGGTAAATACAAATACAAATAAACCCAAAAGGCAAGAACAAACCTACCAATTACTGTCAAGTGAGCTGCTGCTCTGGCAGCCCCAACCATGACGACATAAGTGCCCATATCTTGTAAGGTGGCATCTTTCACAACTAGGATCCTCTTTTTACCATCAGCAATAACGTCATATTTATCTCCAGATTCAAGTATTTTATCATCCCTTTTCCACTGGACTGGAAAGCTTTCTTTTGATATAGAGCAGACAAATTCAGCCTTTTCTCCTTCAAGTATTTCAAGGTTTTGAGGTTTTGAGATAAATTCAGCAGCAAGTTCTGGAAAGAAAACGTTGCAAGATATTGGAAACTTACACATTTGTACCTTAAATCTAACAAGTATGAATTATTAAAAGTAAAATATCAGTCATTGTAATTTTCATACCATGTACTTTGACTTTGCCATCAGTTCGAGAACTTGGTAGTCGACAGTTATAGTTGCCAGCATCCTCAAGGTGAGCGTTCTGAATGGTCAGGATTCTCTTTCGTCCATCAGTAAGTATTTCATATCTTCCTGTTTCAATGATCTCTTCATCCCCTTTGTACCAGATCACTTCTGCTCCAGGCTTGGAGACTTCACAAACCAGTTTTATAGTGTCTGTTTCACTAACTTCAATGTTGGCAAGATTTTTGGTAAAGACAGCTTCTTCTTCTGCAAGAAGAATTAAAAAAAAAAACATTGAATTAAACTGGAAATTTTCATTTTTTTCCATATTTTTTCACATATGCTTCTGCAAAGAATGATTTTGCTCTTACCCAGGACTGTCAGCATGCCAGAAGTTCTTGCTGTCCTTACTTCACAGGAATATTCGGCTTCATCATTCAGTAGACATTTGTTGATGACAAGAATACGCACTGCTCCCTTGGATATGATGTCATATTTTTTGCCCTTTTTAATTTCAGCACCATCTTTAAACCACTGAACCTATATTTAAGATAAATAGATTTCTTTATAATCTTGTTATTCCCTCACATAATTGTCTCTAAGAGGAACTGTAATCCTGAGTTTTTCTGAAAGCAACCAATAAGACTTCTTAGTGTGAAGAAGAATAAGATTGGTAGATGCAAATATACATAAACCCAAAAAGCAGGAATTATCTTACCAATTACTGTTAAGTGAGCTATTGTGAAACTATTATCAGTTATTAAAAACAATGCGATCACATACATTTAGAGCTATAGAGGGTCTTAGGAGTTGGTACTCCTTTGATGTGTGAGCTGAAATTCAAACTTGAAAGAACTTGCCAATGGTAGTTAATGGCAACAAGAAGTACTTAGTTGAGACAAATATCATCACTAATATTTGACTATTTCTGATCTAAGAAAATAGCAATTCCATATGATTCAAACTAATAATATCTAAATCTCCTGATTGTGAGTCCAGTGTTTTTCAAGTAATTGTAAATGAATAACACTAAAAAGAGAACAATTAAGTCAAGTACATATTATATACTAAAATAATCTTTAAAAGTAAAGTGGTGATCAGAGAAAGGTTTGACTAACTTTTTCTTTTTCTTTTTTTTTCATTTTGGCTAGACCAAAAGTAAACATAAAGTCATTTGACAGTACAAGATAACAGGTATACAATCACGAACCTTAGCATTTTCTCTGGAAAGTTCACACTCAAACCGAGCCATTTCTTTTTCTTTAACTTGAAGATCTGTGAGTGGTCTTAAGAATTCCACATGAGGAGCTGTTAAGAGAATGTCATTAGAATTCAAAATGAGGTTTCTGGAAATTTACTCTGACATTACTATGGTATACATTAAGAAAAAGTGAGTCTTTTGCAGGACCTTTCAATCTTAATATGCTACAATTGAATTTGAAAATCACTTGGAGATACCATTCAGGCATGATGCTTTGCTTTTTATATACCTCTATATTTTACATAAAATTGTGTGGCATACTATATGTCCAGCTTTTATACACACACACACACTCACACACATACGTGCACACACACACCGTATATACACTAGAGAGCCATCTCAGTTCTTTTGAATAATAGCTGGAAGAAAAATCTTCATTGATACTGTGCCAGAGTTGAAAGATATTGTCAAAGGAAACACCAGTAGCAAAGAAACATTCTCTTATTTAAGGCAGCCAGCATAGTCTTTGAGAAACCAGCAGAACTCAATGATAACACAGCTTGAAGCACTGTGACCAGCCTTGCGTGTGGCTAAGAGGCATGAGTGAATAATTGAAATTGCACATATTCAGCTTTTTTTTTTTTTAAATCAGCTTCAAAGATGTTACATGTAAGTCAGGCATAAAATCTATTAGTGCAACCAAGCAATGTGTCTTGTGTGGGAGAGTAATTTGTATTTTTACATTTTATTTTATTTATCTCCAGAATTAATTCTGCTGACACATAGGATTGCAGAGCTGCCCCTCGCCCTCCCTTCTTTCAGGGCACTTTGTGAGTCCTTCCCAAGATGACCTTTCTTGATCAACGAGATTCTGGGACAAATGCTGGCTAATAGGCTTGAAGATATGCTCGTTGCAGTTGAGCCTTCTTGGAGTGGAAGTAGATGACAAGGGGAAGAAGGAGACCCAAGAAGCTACTCTGACATAAGCTAAAGCAGGGCAACCACAAAGTGAGAAGAATAACGCAGGGCAAGCCGCATGAAGCACAAAACCACTAGGTTGTAGCTGTTGGCCAATGGGAAGCAATTAAACCCAACAAATATTGCACAAAAATATGCATTGAAAAATGTCATCACCGGACAAAGGAAGGAATGAAACAAATGAGCAAGCAGTGGTATTTTGAAAAAAGATATTTTTCACCAGAGGAAGAAGTAATGCTAAAAACCATTAGAGCTCTCTCCATTCAAAGCATCCAGGCCTTGCTCCATCTTCTTACCCATTCTTATTCTCAGAGGTTGAATTATGTGGATGAGCTTTGTCATATAACCGCTGACCTCTAGTATGCTCCCATTCAAACTGAAATTTCATGCTCATTTCTAGTTGTTCCTCATGCCTAAAAATTCATTTTCCTTCCATATGGAAATCACTTTCACTTTCTTTTTAAAATTGGGGCTCCTTACTTATCTTTTTTATTCAGTTTGTCTTCATCCATAGCAGGATATTCATACCCATGTAGACAAAGAGAGCATCTGCTCACTACTCAGTGACAGAAAAGAAGCGTGGTGAAAAGTGGTCCATCTGTCTTTTATCAGATCAGATACAGCACAAAGACTTTTCTTTTTTTTTCTTTGAACACATAAAGAATCGGGTTAGGTCAGTGTCAATACTAGACGTTGCCAAGAATGCAGTTAGGCCAAGAAGGGCATGCAAAAAGTGTTTTTTGTTGTTGTTATCCAAGAGTTGCAAATAAAAAGTCCTGTGTAAGAATACTTACGCACGACATTCAGGTTACAGGATGTCTTAAAATCCTTAGCATCGCAAGTGTATTTTTTAATATCCTCTGGGGTACAGTCGTGTATAATAAGTTTTCTGACCCTGCCATCAGCAACAATTTCATACTTCTTGCTTTTGAGGATCTGTGTCCCATTTTTGAACCATTTCACCTTAGCATTTTCTCTGGAGACTTCACACTCCAGTACTGCAGTGGCTCCTTCTTCGACCGTCTGGTCCTCAAGGGGTTTAGTGAATTCAACTGGGGGTTCTGAAAGAATCATATTCATTAGCTAAGGTACTTCTCCTTTCCTTCTCCAAGAGTTTCAGCACCTCCTCAACTTTCCTCTGGCATTTCCAGGAATTTTTTCTGTTCTAACATTCATTTTTGTAAGTTTTGATTCCACTCAGATGTTTTCCTCTAATAATGATGTTTTATCATTATTTATACAGACGAGGAAAACTGTTTTTAAAAACTGTGAAACACAAAGGAAATAATAGCCAACTCTTGGTGAATAAAGTGATGAATACCTAGTTTGATAATAATTCTTTCTCCAGCTGGTTTTGGAACAATAGGGTGTACAATAAAAATAATAGGGCCAGAAGGAGGAAGTAAAACCTATGCCAGTCAATCTTGACTCTATACTTTTTAAAATAGTCTGTGAAGTATTTTGTTAGGCTAAAAAGTAAAATGAGACTTTGGGATATTTGGATATTTAGTTGATTTTAATGATCATCACACTCATCATGTAAAGATAATTGAGAGTTGGCATTATTTACAAGTCTCTGCAGTATATACGTATTTAAAAGTAAGCCTTACAATTACCTTTCACAAAGAGGTTGGCTTGAGTTTTGAAATCTTTTGCCGTTAGTTGGACTTCCCCAGCATCTTCTAACTTTACATTTCTCAGGGTAAGGGTATGAACTCTTCCGTCGGAACGTGTGACCACCTAGTTTTGTAAAAAAGTGCAGTTTAAGAATATATGAAACCGCAATCCAATGTTTAGGTGCATTTAATTCATTTAGGTAAACAGCTTGAAATAGAGCTTTCCAAGTTGCTTTATAATCATGCATATGACACATACGTATTTAAAAAGCTTTAACCAATAGAGGGATTTTAAAAGAAAATTTTAGTTTTTCATAGTTGCCTTTACATAATTACTAGGTGGCCTTTTATGTTGAAATTGCCTAGGCAATTTCTGTTTATACTTGTGGTCTTTTTTGCACATATATATATTTTATACATATGTGCCTGCATTCTGCTGCTTTGTTTATATGTACAAAGAAAGAACTTAGAAAAGCAAAATCATGAAAGGGAAAAAAATTGGATATGGTAAGCTGAAAGTTTTAAATACAGGGTGTTTGCCATCTAACAATGAGTTACAGCTCTTCTTCCCATTTATTTTAACAATTAAATTTATTTTGCAAACAAATAAACCTAGATTAAAATAATTTGTACAACTTCTTAATTTTGTTCAAAACTGCAAATGAATATGTTGACTCTTTTTCCCTTTTCACATGTTTGAGCATCAGAAATGGGAAAATCAGGTATCAGTGGTACAAAAGATAAGGTCATTCTGACAGTAAAGATAAGCAAATTGGGGTTCTTCTGGTTCCATGACCTAAAATTCCTAAGAAGCTGTGCCCTGTCATCCAGACTGATTTTTGCATTTATTAAGAGTTCACATGGAGTTAAGAATAATGTAAAAGCTTTTACTGCTGGAACTATTTATTATGCTGATGTGAAGGAAAGAATCACAAATAAGTTTTCATCTAAAAGTGTTTTCCTTAATTAAGAGCTGGGTATGGTTATTCATATAATTACCCTAATAATTGAGATCGACCAAGGTAAAATAACAGATAGGGTAATTAAGATATGCCCTAGGAACAGAGCTACTAATTCAAGGACATGGTGCTTGAATGGGAAAAATTTTGTTTTTAATGATATTTCAATATAAATTTTACACTGCAACTTTTGACTATTTTAAAAAGTGTCTCCGTTTCTAACCCAACACAAATGTATATTATCTATCAACATATTACTTTATCATCTGAATTCCTCTGAGGCTGCTATAGAATATTCTCTGTTACTGAGGACATCGCTCAGAACACAGTGGTTCTCGGTAAATAGCTTGTATACAATCTACCTCAACTACGTTAAAAGAAAAAAAAAAAGGAAAAACTAGCAGTTACCTTATAAAAATAAACCAAGGAAATGAATGCTGAAGATTTTGTGGTGGATTATGTAAGGATAATGTTAGAGATTATCTTTTTAAAATATCAAAAAGCTATTATACAGTAGGCTTATGACTGTGACCACACTAAGTTTAAATCCAAATTTATCAAAGTCCATTTAGGACTTAGCAGTCCTTTCTTAAACTGATAGCCAAAAAAAGAAAGAAAGAAAGCAAGAAAGAAAGAAGAGAAAGAAAGAAAGGAAGGAAGGAAGGAAAGAAAGAGAGGAAAGAAAGAAAGAAAAAAGGAAGGAAGGAAGGAAGGAAAGAAAGAAAGAAAGAGAAGAAAGAAAGAAAAAAGGAAGGAAGGAAGGAAGGAAGGAAGGAAGGAAAGAAAGAAAGAAAGAAAGAAGAAAAAGAAAGAAAGAAAGAAAAGAAAGAAAAATGAAAAAGGCAAACAACTCATTCCTAATCTTTTTCTTCACATTTCCTATTCTTATAATTTGTTTTTGTCTGTTTGGTTGTAATTTTGGAGGCTAAAAATTTGCAAAAAGTGAAGATTAAAGGCCTGAATTAAATTGACAAGAACAAGTTTGTTCTGATAGACTTAATTTAAATAAAGCCTATAAAATGTAATAACAGGATTTTGTTACTTCACAGTTCATATTTAAGTTATTTTTGAAAAGAGATATTTAAGTAATGTAGGAGCAAGTTCATAAAAGGCTGAAGTATTTTGGGTGGCTGGAGTTACAGGATTAAAATTCCCAATGCCAAGAGAGACACAAGCGGTCCTATAACCTGATCCTTTTTTATACCAGAAAAAAAATTTTAGCAACAATAAGAGATTTTTTTGAGTAAGAGAAATGTGAATAAGATTTCTTAGAAGTCTACATTTTAAATTAAAATAGTACAGTTTTTACATTAGAACTAAGACTGATCTTTTAATAAAAAGCTTTTAATTTGACCAGAAGATACTTAGTAGCTAAAGAATAGTATCATTTGTCTCTAAGCAGTATTTCTACATGCAAATCATAAATTTACACAACTAGAAAGAATTGTGAAAAGTCACCCAATTCTCTGCCTTTATTTATTTATTTTATTATTCTTTTTAGAGATGGGGTCTCCCTCTGTCACTCTGGCTGGAGTACAATGGCATGATCACAGCTCACAGCAGCCTGTAACTCCTGGGCTCAACCGGTCCTCCCACTTCAGCCTCCCAAGTAGCCGGGACTACAGGTGTGAGCCACTGTGCCCTGCCAATTCTCTGCTTTTAGACATGAAGTTAATTAAACCTCACTTAATAGAGAAAACAAATTTTAAAATAAAGGTAGAGATGCCACCATCACCTAGTTTAATACTTACGAGACCTCATTGTAAGGAAGGTTTTCTGATTTGCATCTTAATTTTCAAGCTACAATTTGAATGTCCTGCTGGTTTTTCTAGTTGGTAAAAAAGGAGACCAAAAAGTTCTCCTTATGGAGACCTTATCTATCAAATGACTGTTATTGAAATACCCCGTAATTACTTTGGTAGAATACTGGTTTTTTGGTTGGTTTTAAGGCAGTTGCTTAAAGGCATTGCTTTCTAATACTTTAATCAACTTTATGGTTCTTTGTTAAACTGAATCCCTTTTTAATTATATTCCTTTATGTCTTCAAAGTTTGATTTGTTTTGAGGTCTTGATACCATATACAATATTATTTCTGAAATATTGGGGGGAAATGGCATAGTGTCCTGTGCCTTATTTCCAACCCATGCTGGACATATTCTATATATTTTATTTAAAGAATTCAAAATCAAGATAATTTAAACACATAACATTGTTTCTGGGGGACAAAATACATAGGTCAATTTAGGCAAATTGTATTTTGGCCTATCTGAATAATCTTTAGATTTTACTTATGGGTAAAATCTTGGTCATAGAAAATGTTAGTAAAACCTGACACTGGGAGCTGGCTATTTACCAAAAATTCTTAAAATATATTCATTCATACGTGTGGATAACCACAGTGCCCCTCTTTCTTGTCAGTACCATCAGTTGCACTTTAAATAGTCCACTTGCATTCCAGAATTTGCACAGCTCAAAGCACTTGAAGGTTAAAAATAGCTTTGGAGAAATGCTTGAAGAGCAAATCTGCCCAGGAGTTATCTGAACTACTTGATCAACTGCCTGAAATGGAATTCAATCTTCTCCTCTTAATCCCCTTACATGCAGAACGCTAGATAGCAAGAAGAGAATTCGTCTTAAAACTTAATATGCAGAACACATTGCACGTTAAAACTTGCTACAGAAAACCTTTTTGATCCTTCCTATCTTTTGGTTAATTAAACAAACTATCAGTGATAATTTATCCTAGCTAAAGAGTGTTTGCCTTTCCTTCAAAAAACTAAAACTTGATCATACTTTAACTTTTTATTTCTATTTCAATAAAAATATCAGGTTAAACTCAACAAAAATGTGAAAAATCTGCTTTACAATTTCAGCAAAAATCAGGTTAGAGGAGGGAGGAAAAAGGGAAAGGTGGAGGAAGGGACGTTAGAAAGAGCAAAGATACGGAGCATACAAGAGAAAGCGGAAGAGCCCGAGAGGAAAAGGACGGGGAAGAGGTGGCAACCATGCGCCTGCTTCTTACCATATCGCTGGGCTCTAGTTTCTTCCCTTTGAGGTACCATTCCACTGGGATATCCTCGTAAGAGAGCTCGCAGTCGAAGGTGGCTGTTTCCCCTGCAGTCACGGTGACATCCTTTAGAGGCCTCAGAAGACCAATGACTCGTGCTTTGCGAGAGGAAAGAAACAGCTTTGCGTTACTCATTTTGTAATTCCAAAAGAATAAATGCAGACTTAGTTATGAATCTCCATGGTCGCTTTCTTCAAGAAGGAAAGAGCCACAAGACTGGCCGCTACTGTAACGCCCATGTCAGTGTGGCTTCGTGGTGCCGAGACGGGGAGAGCTGGTGACCGGAGAGTGGCTATTTGTTAGGGGCCCTTTGATTTGGATGTACAAGGTCAGCAAGAATCTGCGCTGCATCTGTCGCTCTGCCAGGCATCAAGTTCCCCTTGCTACATAAGGTATGTGACTTCCAAAATAACTGAGACTCTGATTGGGAGAGGACAAGGGGCCCTCAATCTCAGAGCCTGTCCATATCCATCAAACAATTTGCACCTTCCAAAAATGTTAGCCTAATGCTCCCTGCCTCTCTTCTTGAGTCTGAAATGCCCACACAGCGAAGTTTTTCTTTATGGTGCTGCAGTTGTACAACTTTACTGGTTCTGAGTTAGATTCTTACTATATGTGTATCTACTTTCAATGAAAAAATTACAGACTAGGAAAATCTGACTTGCTAAATTTTCTTTTGTTCAAATGGCAGGGTCAATGAAATTTCCAAAACTTTAGAATTTGAACCACTTCTGTATTGGGATGTCAAAGAAGTAAATACAAGAAAGCCAGTTTTTGTACTTTAAATATGTTTTCTAATTAAATAATTCAAGTTACTTTGCTCACATTCATTTTTCTGCAAAACTGTTTAGTTTTCAGCAAAAACACGCCATACTTACGCTTAACTCGGAGGTGGGCACTAGATTTAACATTGGCAGCTTGGAACTCTACCCCGCCAGTCTGGTCCAGGCGGCAGTTGTGCAAAATAAGGAAGTGCATTTTGCCTTCTTCCTTAATCTCACAATCCTGTACCAAAAAAGAGCAAGAGTTTCACAGGAGATAATTTTTTTTGAGATTTTTCTCCCTAAGGATAGAATCTCATAATTAAAGGTCTGCTACAAATTAAAGGTTGAAGGAACTTGGTATAACTTTGAGCTCTTTCTTTTATGAACTAAAGCTTTCAGGTACCATCAGGAAAGCAACATTTATTTTAGCTGTATAATTCTGAACAAACTAGCTGCAACACAGACTATCTACAACCTTGCACCCACTCTGCTGGATCAAATAATTCAGGTGTGCCTGTTTGAACCCATTCGTAGACCCTAATGCCTCTCTTTGGCTTACAATCTGACAGAAAACCTGCTATCATGTTTTAAATGTCCTGCATGCACACTGACTTTCACCTGCCCTTTTCTATAATATTTCACACAGCTACTTTAGGTGTTGACAAGTTCAGAAATAGCCTTACAGGTGTTTGGAGTAGGGCCTCTCCCTTGAGTTTCCAGTTGGCATGGATATCATCTTCAGAGATTTCGGTTTCAAAGCGGGCCGTCTCAGTTTCCATCACCTCCACACTGTGCAGGGGTCGCACCAGTTTAATTTCCCGATCTAGAAAAGTGAAGGGTCCGCATGTGCCATTAGCCTCTAGCAGAAATAATTCCAGGGCTTCAAGAGTGAAACTCATGGAAATTTCCTTACCCTCTATGTCAAGTTTTCCTGAGGTTTTATCTGTCCCACAGTCACAGGTGTATTGTCCAATATCTGGTTTCAAAGCTTTCTTTAGGATTAGCATGCGCTTCTTGCCGTCTGCCTTAATAACAGCATTTTTGGATGGCTTTATTTCCTGCCCATCCTTAAACCATTTCACTGGTGCATCTGCTTTGCTAATTTCACACTGTAGAATCACTTCGTCTTTCTCTACAGCGGTGTAATCTTGAAGCTTTCCTGTAAAATATGGATCTCCCTCTGCAAGTAAAGTATAAATGAAAAAATTTTATTAACCACCTAGGGAAATGATCATCTCTTGGAAAGTTTAAGAGGCAACTCACAGAGTTCTGGGTATATTTTAAAACTGTTCCAAGTGTTCAATCATTTAACATGTTTATGTTCAAAAGTTCTCTAAATATTAGAAAGGGAATCCATGCATGGGATTTATCAAGATCGAATCCATCTATATTGTGTTTTAAAATATTGCATTAACAGTAGTTTAAAAGACACTGTGAAATTTAGCTTCAAATATAATTATGTGGTCCTCCATTATTTGGCTGAATTTCTAATTTTTTAGCAACTCTATTATGTCTAGTTTACCTTTAAGTTTTCAGATTCACATTATTAGTTTTCTAAATCAGTTAATAGTTTGTTTTTAATAGTGTCTATATATGTTAGATTTCTTACTTAATCTTGATATTGTGGCCAAGAAAAACAATGAGGCTTATTAATGTAAGTTCTGTATTATCTTCTCCAATTAGAAACTCAAAAAATATTTCTCTGAAATATTTTGATAAAGTGAAGAGAGAGAAAGTATTTATATATTCCTATTTTAAACATAAAAGGGCTCAATAATTGATCAAGAGTTTTAATTTTGATTTTAACTGGCCATTTTATGGGCCTAAGCTAGTATCTTCATTACTTTAACATCCTCATATTTTTAGGTAAAAGTGTCTCAGAAATAAGCCTGATAACATATGTGATAGTTGCTTAATGATTGGGGCCACTTTCATGCAAAATACACTTAGAAGACTATTTTATATAATAGATTCTCCACAAATTTCTGCTGAATTTAATACAATAAAATTAAATTTTATAAAGCACCTACCAAGCACAGTGAGTTTAGCTTCTGAACTTAGCCCCATAGCTTCTACTTTAATTTGGGAGGTGTCATCAATAGACAGGTCTTTGAAGGTGATTGAATGAATTTTTCCTTCATCATCCATTGAGACTGACTTGCTGGTGTGTAGGCGTTTGTCATTCTTGAACCATTTAACTCGGATGTTATCGTGGGACAACTCCACCGTAAACACAGCACTTTCCTTCTCTTTGGCGGTTACATCCTTGAGAGGGGTGAGGAATTTAAGCCGGATGCCTATTAAGAAAAAAAAAAAGATCTCATTAATTTAGTACTTTATTCTCTATAAAAATAAAAGCAAAAAAATCATTTTAGGGGTGGCCTATTTGATAAAAGTATTTACCTTCGATGATCAATTTGCCACTTGTGTGCTTATCTTCAGCTTCAAATATGTATTTTGCTTCATCTTCAAAAGCGGCTGACTTGATCACCATTGAATGTTTAGTGCCATCCTTTATGAGCTCAATCTTGTCATCACCTGTGATTTCCTGGGTTCCTTTTAGCCAACGGAATGTTTTGGGCTCCCTGGATACTTCACACTCAAACTTAGCCTCATCCTTCTCGAAGACTTTCACATCACTGAGAGGTGTGATGAAGATAAGAGGCAGTTCTGAAAGAAAAGGCCAGTGGAAAAAGTCAGACTATGCTTCTATTCATGACCCCTGATGGATGCAGGGGCTTATCAGGAAGTTTTGCGAAAATGGTGGCTTGACAATTGGCACATACCTTTCACTTTCAGATTGGCTGCAGATTTAGCGTTAGCGGCCTGGAAGGAAACCTCTCCTGTCATATCCAGCTGACAGTTATAAAGGATCAGAACATGTTTCTTCCCATCTTCGATGATTTCACAGTCCTGTTTGGAGTGAGGGTGAGAAGGAAAGAAAGAACATCATTTACATAAATAGTTATTCCTACAAATCACCAAATGGTTTCATACCTTTCTTCACCCTGAACAGCCAAACACCCCCCTTCCTGTATGAGCAGCTAATCATGACTTACAGGAGAAGCAGTCAGAGGCTGTCCTTTTAACTTCCACTGGCCGTGAACATCGGGTTCAGAAAGCTCAATTTCAAAGCGGGCTGTTTCACCAACAAACAGTTCTACTCCATACAGAGGCTTTTCCACTTTTATTAGTCGAGCTGAAATTATACAAAGTTTCGTTAGTACGAGTGAACAAATAAACTGCAGGCTCAGATAGGGTAAATTTTACATTTTTGAGTAACTCACCCTCAACATTAAGGTTGGCTTTTGTCTTGTCTGTGCCACAGTCGCACACATACTCCCCTTTATCTTTCAGTTCCGCCTTTTTGATTTTTAAGATGCGGCGCAGGCCATCTGCCTTGATAGAATATTTGGGCGAAGGGACGATCTCTTCACCATCTTTGAACCATTTCACAGGCACATCTTTGCTCAGTTCACACTTCAAGATAATCTCATCCTTCTCGACTCCAGTTTTGTCATGTAATTTCACAGTGAAGTAGGGATCGGCCTCTGTAAAAGACGTTCCGCATATATCAGAAGAATGTGAAAACTAAAGTCTATGAAAGAGTAACAGGTTGCAGAATATTTAATTGCTACGCACTCCCACCATCCAGGAACTGGTTATCCAGCTATGGCTGGTGACATTTACCTAAGACCTTCAGCTGTGCTGTGGAGCTCAGGTCCTTGACTTGGGCTTTTATCTGAGAGATATCATCCAGTGTCACTTCTCTCATTTCCAATTTGTGTGTCTTGCCCTCAGAAGAGATGAGGACCGTTCTGCTTGTGTGGAGTTTGACATCGTTTTTGAACCACACTACATGCATTTTCTCATGAGAAAGCTCACAAACAAACGTTGCTGTTTCACCTTCTTTCACTGTTTGATCTTCAAGAGGTGATATGAATTTCAGTCTTACACCTGCAACGCAAGCATGGATAATATGCTCAGAAACAAAATTTACCTTTGGAAAGATTCTATTCTAATCTGCTTGAGTAAAAGGGACCCATTTCACATGGCATTTATTTATCTATTGGCCTTTTCAAATAGAGCTCCATTTAAAAAAAGGGGGTTGTTTTGGTAACCTGTGAAAGTAAATTAGGGGTGCTGATTGTCACAGTTTTTAGAACTTGATGTTCTCTCTTTAAAGTCAAATATTTGTATGCCTACCTGTGGGATATCACAGATCTCATCAACTCTCCTACCTGTAACAAATAACCGTGCTGAGGTCTTCTTGCCATCCACCTCAGCCGTATAGACACCTTCATCATCAAATTGAGAATCGTTGATAACAAGAATGTGTTTCTTTCCATCGGCGATGATATCAAATTTGTCAGATGACTTGATTATATCAGGTCCTTTAGACCATATAACATTTGCCTCTCGGGTGAGGACACATTCGAATCGAGCCTGTCGCCTTTCTGGAACAGTGACATCCTTCAGGGGCACGGCAAAGTCAAGTTCGATTTCTGAAAAATCAAACATTAAGAGTGAGGTTTTGCAGAATGCAGAGGGGTGTGAAATGAAGTTGAGGCCACTCCAGGAGTTCTAAAAGCCCCATACCTTTCACTGTCAAAATGGCGGTTGTAATTGCATTAAGGGCCTGGTAGAGGACTTCGCCAGCTTGGTCCAGTTTGACCTTGTGCAAAGTTAAGAAGCGTTTTCCACCTTCTGCTTTGATTTCACAAGTCTGAAAAACAATAGTTTTAGTTAGCATTCGAAAGAGATAAAATCCCCTGGAGAAGAAATGTTTCAGATACAGATTTTTATAGAGTTTAAAAAATTACTACTAATAAAAGTAAGCGGAACGTCTCCTGTCATAAAATTGTATAAAAATTGTCCAAGTTGTCCACAAATACTGCATCAAATTCCTTCCCTTCTTAGAGACTTTAGAAGCCCAAAGTAACTCCACTATTATTAAAACAAATCTGAATGTCAAATGTGACTATAGGATATAGTTATTTTATATGACTAACAACTTAAAATGGGAGATTACTCACGGGTGAGGGCCTTAGAAGTTCTCCCTTCAGTTTCCATTGTCCAGGGATGTCTGCCTCTGAGATTTCTGCATCAAAGCTTGCACTTTCTTTCTCATAAATGGTAACATCCTCTATTGGTTTAAGCAGCTCAACTTCACGATCTGTATTCATCAGGGATGAAGTAACATAATGCTTTAAACAATCTAACAATGCTTTGCTTTTGTGTTTTATGACGTGTTATTTTGCTTTATGCATACGCAAAACTTATCTTTCAAAATAAAAGGTAAGATTTTTATACCTCCAAGTGTCAGCTTTGCAGGGTATCTTTTCCCTTCAATTTCCACTGCATATTCACCAATATCTTCTGGCATAGCATTCTTAATTTTGAGGAATAGATGGTTTCCATCTCTTAGTATTTCAGTCTTATCAGTTGGTTCCGAGGGTAGTTCATCATAACCTTTGAACCACCTAATGTTTGGAGTATCTTTAGCTATGTCACAGGCGAAAATAGCTGTCCCCTTGGGTTTCACATGCTGGTCTCGTATAGGTTTCACCAGCCAATCCCTAATGACTTCTGCATGAAAATGACATCACAAAAGGGGTTATGATCTGAACAAGTAAGAGAAATAACTTCCGTAGTAAATTTCACAAACAAAAAATTTTGTAAAACTGAACATAATTAATCTGCTATGATATATTGATATTCTCCCTCTTATATAAGGTACAAGACTTCTGCTATTCTGATACTGGAAAACAAAGTCCTTTCTTCCATTTTTTTAGTGTCATAATAAGCAGAATGAAATGTCCCAGCAAAGTACTAACCTACTACTTTTACACAAGATGAGCATTCCAGGTTGTTGGCATTTTCCACAGTAACTGTGTACGTTCCAGCGTCAGTGTCGTCTGCATCATTGATGGTCAGGGCCCGCATCAAGCCAATGACACCGGGCACGATTCGACCAGGTTTCTCCACCACAATCTTGCCATCCTTCCTCCAGACCACATCGCGCTCTTTGTTTAACTCGCAGCTCAAGTACAATGGCTGTCCTTTGACCACTGTGACTTCCTCTTCCAGTGTTTTTACAAAACGCACAGGAAGTTCTGTGGAGAATTTCAGAATATATTTCAATACGTACAACAAACATTTCCAATGAAATAAAACTTGCAAATAAGAGATTTTGTCTAAAACTATGGTAAAAGTTGCTACTAAGGTTTATTGTATTAAAGTCTAATATAGGTCATGTTCAGATGACTGGAAGTTAGTTACCTTCTACAACAAGTTTAGCTGTGGAGGTCTTTTCTTTGTTTCCCAAACGTAAAACACAGGTGTATTCGCCAGCATCGGAAAGCTGAACATCAATGATATGCAGTTTTCTGTCTTTACCATCTGCGATGAACCTGTGCTTTGGGCTCTCACGGATATTGCTACCATCTTTCATCCAGGTTGTAATTGCAGTGGAGGGAGAGACTAAACATTCAAAGATGGCAGAAGAGCCAACGAACTCTGATTCAGTCAAGACGATGTCTTGGATTTCCTTCACAAACTTCAGTGGCACAGCCTTTAGCTGGTAGGTGAACGGTGCCTCATCAGGAGGTTTCTCCCCACCACTTCCTGGCCTTAACTTTTTCCTTTCGGCTTCTATTGGTGAAGGAGTCTTTTTGGCTACACCTAATTCAAAGTAAAATGAAAAGTTGATGTGGCATCTCCATAGGAGTCAGAAAGTGCAGACTTGGCTGCCTGCTGGATAAAACCAGCCATAAAGCAATTAAAAGACAAGAACAGAAAATTAAAGACCAGGCAATTGAAAAGTCAATTGAATTTATACTGCCTTGTTTCAGACAGGAAAATGAGATGGTATGAGGAATCCATGAATAATAAGTGCTCTTCATTTTCTCAAGTTTTAATCCTATGTATGATATATCCAGATTAATGTCTAATTATTTTATCTGCCATGTTTAAATATCATGCATATGAAAAATGAAGCTAAGAACTTACAGGATTCATTATACTAAAATATGATTGGTTATACATGTAATACCTACTTGCATAATATTAGAAATATATTATTTGAAATATCAGAAAACATGCTAGTTTTAGCAGATTCAGTTAAAAATAATAAAGATTGTTATAAATTTTGAAATTTTTTTCCCTTTATCATAAAGTTTGGAAATTCACAGAACGAAAGGTTACAATATAGGTACAAGGAAATTGAATTTCACCTTTGATAGGACCTTTTGGCTTGGCAGCCTCCTCCTTAGGTTTGGCTTCTGAAATAAAAAGAAAACTCAGCATTTAAACCATTTTCACACTTATTTCATGTTTAGTAGAAAATTATATAGGGTGAATCATGCTCTTTTTTTAAAAAAATAAATATTAATGCATACAGAAGTTGGTTTCATTTATATGACTTTTATGGAGAATACTTTAATATTTCCAAGAAGGCAACCTCTCATGAGATTGATGAGACCAAGCTAAATAGACAATATATTTAGGATTAAAAAATTCTTTCAGCAAGTGCCTTTATTCTCTTCCCATTTTTGGAAGGTTCACTGTTGCCTTGTGAGGAAGAGTTTTGCTCTTGCCTAGCTATGTAAAATATTTTATGTGTTTACATATGTGTTAGTTATGTGAACCAAAGAAATAAGTTTTTGTCAACTTATTTGAACTTATGTGAACCAAAGAAGTAAGTTTTGTCAATCAGTGTAGGAAAAAGGGAAATGTCCTGGAAGTTACTAAAAGCCTTTCTTTTTGTGTTTGAGTTGAGCAGACAAACAAATCCAGAGAAAACTAAGGAAACCCATATATGTATGTGCCATATATATATATGGGTTCCTTTGAAGATTTTCCTTAATTAGACAATGAACTAAGGCAGAAGCAAGAGAGTTTCTACATTTAGAGTTTGAGTCGATTATTAATGTAGGGACAGTATAAACTATAGAACTAGTTCTCCAGCTTCTGCCCCTAGAGGATGTGAGAACAGCTTTATTTTTACACATACTTAATTAGCCCAATGGCAGTTTATCACTGTTTTCTGACTAATAAAAGTACCACACTGAAATTATAAAACTTTAAAAGAATAATGTCCAAATCATAAACATCAGTGACAAAGTATAAATATTAAAAATTAAGCTACTGTAAAAAGAACATAGTATATTTTTTCGTGTCATTAAACACAGCAAAAACCTGAATATTTTGAGATAATTTTAAATAAAAATTTTCTAAATAATTAAAAAATATTTTTATAAACAATTATTATATAATGTATAGTAGGTAATAAATATATAAATATAAATATAAAATACATATATGATATATAATTAATAATTATTTAATTAATAATCTAAATCAATGATATAAATTTTTTTCTGAATGATTTTAAATAAAAATTTTAAAAGATTAGGCAACTTGCCAGAGGTAAATAGTTAGGGTGTGTATTTATCAATGATTTATAATTACAGATCTAATCAGTTTTGGTTTTTAAATTATCACTTAGATGAGGAGCTACTAAATAGTTCACACACAACTAATAAGTACCTTAAGTTTGGACTTGAGATATCTGTACCATTAAGTTAGTACATTTAAGAAAGTTATTATTGATTTAAATCCTTATATACATTTAAAGGCTGAACTATGCAGTCTTTTTTTTTTTTTTTGCAAGGAATCTATTTTATTTCATTTTTTTTATTTCAGCATATTACGGGGGTACAGATGTTTAGGTTACATACGATGCCCTTGCCCCCCCGCCCCCAAGTCTGAATTTCAAGTGTGTCCATCCCGGGAGGTGCACATCGCACTCATTGTTTGTGGATATGCCTGTCCCCTCCTTCCCCCTCCCCCCTCCCCCTGCCCAACATCCAATAAATGTTATTCTTATATGTGCAGTCTTTTTTTTTCTTTTTAATTGTGATAAAAAATACCTAATATAAAATTTACCATCGTACCCATTTTTAAGTGTACAATTCAGTTCCACTAAGTACATTCACAATGTTGTGCAATGATCAACACTATCCATTTCCAGAACTTTTTCATTATCACAATATACAGTCTTTTTAAAAAATGAGAAATGATTCCTCTATGGTATGAGGAAATCTGAAGCTCTGGGGGATTCCTGTATGTATGCTGTTGGAGGGCGTCTGTCTCCTTAGTTTAATCCCCAAAACACACAAAAGAAATGGTGCACTGCAGGCAAGTATATCAGATGAAGAAAACGTGGGAACTTACCATAAACACCCATCACTGAAATGATGCCTATGTTACAACATAATTTAGGGCTTGAGTTTTAATCAAGTATGAACACTTTTATTAAGCCATCAAAATAAACTAGCAAAAAGAAAACTGCAGGATAAATACCTGCTTTCTTTCCAACCACCGGAACTGTTACTGGGGCAGCGATGGGCGTTGGTGTGGGCTCCATGGGAGGTGGTTTGATTATTTTCACTTCTGTAGAGAGATGTCCATTATATTAATGTCTCTATTTATCACTTCCTAAAAGCTTATTTGGTGGCCTGTTTGCCTTTTCTGATATAACTTTGAAATCTTCAAATAACTAGTTTTTCAGAGAACAATATATTAAGAATATAGAGACATTATAAATCATTTGATACATGCTGACTTTCACTTACTATTTCTTATTAACTACATATTATTTGAATGAATCATGAAGGAATATGCTGTGACATTGAGGATAAGCTTGCTCACCTGGTTCAGGCTTTGGTTTAGCTTCAGGTCCAGGGAGAGGTATTGGTGGCTTAATTTCAGGCACTAAAAAAATTCACAGTAATGAACAGGTTATAATAGTATTTTTGAAGCTTTTCACAAAGTCAAAACCAAAATTAAATAGACTTAACATATCTTGGAAGATATTAGAATTTATATACATGTAGTTATCAAATCAAGTATTTGATCTAAGTTTATTTTTCATTTTAAACAAAATACTTGGAAAATATAGTTAGGCAGTTTTATGGGTTTTAATGTTGCTCTTCACCTCATTGCCTGTAAATACATTTTTTCCTAGTAATTTATTTAACAACTAGGTGATTATTAGCCAATTGCACAAGAGAGTGAAATGGTAAAGAAAATTAAGCCATATGTGATGACCAGATTAAGGTCATGTGTTTAAATCTTGATGCCAGTGTAATGATATTTTAAATGATATATATTTGCATTTTTAGAAACAACTAAGAAAGTGCCAGTAGTAGGTTTATACCTTTTGTCGGTTCAGGAACTTTCCTTTCTCTTTTCGTAACAGGAGGCACTTCGACCTCTTCAATGGCTTTTGGAGGTGGTTCTGGTACTTTAAAATAACAAGATTATTTTGTAGTGTTAAGATTTGAATATTTAGAAATCAACTCATCTGAAATATCGGATTAAACAGCTTATATTTCACAAGCTTTATTGATTTTATTTAAAAGACCTTATAGTCTATCAATTAATTTCTATTTTCTCTCCTTCACTCTGCCTCAGTTTATTTTTCTTTCTTTTATTCCATCCCTTTGACCCCATCCCCATTAGCTCTCCCCTTCTAAATCACTTCTATAACAGCTCCCAGTAGTTATACCCTTTGAGCATAGACTAATGATAAAAACCAACCCACCTACAACGCTCCCAGATTTTATGAAACCTTTGCCAACACCCTCCCATGAAGTTATTCTGTAGCCAACTTGATTATTGCAGTTATTTCCACTGGAAGAACTTAAGTGGAAAAGTAATAATAAGAATGAAGTACAGAGAAATACATGAATGGATTTGGGAATTACTACACAAACGTTTAAACAGAAAGCAGACAATGGAAAACATAGACTACATCATGGATGAAATACGAAGCTATGTTTATATCTAGCTTCATTTATGTTTACAAGATAAACCTTTTGTTAAATGTCCATTTTGTTAAAAAATAATTTCACAAGTTGTCACTGAGATTCCTACCTGTAGGTTTTTTAATTTTTTCTACTTTTTTAGGTTCTACTTTAGGTTCTTCTTCTTCAGGTCTCTTTCTTAGAACTTTAAAGACAAAAAGGTTTATATGTAAACCAAGACAAACCAGTGAAGATGTTGAATAAGCTTGACCAATACAAATAATGTACAAAGCAATGAGAATGAAAAGCATGCGACCTAGTGCTCTGGAAAATTAGCATTTACACTAAAAATGCTTTTTTGTAAAAAATAAAACTTTAAAAATAATATTCTAATTAAGTTATCTTAATTAAATCTATTCAGAGACAAGTCTGTGGCAGAAATAGCTCCAACACAAAATGAATACTTTGAATAGTAACAAATTCTAATAATAATTTAATGTTATAATTTAATGAGTATGTAAATAAGTAGAAAGTTTACTTAAGCAGAGGTAACTAAAGAAATGTGGCCTAGAAATCAGTATTGCTATGTGAAGATAATTTTAGAACTTGATTCTCCATTTGAATATCTTGCTTCTAATTATTTAATATTTTATTAGTAGGAAAAAAATGTTCAGTTTTTAAAAAATGTTATTTATTAGTTGTGGTGATCCTGTGTCACACTTTAAAACTGAATACTGAATTTAAGTTTAAAAAGTTTCATGTAAAGTATTTAATAGGTTTAGTGTATTTTACTACATAATTTGGTTATAAAAATGGCAGTCATGGTCATTTTTGTTGTTAGTTTAGAATGTTATCAATTTAGTTATGCCTTTTAACGTAAATTTCAAAATACTGTGAATGCTTGCAAAATTTCTGTCTTCTTTTTAAAAAGATTTGAAAATGATAGTCTTCTTAATCTTCCATCAAACTATAAACAAATTTTGATAAATGGGGACTCTGATTCAAAGAAAACCAATAGACAGAAACATTTTGTAAGCTTTCAAGTCAATTTTTTCATGTTCTTAAAGCTGATAGACGGTTGAAAAATACTATACCGCTTTTTAGAACAACTTCTTCCTTCGGTTGAGGTTTAGGTTCAGGAAGTAATTTGCGAACTTTCTTTTCAACTCCAGGCACTTAAAAGAATATGATTTCAAATTTTGAAGTGAATGCATATAAAAACGGGATTCCAACAAGAAAAATGTCTCTCTTAAAACTAGTTAACTCTAGTGCATCAAGTAACAATTATAGTTGCATATAAATATCACAGAATTTTAAGAAAATACACTTTAAGCTATTTCCTCTGCAAACATCTATATAACCTTGTGATGAAATTCAATTACATTAACTCCAAGCAAATATATTCATCTTAAATGAATGTAGGAGATGTTGTTTTGTACTGACTTTATGAATCTTTCATCAAATTACAGGGTTCTTGACAGCATCTTTGCCCCGACCTGCAATTGTAGATTGCTCAAATCTACATTGGTTCCTCCCCGACCATTAAATACATTAAAATAATATTGGCAAGCGTTAGTACCATCATCATTCTTCTCCACTGATGGAAGAAGAAACCACGGGATCTGGGTTGTGACCTTGATGTTGGGGAGGGGCCATATCTCACTTTATGAACAGAAGAGAAGCATCCTTTCTTAAGGTTTCCTTTTGGAAATAATACTAACTTAAAATGATAGAACTATAGAATTTCATAGCTGGTGTTGGAAGCTCATTTTTCATGAATAAGAAAATGTTCTTAATTAATTTCCAAGGAATTCTAAATTAATTTCCTCTTGTGTCTACAGTGCATACCAAGCATGGTGGATGATTTTATTTTATAGGGCAGCCTCTTTTGCCATTGTAGCTCTCATGGATTTGAATGGGGGAAAAAAAGGAAACATCTGGTGATTATTGAACCACTTTACCTCTCTACTTACGTCAATTAAAATCTAATTTAAAACATTATTTATTTGTATCATGTAACTATTCGTTCACT
Source organism: Indri indri (assembly GCA_004363605.1). Lineage (NCBI taxonomy): Eukaryota > Metazoa > Chordata > Mammalia > Primates > Indriidae > Indri > Indri indri. Next base: position 206,193 of record RJWJ010000534.1, read on the forward strand.
TATATGAAATCTGAATTTGTTAGGTGTATTTCTATAAAATTTCCCATTTGATGCTTTAAATAAGATATCCACATTTTGTTAAATAGTTTTTTATGTAATAAAGATAACCTTGCCTAACTCTTCAAAAATTTAAAACATATAAAAGGCAAATATGTATTTTATTTTAAATAATCATTTTTTTCTAATGTCAAGTAATTTAAGTAAAAATTTTATAGTTAGACAATTTTTTTATCCATGATAAATTATGCTGGTCTTCACTATTTTAGAGTTATCAATGTTCTTAATGTATAACTATTTTTATTGATTGAATTCAGAGAGAAGACCATGCATCTAATTGATGTAAGTGGAGATGGCATAACATATATTTCCTTTACTTATATAATGGACATAGTGAAAATATATCCGCATTTGTTTTTCCATGTTATTATTTTATTTTTAAGATCTTATTGATGTTTGAGACTCAGGTGCAGAACACACCATTATAGCTGTTATTTTTAAAGTCAGTAAATGTCATTACATGCCATTTTAATGTTTACCAGTTAATCTCCATGATAACCTTATTTTATAATCTCTACTTTATGAATCAGGAAACGTACATTCATATTGATGATTTTTTCCAAAATTTCAGAATGATCAAGAATGATTCAATTTCTGAGTCTGGATGTGTTGATTACTTAAACAGAACATTGCTACCCAGTAAAATTACTAGAAAAATTAATAAGTTTATTTTTGATAAATGTTTTCTAGACTTTTATGATTCATTTCTTTTTCTTTAGGGTCTAATTTTATATTGGGAAAATACTGTTTAAAGAAAAATAAATTTTGAAAAATGACCTGCATCAATAATGAAATTTTTCAAAATTGTGAGTTCTGTACACCTGTAAGAATGTCTTGGAGTCAGCGAGAAGAGAATGACAGGAAAGTCATACGGAAATCCCTATGAATCATTTTAATAACACAGAAAGAGGATATGACTTCTTTTAGTGCTTATAACACTGGCTAAATTGCTGATGTTCAGGTGAAATACCAAAACTTTCTACTACTAGCTCTCAGCATTTTAACCTAAGATGTCTTCTGATATCAATTACAGCTAACAAGTAAAATTTGATATTTTTAAGTTTAGGAAAATGCAAAAAGACATATGTGGATGAGACAAAGATAAGTACTATCTATCCATATAATGTATGAAATTGATGGGAGACAAAAGCAACACTTATGAGCCAGGACCATAAAAGGCACAAAAATACAAGAAATGAATGAGACTACTTTGATCATTAAAAGAGAGAGAGAGAGAGAGAGAGAGAGAGAGAGAGAGAGAGAGAGAGAGAACATTCTAGGGAGGCAGAAAAAGCAAGGAGGCAATGAAGGGATACCACATAGGAATGTATTTTCCAGCCTGTGAAATACCTTTCAGAGGTGTGGGCTCTACTTTTTCTGGAACCTCAGGTTTTGGTTTTTCAGGGACTTTCTTCTTTGTAACAGCTTTAAAGAATATGATCTTACTTTTAGTATTTGTATATTTAATGTGAAGCAAATGATTAATTTTCTACTCTAAGAATCAAAACCAAGCTTTGCTTATAACCTGAGAGTATTAATAACAGCCAAGAACAGCCTCCAAGGAACATCCAAGAAGCATTCAAACCATGACAACAGATTGTTTTTACTCCAAAGTTGAGTAGTAAATTAAAGACTGGTTGAGAAGACAATTTTTGTTTTTCACATGAGGAAGAAAATGTCCTTTGAGTATAAATTTTACATTAAGGGAAATAGACACACACTTAGTCAACAGATGGGTGGCTTTTAAAAGGTGCCCCCTTTTCTGTATCTGACTTAAAATGCTGGAAGTTGCCCCTACTTGCCAGAGGGGCAAGAATCACCAGAAGCAATGTCTTACTCTGGAAGATTCTGGCTTTGTAGATGCATAGCGAAAGATGGGAAAAATGCTTATGCAAGAATACATCTAGATTATTTTAGATTAGGGAATCTCGTGATGTCACAAATAAGACAAATTTTTATTAAAACAAAAAAGAATAATATGTGTCTGTCAGTTTATTACAGCATTTGAAGACATTGATATTTTTTAAATTAAGTAATATTGTGTCGATTCAAAGAAAAAATCAAAACAAGACGAATGAAGGGAAGTTTAATAATGAGAAGAGATGCTGGATACAAAGTGTGTTAATAACCACTCTTTCCAGCTACCCTGAAAACCACCATAGAATGGAATTGGGTTTTTATTAAGTTGCAAAAAACAAAATAAAAAAGAAAGTGGGAGAACAGTGACAGGTCATTCGCGTGTGCTCCTTTCATGATATGTGAGCACATATCAGCTATTGGACCCCATGAATATATTACTTATATTTAAAAGCACATGCAATTCTTTAAGAACAAAATTTTGACTTTTGTATAAATTGTTACTGCAATATTAAAAATACCCTGCAAAGATTTCTTAAACATTCCACGTGCATAAGACCTCAAAGATAAGCTTAGCAATCAAGCTTTGAAATCAGAAAACTCTCCCATTCCACATAAGAAAGTTAGTTGGACAGCCCCTACATCTAGATGTCCAGGATGATGTTAGCAGTTCACTTTCTGACATTTGGGGCAGCAGGCATGGCTTGACAACGCAACCCAGGGACCCTGGGGCAGCAGAAAACACACATCTCTATGCGATCTCACAGCACAATTATATCTGAAAGTACACACTTCCAAGAGTCATATGTCTCGTTCAAGCATCATTTCAGATGGTTGGATAGAGTTTGAAGCAGATTAATAAGACTTTGGAAGTGGCATTTTATACCTTTAAGTTGGAGCATTTTCTCCTTCAAGTCTTCCTTGGGTGGAGCAGGAGGAGGAGGTGGGGGTCTTGGTTTGAGTTTTGGTTTCTCAATAACCTTCTTTTCAGGTTCAGGTTCTTGAAAGAGTATTTCAAAAGTATTAGTATATGTATATGTTAGCATGCGGATATATAACATATTTGGCAGAAATTTAAATATATTTACATATACCTATATATGAAGTAAAACGTTTGCTTTTTTAGACATATAAATTTCTAACATAAAACATAAAACCGTATCCAACATAAAACATAAAAATATCAAAACCGTGCACAGATGATGAGAAGTATAGCAAAGGCACCAATACGAACAACAAAGGAAACACCCAGACAAGCCACATTTGACATGAGGTAGACAGTACAAATGACATGGAAAAATAAGAATGTGGTGCACATTTAAAACAAAGAAGACCTTACATACAGATGCAAAGAGACCTACTACACATGTGGAACACCATAAACAACACACATTGCAAGATGAAGAAGGTGATGATGAAGATTTAAGTCCAATTAATCCAATACCTCGTACTGGTATTTCTTCAGGCTGTGGTTCAGGTTTAGGTTCAGGTTCTTCAGGCTCAATATACTTTTCAATTTCACGTTCTTTAAAGAATGTTGACAAAGGATATAAGATTGTAATGTAAAGTTCTTCATAAAGACACATACAAGTTTCACATAGATGCAAAGATTACAGTTGCCAAAAGAAAAATATACAATTCATGCAAATTCACTTGCATAGGAAAAGAGGTAAGATTCCCATTTTCTTATACTTGAATTTTCTATTAATAACTGGAAACTATTCAATGTATATTGATGGCAAATGAGATGACTTCTAAAATTTGCTATTGAGTTATCATTTCAGGATCCAATTCAATTATCCCAGTTTTGCTTCAGTTAACTGTACCTTTTAGAACTTATAATTACCAATAAGAATAATCAAATTAAAGATTCTAATTCAAAAGACTATAAGTATTTGAAAAATAAAGTGGTCAAATGTGTCAGAATGCTTTTGTATATAATTTCAAGAAGGAATGTCACCCTAAAAATACTTTTGTATTTCTAATAGGAGTTTTCAAGAGATTAAAAAAATTTATGTATATGTATATGTATACCTTCAACAGGGGGAGTCTCTTTTCTACCAATGGTAATGGATGCTTTTTCTTCATATATTATTTCCTCAGGAGTCTCTTCAACTTGAAAAAACATAGTATTTTATTTTAGACTGTAGTCAGAATAGAATACTGCAGCTGCTAATTTATGTATCAACTTAGTTACACTCCATAACATATTCTTCAGATGACCCCAAAATAGCAATAACGTCAATACACGAGACAGACAAATACATAAGACCTATGTACAATCAAAGCAAGATGATGGAGACACTGTCATCTTTCCAAGATTTATAGAGCAGTGTATACCTTGGGCAGGCGGAGCTGCTGGCTCTTCAGGGATAGGCACGGACACTTTCTTTTCTGGGACGATTTTCTTGGGCACTTCAGGCACTTTAAAGATATGATTTGGTTTACTATTAAGAATTTATAAGATGTGCAAGATTCTGCAAAGAGCACACAAAGAATATAGGGGAAAGATCTTCGTCTACCAAGACTTCATGGGGAAAATGGCTTCTGAGGCATGGCACCCTTTTGGACATCCTAATTTTGTGAATGAATCTTCTCAGCCTTCTTCATATGCTTCTTGTCCTTTATGTATCCTTAAATGAAGGTGTTCTCCACTGGTCTAACTTTGACACTTAAAAAAAATTGCTCTGCATTTTCTGAGTAATCATTTCAGCACGCTCAACTCTTATTTCCATGTGGATGACTTCAAGATCTATATCTCTAGGCCAGATCTCTTTCCTAAGCTCCTAATGCACATTCCTAATGCCCACACTTGAAAAATGAAAATATATATTCACTATCTTCTTCTAGTATCAGTTCAGAGACCCAATGAACCATTCTCTTGGCCATCTAGATTCAACCCTTACAATTATCTTGGGCTCCTCACTTTCCCTACTGGCTTCTACAATATTCAGAGGCCAACTCAATTTCCATCTCTCTCAAATACAACCCCCTTCCCATTTCTACCACCACTGATCTTGTCCAACTCTTAATGACCTTCATAATTGCAATGGCTCTTTACTCTTTACACTATCTTCCAAGAGCTTGAGTTGCTGCCAATTTATCTTTCTACAGCCCAAATCCTATAAATATGTATACCTACTTCAACACCTTTGAAGCTTCCTGTTGCCTACAGAATAAAGTTTAAGCCTTATACTGGCATCCAAAGTACTCCAAAATATGACCCCCATCTTTCTATCCAGCATTATCTTTCAAGATACTCCACAACCAGTCCATACTTGAATTATGTAAATTTATTTGACAGTCCTTCTATTTTCTAGACCCTTCTACCTCTGTGCCTTTCAATATGCTCTTCCCTTTGCCTGTAATACCATTTCCTCAATGTCTACCTGTGGAAATCCATCAAAATTTAAATTATCTTCTTCCACACAGCTTTCCATATTGCCTCTGCCTGAAATTAATTTTTTCTGGCTCTGTGTTTCTGTGTTTTGTACTCACTTTGTAAGTGCTATCACCTCCTTTCTGTGTTAGAGTTGTGTTATCTTTCTATCCTCTCACCAGAGTTAAGCTGTCTGAAGACAGGATCAGGTCTTAATTTTTCTAATAGTGTCTTATTAATGGTAAACATTCAACAAAATTTGCTGAATTAGGCTGTCCTACACATTGAGTGGGAAAAGGTCTTCTTTTACCACATGTAACCATGCAATGCATGATGGCACAACTGAACCTCATTCATTTTTTTCCCTCCTACTTATCTGACACATTTTCTCTCTTTATCTTCATTATTTTCCCCTTCTTTCTGTGAAATGTAGTTTTGAATAAACTCATACTATGTTTTGCTTTATAAGAACTGTTACTAAAATGCTTACATAGCAGTCAGAGAAATATGTATTTGTTCTTCATGGTAGGTACCTTTTTCTGGCAGGACTTCTGGTTTTTTGGTAACAGGCACAGGTTCCTTCTTTACTGGAACAAGTTTCTTGGGCACCTCAGGCACTTCGAAGATATTAGTTTTATTTTAAAAAGAGTATTTAAAAAGATTTAAAAATGTTAAGATAAAAAATCCATAATTAATGAAGCAGCATTAAAATTAGTGGAACAAAATAAGGACATTTTTTGTCCCTAATTACACAAAAAGAGGACAAATTAAGATATTAAAGTACTTTTTTTCTTATGATGTCAGTGATGATGTAAATACATTTACCTGGTGGTGTTTCTGGCTTCTTAACAGTTGGGACCTTCTTCACTGGGACAACTTTCTTTGGCATCTCAGCTACTTTAAAGATATTAGTAACATTTAACAATATAAAATCGTAAGATGTAACATATACACATTAATTTTATAAGTTTATTCGACACCACAACATATAGATAACAGTTGACAAACACATAATACAGCACAGCACACAATAAAGAAATAGTATAAAGTTTTGGACAGCACACAAAAATTAAGTAAATATTTATTTTAACGTAAGTACCTTTAGGTGGTGGAGCTTCTGGTTTTTTGATGACAGGAACTTTCTTCTCAGGGACAATCTTCTTGGGCTCTTCAGGCACTTGAATGATAGGAATTTCTTTTAGAGTGAGATGATTACAATGAAAAATTTAATACTAACAAATGAATAAAAAAATCACATGTATTTCTTGGTATGCACATTGTAGCACCCAAGTTTTATGTTTGCAAATAACTTTTGTTCTGGTCAATGAAGTCAAATTTCAAGCAAGGAAATAGGAGATTGACATTTTACCTTAAAGAAGGTATATACTAGACACAAAAATGAAATCTTTGTATTTTCCCATGTAGTGGGTCCTGCCTTGTACCTTCTGGAGGTGGAGATGGAGCTTTTGGTTCCTCCTCTTCTGCAACAGGAATTGGCTCTTCCTCTTCAGGAGCAATTTCCTCAGGTTCTTCATATACTTTAAAGATATTAGTTAATTTTATTTCAATGTGTGGAACAATATTACAAAATTCACAAAACACCAAACACAATAAATAGTAATCTTGATTTTTTTTTTGTTGCAATTAATCTAGTCTCCTATTTTTGTGAAGATGCAATCTATCTCATTTGCACTGACTTCTGTGTCTACTGATTTGAGCCCTTTTAGTGTTTAATGTCATTTATACTCATTAGTGCTCTCGTCTTACTTTCTGTGTACATTAGAGAAGTTTTTTTTTAATACAGCTTAAGATGACCTATGTAGATACTGCTGACTGATAACCCAAAATAGATTTGAGATTGGAGCTAATTTAGAATGATGAAGGCAAATAATCAAAGGATAGAAAGTGACCAAGAGATAATGAGTTAGGAAAGAAGAAGAACTAAGCTTAAATTAGAAATAGTCACAAGTGGCAAGCTCATTAATGGTCTCACATGTACCTTCTGGGGGAGGAGACTCTACTTTCTCAGGTACAGGAACAGCTGGTTTCTCTTCCAAGACAGGTTTCTTTGGCACCTCTGGCACTTTAAAGGTATTAGTTAGTTTTTTACTTATGGGTAGTTGAGAAGTGCATGAAATTTATACCACATCTACTTCATGTTTTGTTCAAATAACACAGATACAGATCCAAGAACAAAATTCACAATAAGGTCACATAGCAGGGAAGAAAATGTGGCCTATTAACAAAACCGTGTTAGTAAACTCTCCCAATGATTGTAATAAGTATAAAAAAAGTCAATGATGTTATCAAAAATCATTTCAACTCTAAAAATCCAAAATAACAGTTTGTAGTTATGAATATAAGAGAATTGGCTAACAAAGGGTTTGATGATAGGTGACTTTTGAGATCAAGACAGAGGGTTTTTCTGCAGAATCTCATTAGTGGCATGTACCTTTAGGTGGTGGGACTTCTGGCTTTTTGGGAACGGCTACTTTCTTTTCTGGAACAACTTCTTTTGGAGCTTCAGGCACTTTAAAGATATTAGTATTTTAACATGATGAACAATCACCAGGAAACATTCATCACATTTACATAGAACAAAACACTTAGGAGCTGGAGGCGGCATCCACCTCCCTCAAACAGTGCATAGCTACACGTACCTTTGGCAGGTGGGACTTCTGGTTTTTTGGGAACCACACGAGGCACCTTCTTTTCAGGAACAACTTCCTTGGGCGCCTCGGGCACTTTAAAAGATATTAGTAGTTTTTAAACTCACGGTTTCAATGACAAATGAAAATCATAAAGTAGAACAGCAGAATATAACATTTTCAAAGACATTTAAAGATATTTTTCTGTAGGAAGTTACTGGCAATGAATACCTTTCACTGGTGGTGGTTCAGGTTTTTTGGCAACAACAGCAGGTGCCTTCTTTTCCGGGACAGGTTTCTTAGGTGGCACAGTCACTAAAGGTATTAGAATTTATGTTTGAGAAGCAGTGAAGAGAGCAAGAAAACAAGACAAAAATTGAGAATGCCCAGAATTGTCGGGGCAAGAAGGGGAGAGAGCGGCTACTGCGGCCTGGCAGCCGGCCTGCCAAGTACCTTCTGGAGGCTCGACAGGCTCTGGCTCTTCCACAACTTCTGCTGGAGGCTCTTCCGGGGCAATTTCCTCAGGCTCCTCGTACACTTTAAAGACATGAGCTCATTTTAATGCTAGAATTGATTAAAGCGCATGAAATATTTTGCAAAATTTTTTTTACAATACTAAGGAGAGAATTCGTTTCTTAAAAAATACTGATTTGAATACTGTCATATTACCTTCAGGGGGAGGACTTTCCGGTTTGGGGGGAATAACTTCAGGCACCTTCTTTTCTGGGACAGCCACCTTTGGCACCTCGGGTACTTTAGAGATATTAGTGTTTTCATAAGATTAGACAAAGTAAAGACAAACAAACAGCATCAAACACAGCGACATGAGGATGACTACCTTTTACAGGTGGGACTTCAGGCTTTTTAGGAGGAGCCGCTGGCACCTTCTTTTCAGGGATGACTTCTTTGGGAGCCTCTGGCACTTAAAAGATATTAGTGAAATTACATTTAGGAGTTAAGAAGACCACTAGGACAAAATATATTCAAGAGCAGAAGAGTCAGATCTCCTGAAACCTAAGGTCAGGGACAAATACCTTTAACAGGTGGTGGGACTTCTGGCTTTTTAGGAGGAGCCGCTGGCACTTTCTTTTCAGGGACAACTTCTTTGGGAGCCTCTGGCACTTAAAAGATATTGATGAAATTACATTTAGGAGTTATGAAGACCACTAGACCAAAATATATTCAAGAGCAGAAGAGTCAGATCTCCTGAAACCTAAGGTCAGTGACAAATACCTTTAACAGGTGGTGGGACTTCTGGCTTTTTAGGAGGAGCCGCTGGCACCTTCTTTTCAGGGATAACTTCTTTGGGAGCCTCTGGCACTTAAAAGATATTAGTGAAATCACATTTAGGAGTTAGGAAGACCACTAGGACAAAAAATCTTCAAGAGCAGAAGAGTTAGATCTTCTGAAGAGCCTAAAGTCAGTGACAAGTACCTGTGACAGGTGGGACTTCAGGCTTTTTAGGAGGAGCTGCTGGCACCTTCTTTTCAGGGATAACTTCTCTGGGAGCCTCTGGCACTTAAAAGGTATTAGTGAAATTACATTTAGAAGTTAGGAAGACCACTAGGACAAAAAATCTTTAAGAGTAGAAGAGTTAGATCTTCTGAAGAACCTAAAGTCAGTGACAAATACCTGTAACAGGTGGGACTTCAGGCTTTTTAGGAGGAGCCGCTGGCACCTTCTTTTCAGGGATAACTTCTCTGGGAGCCTCTGGCACTTAAAAGATATTAGTGAAATTACATTTAGGAGTTAGGAAGACCATTAGGACAAAATATATTCAAGAGCAGAAGAGGTAGATCTTCTGAAGACTAAAGTCAAGTGACAAGTACCTGTAACAGGTGGGACTTCAGGCTTTTTAGGAGGAGCCATGGGCACTTTCTTTTCAGGGACAACTTCTTTGGGAGCCTCAGGCACTTAAAAGATATTAGTGAAATTATATTTAGGAGTTAGGAAGACCACTAGACCAAAATATCTTCAAGAGCAGAAGAGTTAGATCTTCTGAAGCCTAAAATCAAATGACAAGTACCTGTAACAGGTGGGGCTTCTGGCTTTTTAGGAGCCACTGCTAC
>RJWJ010000535.1:0-78879 GCA_004363605.1 Indri indri
GATGAGTGGATGGATGATGGATGGATGGATGGGTGGATGAGTGGATGGATGATGGATGAATGGGTGGATGGATGAGTGGATGGATGATGAATAGATGGATGGATGGATGATAGGTGGATGGACAGTGGATATCAGTTGGGGTTTGTTGGTTGTAAACAATAGACTTGACTCTGGCTAAATCAAGCAAGAGGGATTATATTGGAAGGATATCTGATTGCTTGTGGAATCAGTAGAAAGGCTGGAAAATCAGGCTGAAAAAAGGCAGGAACTGATATACAGTGGCAGTAATAACCTCTCTGTCAGGTCGGGGCCATGTCCCTGGAATGAATGAACAGGCATTTTTCATGCCCAGGCCTAACCGTATTCAAGAGTCAAAGTCCCGGGAGAAAGAATCCAGTTAATGTAGCTTGGGTCACATGTCCCTTGATTCTTAAGACTGCTGTGCATGCATGGTGAGGCACAGATAATTTTTTAAAAAGAAATTACGATCCTGAGGCCAAAGAAGAGAGAATAGCTGCTCGATGCTCAGAACCCAGCCACCACCTCCAGCAAGGGCACAGATGGATCCTCAGTTCCCTGAGGCAGCACCAGTGACTCTGTCTCCGTTTTCCCCTTGCCACCTCCCTCATGCCCCGCTCACGCTTCATTCTCCCCCAACCAGGCCTGCCCCCTCCCCCACCCTGTCCCAAAGCGCAGTCCCTTCCTACCTCCTGCAAGAGGCCTTTGTGGCTCCCCACGCCCACGCTAACTATTCCTCTCGCTGAACTCCGATTGCCCTGCCGTCAGCAGGCGCCAGAATTATCCTTCCCTGCAGCCTGCTCACTGTTCACCCTCAGGGCGTGCGCTCTACTCTGAGTCTCCTGAAAGCAGAAGCCTTGGCGCTCTTGACTTTGGTCCCAGCACAGCGTTGGGTTCAGAGTCGGTGACCAATGAATGCGTGGCGATTAGTGATCAACGAGCGTGGGTGGCACAGGGTCATCAGCCGCATCATCGGCCCCTCGAAGGGATTCAGGCCTGGCATTCTTTGAGAGTTCAATCAGCCGGGACCCAAAGAGCTGGCTTATGCAAAGTTGCGCAACTAGTGAAAGACACCTGTCTGCCTGGAAGCCAGCTCTTATTATTCCCGGTACAAACCAACACTCCTTGCTGCCTCAGGAGGGTGTGTGTGTGAGGGCGTGTGTGCGCATGTGTGCGTGTGTGTGGTGTGTCCCAGCCCTCTCGGTAGGTACTCGCCGACTACCACGTTTGGCATGGTGACTCCTCGGTCAGTGGTTGTTTAATTCATTATCAAAGCCCGGCCAGGATGGCACCCACGTGCTCTTCATCTTGTTCCTGCCCCATCCTTGCCCAAACTTCTGCCCATCTCAGGGCCCTTTGCTCGGTGACCAACCAAGAAATGTTGATTGATCACTCCTAAAACTTCATTTCTCTTGAGAATCAATGAATTTCAAAAAGTGGACAATTTTTTGAGTCCACAGAGAATCGACCCAATCCTTGTGTCGCCGGAATCACTGCAAGCAGGCTCCTTTGTCAGCCACCCGACCTCACTCTGCTGTTCATGCTGCTTGAAAAATTAGTTGGTGTACTGGAAATAAAGTCACAGGGAGCCAACATTTTGACAAGGTAATGGTGCCCTGCCTCCCTTGACATTTGCGAGGGAGTCGGAGTCCATTATAATGTCACCATGGCGTGCGCCATTGACGTCTCATTGAATAATTAAAAGGCAGTTTAATCACAGCGATCATCCACTTAGTGTCTGGATCCGGATGTCGGGGATGCAAGTTCAGGGGGCAGCGTGGTTGTGCAGATGGGGCGCTAGCCCGAAGCTGGGCTCCAGCGAGACCACCGGGCAGCAGCGTCTGCCACCTGTGCTGCAGTTCGGGGTGGGGGCTGGGGGGCAGGCAGCTCCAGACCCCTGCAGCGCCCCCTCACCAAAGAAGAAAAGAAGAAGAAGGAAAAAAAGGTTTTCTACTCTCTTCTACTTCTTCGAACTAAATAAAGGCAGGAACAGACTTTCTTCTCGACCCAAATGAAAAACTGCCAGTCTGTTGTTTTCATTCATCACAAATGGTTTGTGCTGGAAGGGAACTTCGCTTCGTTCTTTCATAAGGCGGATATTTATTGAGCGCCTGCTCGGCATCGGGCACTGTTCTCGGTGCTGTGGATACGGCAGGGAGGAAGACGACCACAGGAAGTGCTGCTCCCAGGGGGCTGTGTTCTGGAGGGGGAGCAGGATAAAGACACACGTGTGCTGTGCACAGCACTAACACGGGCGGTGTAGCAGAGGGTGACTGGGTGACTACGTTGAGTTACGTGGTCAGGGCAGGTGTCCCTGGGGAGCAGCAGTGTAGACGAGGTCTGAATGGCAAGGAGGCGAATGTGGAAAGTTCCCTGGGAGAACACTCGGCAGAAGCAAAAGTTAGTGAAGAGGCTCTGGGCGGGAAGGAGCGGGACATGTTCAAGGAGCGGCAAGAAGACCGCTGTGGAGAGGGCCGGGCGAGGGGGAGGCAGCTGGGGCAGCTCAGGTGGGCTTCCCAGGCCAGGTCGGGAGTTCGGGCTTCAGTCTCCATGTGATGGGAAGCTCGAGATGGGGTTGAGCGGAGAAACAATATTCTTTGAACATAGAGGCCTCGTATTTAAGAGAATGAATCACGCCTTGGTTCTCCTGACTCTGTGTTCCTCTTCCATGCCTGGCTTGGTGCTAGCTGCTGGGAGGCACAGCAGTGAATGAGAAAGCCTCCCTCCAGGAGCTCCCTACCATGCGGGGGAGACGAAAGAATGAACAGACAGTGACCACTAGTGAAAGACATCCTGGGGTGGAGGTAAGCCCAGGACTGTGGAAACCAGAATCGAGGCACCAAATCCAGGAAGGCTTTCTGAAGAGGTGGCCCCCATGCTAAATCTTGAGGCAGAGAAGGCAAAAGAGAATGTTTCAGGCAGTGAAACAGCCCAGGCAAAGGAGCCCTAAAAAAATGGCACACCTGGAAATTCCAAGGAATCTATTGGGACTGGAGTCATGTGACCCAGAGAGGTCAAGAAACTCAGTGAAGGTCACACAGCATACAATTCTTCACCTTTAGCTCCTTCTTTATTCCCCTGCAATGAAGTCAGCCACAGTCTGTGGTCAGAGCATTTGGCAAGGTGGGATGCCCATGACCGTTCCTAGATAGGCTGGTGCTAAGACCAGGCAGAGTTCACAGCCAGCTGGGCCAGGAATACTTGTTTCCCCCAAATATGTGTGATTCTGACTCGGCTCTTGCTCCTTCCCAATTGTTGCCCTTCCCAAGAACTGTCCGAACCCTAGACTCGTAGCGTGAAGCCAGGATGGTCCAGATGTCGTACTGTCCACATGCTTACCCCCACCAACAATGTTACAGCTGGGGAAACCCAGGCCCAGAGAAGGGAACCAAGTTAGCCCAGGCCACAGACACACCGAGACCGAAACACTGATCTCTTCACTCCTGATCTGACGTTGTTCTGGCAAACAGTTCCTCAGCAGGAGTGAGGTGGGATCAGAGAAACGCAGCAGCCACCCCTACTGTATGTCATGAATGACGCAGGTGGCCTGGCAGGGAGGCCAGGCAGAGTGGCTCCAAGCGCAGGTGAGGAGTCACACAGCTCGCGTTCCATTCCCACCTCCACTGTTTACTAGCTGTGTGACTTTGGGAAAGTTACTTCACCTCTCTGTGCCTTGGTTTTCTCATCTGCGAAATGAGAGTTGTCACCTTTGCTTCGTGAGGTTATTGAGAGGATTCAGTGATGCAATACACGGAAAGCGCTTAGAGTCATGCCAGGCATGTAGTGAGTGCTCGAGCCAGGGCAGCCTGTGCTCGTCTCTGGGCCCCAGGAAGAGCCGCCATCGAAGGGCCCGCAGTGTGCCAGGCACCATCCTGGGTGCTTTCCACATGTCTGTGTGGTGGTGACGCCATAGCTTGTGAAGTGTTAGACAAATATGCTGCCTGCAAGACACCTTGTGCCCCTGTGGATTGACGCCACTCACATTGTCTCATTCGCCCATCACAGTAACCGTGTGGGGCGGGTGTCGTAGATGCAGAAAGCAAGGCCCAGAGAGGTTCATTCACTTGCCAAAGCCACACAGCTGGCGGGAGGCAGAGCGGGATGCTCACCCAAAGCTTGCAACCTTCCCTCCATTCTCCACCACTCGTCCCCTTCCCAGGGCCTTGCATCCTGGGGGCCTATTAACACCCAGCTGGTGTCACCTGAGACTTCCAGCCCCCGCCCTCTGTCTGGTGAAGAGCAGGAGCGAGGAGAGGAACTGTGCCCTCTGCCTCAGGAACGCTGCTGTGAGCAGAAGAGGGAGAGACAAGGCTTTGCAGGGGGCGGCCCCCCCATCACATGCCCAGATCTGTGCAGACACTTCCAGGCCGGGTAACGGGGGTGCATTTGCTCCTGCTGCAGATTGCGGACTCAGGATTCGGAAAGGGTCCTTCAGCGAAGGCCAGAGCCTGGACAGAGCAGGAGCAAGTGCAGCTGGGGCCAGAGAGGGGAGGCCCCACCCCCACAGACGGTCTAGGTCAGGGGCCGCGAGGAGCCCCTGGAGGCAGGAGTGGCTGAGCTCCAGCCTGGATGTGCACAGGGCTCCAGCCCCCTCGGCCCAGCTCAGCTCCGGCCAGGGCATCTCTGCTTTGGTCTGTTTCACGCTGGGGATTTACACCCAAGGTGTTCTCGGGAGAAAAGCTTGGTGCACCCACTCAAAGGCAAAAAGCCTACCATCGCAGGCTACCATAGGCCCGTGGACACAGCCGGGCCCCACAGCGCACGGCGAGGGTGGGCAGAGTGGTCCTTCCCGGCACGCATTATCCTCGCAGCTCTGAGGGTGCAGAATACACACGCTTCACTCCACACCCGCTGTGGTAGAGGACCCAGGCTCGCCTTTGTGTGACCAGGTGGTTCATCTACAAATAAAAAAACACCAAGCGCTCAGCGAGGGCCCGAAACACCCAGATGAATAACAAGCAGCTGCCCTTCCCTCAGGGAGCTCACAGTCCGGTTAACGAACGAAGCAGCATGCGTTACATTCCTCCAAAGAGCTCATTTGCAGAGCAAACATCTTTAAAGTCCTCTCTTTAAAGAATCTCTTTAAAGTCCTCTCGCGTCTTCTTGCAGTAGCCCTCGCACCCGCTGCCTGGCTGAGACCCGCATGTTCATCCCGCGCTCCGCGGCAGCCCTAAGCCCTCTGCCCACTGCCCCTCATGCCCCCTGTGCCCGCGAGGCTTTGCCTGCTTCTGTTGCCCGGGGGTGCCCCCCAGTGCTCCCCCCGTTTCTCTCTTAGTGCCTTGTTCTTTCCCCTTAGGGCACTCAGCACAGCGTGTGAGTATCTGTTTATTTGTGTGCTTATTCGTTTAATGTCTATCAGCCCCACGAGGGTAGGGGCCACCTGTCATGCTCACCAAGGTTTAACCACGGTCTAATAGAGTATCTGTCCTGTATTGGACACACGGATTATTTTTAAATGAATGAATGACGCTTTGGGAGATTTCGATAGGAAAGTTTGGAAAGTGGTGGGGGCCCAGAACGTGGGGGTCTTGAATAGCAGACTGAGAGATTTGTACTACAGGCAGCTGAGCAACTTGACGTTTTATCCCTCCCTTCCTTCCTTCCTTCCCTCCTTCCTCCCGTCCTTCCTTCCATCCTTCTTCCCGTCCTTCCTTTCTTCCTTTTTCTCTCCCTCCCTGTCTCCCTTCCCCCCATTCCATTCCCCACTTTCTTTCCCTCCTATTTAGGGGAAGATTAGAGAAAGAGAAAGAGATTCTTAGGATGAGGGGGGGCAGTGAATTTCAAAGCAGGCAGGTGAGTTTTGGTAAACCCGTGTCCAGGGGTAGGCAGTCAGGCGGGTGGTCTCTCGAAGCAGGCACCGGGAGGGCCAGATGCTCCCACGGCTCAGCAGAGCCCACGTGGCCAGTCCAGCACAGACTGTTCCGAGGAAGCGCCCTTCCGTCCCCAGCCTGACAGCCCGGCCACGCGCCAGCTTCCCTTCATTACTCTCGTCTCTGACGCTGTCTTGGGGAGGGCCCCGGCTCTGCAGAGGAATCTCCCAGCCCCAACAGTCACACGTCAGTGGCACGGGGAGGCCACGACACCCTGGATGGATGCAGAGAGGGACTGGGCAGGCTGGCTGGCTTCCTCTGGGATTGGGGACACTTTGGGAGTGAAGGCAGACAGAACCCCCACAGCTCGTCGTGCCTGGGATTTTCAGGTTGAAAGCATGGATTCAGGAGGCAGATGTCCTGAGTTCAGATCTTGGCTTCACTGCTTACAAGTCACTTCTCTGTGCCCCAGTTTCCTCATCTGTAATGTGTGGCTCATGTAATTGTAGTATTTACCTCCAAGGACAAGTATGAGTACTAAATGAGCTAGCACACAGAAAGCACTTGTACACACTCAGTGCCATGTGCATCTCGGCTGTGACGATTGCTGCAAAGAACTGGATCTGTAACTGTCTCCCCGACCCATGTGTGAGCTCCTGGGGGCAGGGACCAGGGCTTGTCACTCAGCAAAAGTCCACTGACTTTCTCCAGGCCACCAGGGACACATGACCGAGCCCGGTTCCCTGCTTCCTTGCTGCTTTCGCCACTAAACTGGAAGCTCCATGAGGACAAGGGCCCAGCACCCAGCACCAAGGACATAGCAGCAGCTCCAAGAATGGTGTTGAGTCAACAAACGGCAGGAGGATTGTAGTTGACGATGCTGTGATGTGGGGGCGATGGTGTTCGTCTAGAGTGTCCTGTTTTGCTCCAGAGGAAGGCGGTGGCGCTGATAACTGGGCTGGGAGTCACGGGCAAAGAGCTCGTCTGGAGGGGGCGCGATGCTGGAAACCACGTTTCTGAAATTAGCGATGGAGAGCCAGGTACTATTTGGGTCTCAAATGGATTTTTCATTCAGTATAAATGGTCCTTTGATTGGGGGAGGCACCCTGGGATATTTATTTCTAAGTCAACCTTCAAATCAGGAGCACGAGGGTCTCAGTCGGAGAAGGGCAATAAGGAATGAAATCAAAATGTTTGTCGGAGAGGCTCAAAAGGGTTCTGAAGCGGCGGTTCCCACTGAAGAGCAATCTAGTGGAAATAAAGCATCTTTGCAATCGTGCTAGGTGGCAGTGGGAGGCTGGCGTTTGGTCGCCAGGGCTCATTTGCATGCACATGCACAGGGGCCAGGACCTGCACTGTGCCGGCAGCTGGCCAGCAAGGGGTGGTGGCAGGAAGGTCAGCCCTGGGAGGGACAGGGGCTGTCCCCGAGAAAGCAGGCACGAGGACCCAGCACCGGGATGGAGACGGGGAGAGGTGGGTATGCCGCCTCTCCAGTTTGCAGGGCTCCGCCAGGTGTGGCATCCCTGCTTGCTACCTTTGATCCCTTAAATCATTAATACCTCCCGTGAAAAAGTGTCCTGCCTTGCAGTACAGCTCAGCCCTCGTATTCCCCGGCCCCCTGGCGGCAGCGATCTATCGTGTGGCTGTTGCAGGTGATGAGGTTCAGCAAGAAAAAACCATCAGACCATGATTTTCCCCTCAAGAAGCCATTAGATGAGTCGGCCTGACCTTCAGGGGAGCCCTGGGAAGCTCTGAGTGGCTTCTGCCGAGTGCGCCAACTGGCCCCCGCCGAGTTAATGTGCCTGGCAGGCCACCCTGTGGCCTCCCCTCCCTGTTGCTGTGGCTGGAGGACACTCGAGGATGAAGCCAGGAGACAGGCAGTGTGGCCCAGTGGAAGCGCTCTGGCCCAGGGTCCAGGAAACCAGGCTCTGTCCGCAGATCTGCCTCTGCCTGGCTGCAGTAACTTGGGGAGATCACCTCTCCCTCTGCATTTTTCATGTGGACCCCCCTGAAGCCACCTGGAACAACAGAATGACTCACAGTGGGGTCCCAGGACCAGCAGCATCAGTATCACCAGGGAGCTTGTTAGAAATGCAACTTCCAGGGCTCCAGAACCACCAATCAGAAAACTCTGGGGGTGGAGCCCAGCATCTGTCATCCAACAGGATGCCCAGGTGATGTGCTTTTGCATTATGGTTTGAGGAACATGCATCTAGAAAGAGGATTGTGTCCCACTTCCATCCCTATCCCCAGCTGAGTGCATGATACCCACTAGGGCCTGTGTGATCACACAGCCAAGGAGGATCGTGAAATAAATGACCGAATCTTCAGACTCCCACTCTCTCTTCTTTCCATCACATCTTGCTGTTTTAGTATCTTTGTTTTCCTCTGTCACCAAGACACAGCCCATTGCTTAATTTACTGCTCAGTAACAAGGGATCTGGCAGTGATATGCACACCTTGCCTTGTCTGCCGGGCGCTGCATTTGCAGAATGGGTGGCGGGAGTTGCTTTGGGCCTGACTTCTGGTTCCTGCGTGTGGAATGCCAGGCAATGATATCTACACATGTATAATACATAGGTTTACAAGAGTCTCTTATAAATTACGGGGTTTTATGACCCTGGTTTTGCAGACTGATGGTGTGAATTGTAACAGTGCAATATATCACTGTACAAGATAATGCCACCAGCGATGGAGGCCTAATATGTCATTACCGAAAAGGATGTTGCATTTGGAAAATGTGCTATTTTTATTTTTTAAAGTGCCTTTGGTGTTCTAAAACTGTCAGTTCCGAGATGCCCCAAGAACTGACAGGTTTTGGGCAAATGCCACTTTTTATATAAACCCTGAGTCCTCATCATTACCTGGAGTGGCCGCCTGAACCTGCCAGGGGGGATGTGGGTATGCCAGGAGAAAGGGAACCCCTTCGTTTCTTCTCTGCCCCCTCCCTGCACACACACACACACACACACACACACACACACTCACTCACTGCTTCACCATCCCTTACTCTGTGTCTAATTTCCCAGCAGACGGTTTGGAGCAGGACCGGCAGGGATAGTTGTGAGTGTCTGTCCACACCCCTGTAAATGCTGGTTGTTTGTACCCAAGGCAATGTATCCTGGTGGTTAAGAGCATACGCCTTGAAGCCAGATGGTCTTGGGTTCAAATTCCTTGCTCTACCCCTCACCAGCTGGGTCACCTCAGGGGAGTTACTTAACTTCTCTGAGCTTTAGTTTTTTCTCATACGAAACATTTTATGTGACTTGATCCTTGGCTCCTTCCTGCCCTGTGTCTGGCCTCACTCCCTCTTGCTCATGGCTGCAGCCACTGAGACCTCCTTTGGGCTCCTTGAACATTACTCAGCTCCCTCCCCAGCCTCATTCTCTATCCCTTACTCTGTGTTATTTTCCTCCACAGCACAGACCACTCATGACTCTTGATTAACTGAGGGATTGATTGTCTGTGTCCCATTACCCACTAGAATGTAAGTTTCGTAAAGGAAGAAATGTAAGCTTTCTGCATTCTTGACGCTATTAATATATCCCCAGCACCAAGGACAGCACCCAGCATAACTAGACACTCTGTAAAGAACTGATGAATGAATGAATTCTGTGAATGAATGAATGGCACCTACCTGATTCCAGTTGGGAGGACTGAGATAAAACATGCAAAACACTTAACACAGTTCCTGTCATGTAGAAGTCACAGCCACTGATGTTTATTGAGCACTTAAACTGTGTAATCCTTAAAACAGTTCTGAGGTAGATGCTATTATTATAATCTCCACTTAGCAAGGGAGGAAACAGAGGTGCAGACGGACAAATAACTTTCCCAAGGTCACCCAGCTAGTACACACTAAAGCCACAGTTCGAAGCTGCGCTGTCAGCCCCTGCCCTGACCTGCCTCTTGGGATGTGTGAGCTGTGAAGGAAGCTGTCATTGTTGCTGTCCCTGTTTTCTCTGGATGATAAGGATTCTGGTGCCATCTCCTGCCTCACTCAGGAGATGCTGCCTGAGGAGGGAGGGCCAGGTGGTGCGCACAGAGAGCCCAGCCCCTGACTTTCGGCCGTCACCCAGCCTGGGAGCCAGTCGGTGGGAAGCAACACAGGGCAGCAGAATGTGCACTGGGCTGGGAGTTTGGCACTCTGGGCTCTTGTCCGGCCCCTGAGACTAACTTGCTGTGTGACCTTGGACAAGTCACCTTACCTCTCTGAGCCACAGCCTCTTAGCCTATCTAATGAAAGTGTGAAATAACAGCCCTCCTCCCTCTGTGGAACTTCTTAGGATATGCTTGGACAGGCTCCAGGAGGAAGTACTGTTGGACTCAGATACTGAAATGGAGAGATGGTCCATTCCCCTTCCATTGTAGGACAGGGCCTCGCCCGTGAGACATCTGAGCAGGGATTGCAAATTCCTGGGCTTCGGGAGTCAGCTGGGCTTTGCAAATGGGTTGCCCTGGTGGGGGACCTTGCTCACCCGCTGGAGGCAATTCATACTTGGCCGCCTCCCATTGCTGTGCTCACAAATGCGGCCCTGCTTTTGCCAGTTTTCTCCAGCTAGGCCAGGAATCTGAATTTTTTCTGTGAAATTGCTCCATTTTTTTTCAATGTTGACACAAAGCACATCTGTGGGCTAGATTAGTAGCCTGACGGTCCACCGTCTCTGCATCTGCAACTGCTGCAGAGGGAGCTGCTGCTAAGGAGGTTTCTCTGGGGGTTTAGGTCTGCCCGTCGCCCCTGCCCCGCCAAGCCCCCGGGACGGGGGAAGGCCTCCTTCCATATTCCGAAACCAAGGGGGATATTATAAGAGGGGCTGGTAGACTATTTTTCTCTTACGATAAAATTTTTTCATGTCAGTTAATTTTCTTATTATCATGAAAGTAGTGCATGCACCTGGTTTTTAAAAAAATGTGAAGAGTGTGAAAGAGCATATGATAGAGAGTATGATAAAAAGACCCCAACCTTCTTCCTAAAAGTAAACCAACAGCTTCTTGTGTCTCTTTCTAGTGTATATTTTTTTTCTTTGCACACTGGGTTCCTGTTGACATTTTGTTCTGCATTTTTTACTTAATGTGTCTCAGACATATTTTCATATCATCTCATCTAAATCCATCTTGCTTTTTTATTGTTCCATAACAAGCCATCGTATGAGTTTACTGTCGTTTATTTTACCAGTCTCTGTGTCCAGACCCTTTGATGGTATCCAGTTTTTCTCACATAGGTAAAGCTGCAAAACACAACCTTGTTTATATGTTTTTTTGTACACATGGGGCACATCTGCCAAATATTAATAGTAATAATAGTAATTAATAGTAAGGGTTTTTTTACAGTGACTGCTGAAACCCATGGTAATTAGTCTGATGTAAACAGTGATATATAAACCTGTAATACTTTTTTTCCTAGTATGAATTAAACATCACTGTACCGAAGAACAGATAATAAAGAAAGTAGAACAAAATATTAAGAGGTGACTATGGGGAAAGGGTACATGGGTGTTCTTCTTCGTACCACTCTTCGTAGTATTCTTGTGGCTTCTCTCTACACTTAAAATAATTTCCAAATTAAAAGTGTTAATGAATTACTCTAACGATGCATCCAGAAAATCAAGTTTGGGGATAACATTGTGACTTGCCCGAAATCTTATATTATATGTAAGCACTTTAGTCCATCCTGCTATCTTGACTTTTTTATTCTTTATTTTTTAAGTTACAGCAATAATACATGCTTATGACAGCAACGAAAATAAAACAGCACAAAGATCAATAAAGGAAAAGCAAATTATCTGTCTCCCCCAGCCCACCCGCCCCTCCTCTCCCGCCCAAGATAACCAGTGTTGTCAGCCTGATGTGAAAATATCCACAGCTTACGGCTTGCTGACACGTGCATATGTCAGCATATAGTCACCTATGGGTGTGTTTTTAACCAGAAACCACCCATCCGTCTAAAGCTCGTTCTCTTTACCTTGTTACCTATATAGACACTGCTCCGTCAGCAGATATAGATCTAACACTGCCTTTTTTTCCGATTTCTTTACATTCACACATAATATTCAGCCAAAATATTTCTTTTCTTGATAACATTTTGTCTAAGTATCAAAATAACCCAGTTTATCATACAAAATGTAGACAATATATACACATAAAAGAAGGAAATAAAAATCAACTATAACTCCTCCACCAGTGGTAACGACTGTTAGCGCTCTAGTAATTTCCTTTGTATCTGTTTGCTGTGCACCTCTGCACATGTCTGTGTGTGTGTCTGTGTGGGAGTGAGTTAGCAAAAATGATGCCATTTTGCGTGCTTTCTTGTGTCCTGCTCCTTTGACTTACTGTTACCATGGGAGCATTATCCCTATGTATTAAATACCCTTTTAAAACATGCTGCTTGATGGCAATTAAAACAAATTTTAAGTTGGGTTAAGTTTGGCCTACCTATAAAATGGGAGAGACAGTCAGGGAAGGCTCTATGGAGGAGGCGATACCTGAGGAAGCCCTGAAGGATGAATAGAAGTCAACCAGACGGAGAAGGGGAAACAGGTATGCCAGGCAGAGGGAACAGCATGGGCAAAGGCAGGGAGGTAAGAGGAAGCCCAGAGCATCCAAAGCCTGCATGAGGTTTGATGATGCCAGCACATAGGTTTGGGGTAGGGGAGGTAGATAGCTCTTGGAAAGGTGTCAGCCAGGTTAAGGGACTTAGATTTTATCCCTGTTGAAGGATTTCATCCAGGACGGGAAGACAAGGTGATATGGTCATGTTTGAGATTTGCATTTAGGATGATGGCGCTGGTGACAGTGTGGGGACAGGGATGGAGGAGGCACAACCGGAGGCAGAGAGAGGATGGTAGGTTGGACAGAAACTCCTGGGCCAGTGTTCCCCAGCGTTTTGAGACTGACATCCTAAAAATCCACCCAGCTCTCCCCAGCAACCCAGGGCCGCCTCTGGAACAGTTGCCTGAGACTTTTTGGCAGTTGTGATGTTCTCAGCTGATGGACTTTGCCTCCAAGTCCCAGAGCACCTGTTGACAGAACCATTAACAATTTGATGGAAACGGTTTTGGAAAACTTGCATCGATAAATCTGTTACCCTCTTCTACAGCTACCCCTGTGACCTGTAGTTCACAAAACAAAAACAATTCCAGGGAAACAGGTCCTGGGACCCGTGTAATAATAGGAACCAACAGGTGGTTGCATGGTACAGACCACGGTGAATTGGAGGATGTTTCCTCGCCTGATTTCCCCCAGTCTCAGCATCGCGAAGCTGGGACATCCTCAGAGATCAGGCCACCTGCCACATTTTATAGTTGGGGATGCCATGGCTCTTGGAAGAAGAGACTAGACTTCTCCCTTATTTTTTTTAATAAGGTCCTTACCTTTCTTTTCATGAAAACCAGAGTCTCGGGGTGAGATAGTCATCCATACTCCCAAATCCTCACCCAGCCTGAACCTCACCTTATCCTTGAGGCCCCGGCTGCCTGGACCACGCAAAGAGGACCCTACCTGCCTGCAAACACTAATCGATGCTGCAGAGGCAGGAACCTTTGTTTCTTCTTGTAAACATCTGTAGTAATAAACAGGAAAAAGAAAAGAAATGCAAGAAAATCCATCAACCTAATTGTTTGTAAGTGGAATGTTTTCCATGAAGCATTAATAATACTGACCTAGTGGTAATTTTTCATTTTCAACTCTGGTCTAGTTCATACAGCTCCCAGTGATATAAACGAGGGGGGGCGGGTGGGGTGTGTGTGTGCGCGCGCACACGTGCTTGTGTTTGTGTACACTCATGATTAAAATCCAGCTACAAACCACAGTCAGTAATACCCCTGTTTGGTCTTGAGTTGCTAAAGCTGATCAGACTGGCTGGGACACAGCAATGCACATAGCTAAACATGCATGAACCTGCCTTTGAACTCCAGCGCCGTCTGCTATGAGCTGTGTAATCTTGGGAAGTTGTACACCTTCTCTGAGGCTCAGTTTCTTCAACCATGTAGTGGGAATGCTATAATAACCATCGTACAGGAGTGTGAGTGCCGACTGAGTTGATACCTAGCAAACAAAGGCTCTTAGCACAGTGTCCGGCGTGCCATAAATGGTAACTGTCATTTCTATTGGAGCTTGACATATGAATGCATGCTTACATTTCACCCCTGGGGATCTGGGTAGATCTGGGTCCCACCCATGAGAACAAACCAGACCTAATAGAGGCAGAGGATAGAGGATAGGAGAGTCCTCCGTAAATCTTAGAGACCCAGGCTCTCCGTGAGTGTGTTATTAAAGTGGAGAGATGTGGCCATAGCCCAATGAACAGCCAACTTCTTGGCTGAAGGAAAGAAAATGCGTAATAAACCAAAGATACTAGACAAAGGCATAAGAGAAGGGTTAGCCGCAAAGCTCCAGCTAGAATTGCCAAGGAACAGAGTCAAGTGCAAGGGACAGGTCAGGCAGTCCGCGAGCTAAGGCCGAGAATGAGGGCTGCACTGCGTGAACAGCGCTGGAACATCTGTGCAACCATCATCAGGCTGGGTATGCACGCTTTCCAGTGGCTCAGGGAAACAGTGCCTAAAGACCTTACCCAACATATTAACCTTGGGAAGGGCAGACCTAACAAAGGCACACTTCTGCCGTTCTTTCCCAACAGGCCATCGGCAGGAAATCTGGTCTCGGTTCAGGCTGGGTCTGTGTCAACACATCCAGAGAGGTGTGTAGGGTCCTCGTAGACCAATTTGTCCTAGAACAGAGCAGACGGTAACAAAGGCTGTTTGTATGAGGGCTGGCTGTATTATGCGTGACATTCATTTGTTAATTTGCATTTCCTTCGCCTCTTAAAAAATGAAAAGCAGGAGCAAATGAATGATGAATGGAAGGGAAATTGAACACCTAGTAAATGAAAAGGCTGCAATGATGAAAGAACTGGGTGCAGTTTGAAAACGAAATGAGTTCTGCTGAAGAGGGAGGCACACACTGTCTGGACAAGGTAGCCCTATGAGGTAGGGCTCACATTCTTGATTGGGAGGAGGTCCAGAAGGCAATAGCAAGGTCCCCGTTCTTCCCATGTTCTGTGCAACTCTAGGCAAGTCGCTCTATCTCTCCAAGCCTCAGCTTTCCTCTCCGAAAAATAGACCTGGTAGTACCTGGCCTGCTTACCTCGCAGGATTCATGGGAGATCAGCATTAATAATGTAGATAGGAAAACCGGAGCTGACCCAAGAAGTGGAGATCAATTCAATGACTGTATCTTGAAATCAGTGGTACTTTTTGCCCTTAGAAACAATGTGGGGTGCAAAAAGGACAGTCTTCGCATATAGATCTGAGTTTGAATCCTAAACCTGTAACCTCTTAGTTGTATGACCGTCAGTGGGTCACTTTAACCTGTCTGAGCTCGGTTTCCCCATATGTAAAAGGGGAAAAATGGTTCTTGCACCCTCATAGCATTGGTTAAAGAATTAACTAAAGTATAAGATCATACCTGGCATATAATAGGTGCTCAACTAAAGCGGTTTTACTCTCTTTCCTGTCTTAATTATTGAGCAACAACATTTGTCCTAATTTCTTGGCAACCCAGAATCTAGCCCAGGATGTCTCTCTCTCTCTCTCTCACTTTCTCTCTCACTCTCTCCCTCTCTCTCTCTCATAGTCAAAGCATTTTTAAAATTTACTACAAATACTAAGGCAACCTCTTTTTCAAAATATAACCATGCAGCAAATTTGACATCAGGAAAATAACAAGTAGGTATAAAACATTAAGAATTTGGCTTGCTATCTGCAGGTTAAAAATGGAAATAAAGCATACACACAAATACATTTTTACACATAACCGTTTGAAATACATATTCATCAGCACCCATTCATCTAACACCAATCACGTATGGCTTTAAATTCAGAGGTGCTAACAATTTTTGCCTTCAGACAGACTTTTCCTAAGTCTGTTCCATGGAGGAGTCCTGGGCTTTCTTGGGGGAGATAAGGAAGGCTCAGAGCCCAGTAGGACTCCCCTCCTCACTTTAACCAGGGCATCTTTCATTTGTTCTAAACATCGAGGTTCTATGTAAGGCTTTTTTGTTGTTTAATAAAAATGTTTTCCTATAAACCAAAAATGTGCAGTGTACCGTAATGGGCTGTGGAGTTGAAACAGGAAGGCCAGTGGCCCCACACAAGGAACAGGCTCCTGGCTATGGCCTCAAGTCTGTGGGCTGGCCACCTGCACTCCCTGGCTCCTCTAAAAAGGGACATCTCCCTCTGAGTGAGTGTTATGTCAGGACTGGTTCGAACAGTTTCAAAGCAACACAAGAGGGAAAATAGCCAAAAGTCTTTGAGCACCTACGATGTGCCTTGTAGCTTAAACACAGTATCTTATTACCTTCCTGGGAAGCAGATATTTGTAGCCCCATTTTACAAATAAGGAAACTGAGGCTTAGAGATGATCGGCAAGTTGCCTGGGAGGGACACAGGTTGCAAGTGTCAGAGGCAGGATTGCTTCCTAGAGATGTCTGGCCGCAAGAATCCCTGACTCCCAGTGGTCCTTTCGTTTTCTGATCTCTGTGAACTCAGACCCTCTGATTTCAGGATTGGCCCCACTCACTGTTTTCTGGGACCACCACCTTCCCCCTCTCCCAATGATCCCACCTCCCTAGCTACAGGCGAACAGGCCAGTAGGTCCCAAGCCTGTAGTTTGTCAATCACATCCTGAGAGGCTGGGGGTGTTCAGCCACTTCCACGACCTGTTGGATGCAGAATAAGTGGTTTCGCAGCCCACCCTGCCTTTAAAAGCAGAACTAGGTTTATGCAGCCACTCTTTTGCTTTGGGGTCTGTGGGCTGCCAGGGGCCTCCAGAGGGAGCAGACACCTGCCAGAGGTTCCCACCGGAATGAGACCGGGCAGAGGCGGGGACAGGTGGAAGGCAGGGCTGCAGCCGTGGCTCGGGTTTTGGTCTTAGCTTGGAGGTCCCATATCATACCCCAGCCTCCTCGATACGTGTATTCACTTGGATGCCCAGACCCGACCCTGTCTTGCTCCTTCTTTGGTCTCAGGGCTCACTCCTGCAGAGACCGCTCTGCTCCTCTTCTCCCCAAGCCCCTAGTGTCGGAGGACCTCAGGGCTCAGTCCTTTCTACGCTCACCCCCTTGCTGATCTCCTCCCATCCCGTGGCTGTAAGTGCTGTCTCTATGCGGACGCTCCCAAATTAAAATTTCCAGCCCACACCTTTTCCCCAAACTCCAGACCCTTCCTCGCATCCACATGGGTGTTCAGAAGACATCTCACCCACCCCCATTTCTGAAACCGAACTCCCGTAACTCCTGCTCTTACCTGTGAAAGCTACTCCGCCCACAGTCTTCTGTGTCTTGGTGAGGACCCTTCATCCTTTCAGCTGTTCCGGTCCAGTCTTGATTCCTCTCTTCCTCTCTCACCCCACCGCCAATCCGTCAGGAAATCCCGTTGGCTTTACCTTCAAACTATAGCGAGGATCCCACCGCTTCTCACCACCTGTACTGTTCCCACCCAGTCTAAACCATCACCATGTCTTACCTGGATGAACCCAGAAACCTCCTAGCAGGACTTTTTACTTCTGCCCTTCCCCCATCCCAGGCTGGGTCGTGGCCCCCCAAGATACCAGGTTCCAATCCCTGGAACCTGCAAAGTGTGCCTTATTTGGAAAAAGGCAGGTGTGACTGAGTTAAGGATCCTGAGATGGGGAGATTATCCTGGATTAGCCAGGTGGGCCCTAAATGACAACGCAAATGTCCTTATAAGAGGCAGAGGGAAGACTTGACCCACACAGAGAGAAGGGGATGTGACCACAGAGACAGAGATTGATTCTAGTGATGTGGCCACAAGCCGAGGAATGCTGGAGCCACCAGGAGCTGGGAGGAGCAGGTTCTCCTTTAGCACCTCCAGAGGGAGTGGGTCCCGCTGGCGCGCTGATTTCAGCTCCGTGAGACGGATCTGGGATTTGTGGTCTCTCAACTGTGGAGGTATAAATTCCTGATGTCTTAAGCCGCCTAGTTACCCGGTTTGTGGTAATCGATTATGGCAGCCACAAGAAACGAATGGACTCCCCTGCAGTCTGTTCTTACGCATTCTTTTAAACATCCGTAATATCACATTAATCATTTGCTCAAAACCCTCCAGTGGCTCCTCTTCTCAGAGAAAATCTGCAGCCGCTACAGTGGCTAAATGCTCTTGTCCACGTATTGCTCTG
Organism: Indri indri; assembly: GCA_004363605.1. Taxonomy (NCBI): domain Eukaryota; kingdom Metazoa; phylum Chordata; class Mammalia; order Primates; family Indriidae; genus Indri; species Indri indri. Next base: position 18,021 of record RJWJ010000535.1, read on the forward strand.
ACATATTGCACCATCAGGCCCTCAGCCACTCCAGCCGTGCTGGCCTCCTGGCTGTTCCGCGAACAGGCAGCCTACGCCCACCCAGGGCCGTTGCACTTGCCCTTCCCTCTGCCTGGAACGCTCTTCCCCGCGATGTGCTGGCTCTCTTGCCCCTTTGCTGGAAGCTGAAGGTCAAGCCCAATCTCACCTTCTCAGCGAGGCCAACCACGGCCACCCTGTTTCCGCGGCAAACCGCACCATCCACGTTCTACTCGCCTGTTCCTGCTTTTTATTTTGTTTCACAGCCTTTGATCACCTCAAACGTATTATGTCATTTTCTTATTATGTGTATTGTTTTCTGCCTGTCTCCCCAACTCCATGTACATGTATTTTAGAATATAAGCTCCCTGAGGCACAGGGACCTTTGTCTCTTTTGTCCACTGATATATTCCAAATGCCTAAAGCAGCACCTGGCACCGAAGAGGTGCTCAGGAAATCTCTGTTGGATGAATGAATGCAGGCATGAGCTATAAGACCAAAACTTACCTGCCTTTGTTCTTAGGGAAGAGTCGCTCTCACTCTCCTTAAGCACTCCCTGCGGGGGACCTACTCCTGGCTCAGCGGACTCACTCCTTCTGCCCCAGGGACCCCCAAGGGAAGGTCCTTCTGCTGGGTCACTTCCCCGCTGGCCTCCTGGCTGGCGGTAGACACTGGTGGGCTCTCCCCGCCTTGGTTTCCTGGAAGCCGCCCTTTTCTCTTTGTCTCTTGTCTCTGCCTCCTGGAAACGTTTCCTCCAAAAACGCTGGTGAATTCAAAACCCGAGACAATGTTAGGTATATTTTTGGGGTTCACATGGTTTCATGAAAAACAAATAAACTTAGAAAAGAGATTCAAGGGCGAGCTGACAGCGGAACACCTAAGATCACCCAGGCCCTAGGCATTTGTATTTGAAACCACACCGCACTCGGTATCAGACACACTCAAAGGAACCTCTCTGTCCCACAGAAAATATAACTTTTTGCTGTCAAATACTTTTAAAGGATTTTTAAAATCCTGCATTTGTGGTTATTTGGGCCACCAACTCACTCACCACTGACTGTGATTTCCGAACACCCATCCTGTATACTCTGGGATTCTTGCAGAGGGAGGAGACTCTGGCCTACACAGTATTTTCAGATGTAATGGAAATTTTAACAAATGCTCTACGGCACAATTAACGAAGTTGACATGACGTGACGTTGACATTTTGTAGACATGTAAATAAACATTTGTTCGTTTCATTTCTGCCCTTTTCTTCTTGTATTTGGTGCCAATATATTTTTTCAGGTCCCAAGTTTTTTGTTTGTTTGTTTGTTTTATAGGCTCTTGAAAACCTTCTGGGTCCCAGAGCCTGTGCTGGTGGTGGCTGATGGATAAACTGGCTGTGAGCTTGAGCAAGTCCCTAATGAGCTCTAAGCCTGAGCTTCCCTATCCCAAACACTGGGATTATGGCTCTGCTTCCATGTGGCTGGCTGTAGGCATCAAATGGGATAACACACGTCAAAAGTGCTTTGTAAACAGGCACCATGCACTTGCTTTTTTGGCGATCGTTTTTAACAGCTTTGCTGGCTGACTTCACTTGCACCAGGTCGGGTGGGATTCCTTGCTTCCTCCTGAGCAGGACTGAGCCCACCGGGCCCTTGCGAGGCTCTCTGGCGCAGCGCCCACTGTTTGCCCTGACCCCACTCTGCTCACTTGTCTAGCCGCCGGGCCTGCCTAGGTTTTGGTAAAGTTGCCCCAACGCATTGAAGTTAGTTTTAAATACAGGGAGGCGATGAAGGGGCTGACGTTTATTGAGCACCTACTGTGTGCTAGGTGTTGTTTACACATCATGTTGTTTCATCCTCAGGGAAGCCAGTGAACCCGGAAGTGTTCTGTTTCTCTCCCTGCCTTCGCCTTCCCATCTGCCCCGTACCTTGAGCCAAGAACCTGGGGGTCGTTTGTTATTTCTCCCTCCCCCTCCTCCCGCCCCCTCCTCTTACCCATCAGCCAGGTCGGCCAAGTCCACCTTGAACACGTGTCCTGAGCCCACCCGCCTCTCTCCATCTTCACCGCTTCCCTGACTTTGCACCTACATGGCGCACCTCCGAACAGGCATCCCCAGATTCGCAGGGTCCCCTCCGTTCCATCCTCTACCGGGGATCCAGAGCACTTTTGAAACAGGTGAATCAGACCCCTCCCTGCTCAGCGCCCCTCCCGGACTCCTCGCAGGGCCTGCACGCTCTGGCGCCCACCCTGGCCTCTGGCCTCATCCCTCACCCTCAGGGCTCCTGACATTCAGCCTGCTCCCGGTTTCCTGTGGAGCCGCCAAGCTCTTTGCCCCTGATGCCCTCTAATGCTGCCCCCAACTCCTCGTACAGAGGCCCCGTCTCACCCTCAGTCCCCAGCTCGACGGCCCCCTGCTCAGAGAGGCCTCCGCAGATCTCTAAGGCACACCCCTCCCTGTCAGTCTTGAACATCATTCCTGGGCTTCCTTCGCAGCTCTGTCCATGATTCACAGCCCACGTTTTTGTTTCCCTGTGTGTGCCTGTCTGCCTCTCTATAGTCAGCAATTTCAAGCGGGCACATTCTTTGCACGCTCACCCTCATAGTCGGAGCAGGGCCTGGGGCTCACTGGAAGTTCAGCAAACAGTTGTTGAACGAATGGAGATTTCCATATGGCCTCAGTGTGCAGAAGCAGATGTCTCACCCGCAGATGAGCTGAAATTCCGGCCCCTTTGGGATCCTAGCAGCCTCGTCTGGACTCCCGAAGCACCTGTTCCTACTTCCGTGATAGCTCTTACTGCACTTTAATTGCTCTTTTCCTCATCTCTTCCATTAGATTATGAGTTTCTCGAGCTCAGGAGCCGTGTGTCCCAGCATCTAGCCTTGTGAAAGTGTATTTGAGGAGTAGCTGGAACTCTGGGGAGGAGTCCTAGGGATCAAGGCCTGAAGGGGAGTGTTCATAATGCATATGGTTGTTGTCATATATTGTTATAGTTAGGATGTTATGATCCATATTAATATAATTATGTGATCGTTATCATAGAATAGACTGTGTCAGTGCTAAGAACACCCTGCATGACCCAGTTCGACCCATTTGTTATATGGATGAGACCAAGAGCGCTGCTGGGAGGAGGGTCTTACCCAAGATCGCCCAGTGGCTAAACCAAGAGCAGAACTCAGAGTCACCCACTCCCTGTCCTGTTCTCTTTTTGTTCCTTCTTGCTACCAACATCTACCACCTCATTTCTTTCCTCTGCATTCTCACCTGAGCAGAGATGCTGAACCAGTGAGAAGGGTGGGTTAGTGGAGGACCATGTGGTGTCCTCAACATTGAAGGCTGTGTGTTGACAGCACAGGACCCCATGTGCAAGGACCATCTGAGCCACGGGTCTCAAGGAGTGGCAAGGTGTGGCCAGGACAAGCCGCTCTTTGGGAATGAGAGCTGTTGAGTGGGTGCTATTTGAAAGCAAAAATTCTCCGGGAAAAGTAGGTTATTATGCTTTTGTTTGCTCTTTTGTTACCTAAACTGATTGTGTGTAAGCTTTCTGTGTGTATGCTTAAACTCTTTAGTTAACATCTGCATGGAAAATAGGAATCGTAAACATTACGTGTAATACATATGCCAGGCACTGTGCTAAGCATTTTATGTGTTCGCTCCTATAAACACCGATCTGATTAATTTGACCAGCAAAGACCACCCACAGGATTTCATGAACTTCCCAGGGGTCTCATTTTCCAGTCTGGTTGTCTACATAGTTTTCTTAAATCAACAGATGGTCAGCTAACCTGCCTTTCCAGTGTGGAGTGTAGACAAACACACAGTTGTCCCCAAATACTGCCAGTGCAAAGCCAGCGTTCTCACATAGCTTTCCGTTCCAGATGAGGACATATCTTGGAGGATTTAAGCTCATATGAGCATCTACCGTAACGGCATCATTTAGCACATTCCCACACCTCCTTAGGCTATCTCCATGGGAAAGGTATGCAAAGAATAAAAGGGTAGAGAGATCTTATCAGTTGAATGTGCTCTGTGCCACGTTTAGCCTACACTGCACGCTTACTGCTATCTCGTGAACTTACAGAAGTGGGTTGGGGTCACAGAGGGTTCCTGGGAGATCATCTGGCTCATCCTTTTCATGTTACAAAAGGGGAAATAGAGGCTTAGAGAGGTTAAGTCTGTGGTCCCCAACCCCTGGGCCGTGGACTCGTGCTGGTCAGTGGCCTGTTAGGAACCAGGCCACACAGCAGGAGGTGAGCGGTGGGCAAGCGAGTGAAGGTTCGTCTGTATTTACAGCCACTCCCCATCACTGCCATCACCGCGTAAGCTCCGCCTCCTGTCCAATCAGTGGCGACATTAGATTCTCGTAGGAGTGCGAGCCCTACTGTAAACTGTGCATGGGAGGGATCTAGGTTGTGGCTCCTTATGAGAATCTAACACCTGATGATCTGAGGTGGAGCTGAGGCAGTGATGCCAGCGCTGGGAGCAGCTGCAAATACAGATTATCGTTAGCAGAGAGGTCTGACTGCACAATAAATGCAATGTGCTTGAATCATCCCCAAACGATCCCTCCTCACCCCCATCTGTGGAAAAATTGTCTTCCATGAAACCAATCCCTGGTGCCAAAAAGGTTGGGGACCACTGGGTTAAGGGACTTGTCCAAGGCCACACGGCCAATTTGCAGCAGAGCTAAACTCAGTCCTCCTGACTCCCAGTTAGACGGCCCTTTCTTCAGAGGATTGAGGATGACCGGGGAGAGGTTGGAGACGTCTACACGGAATTCTTTATGCTATTCTCTCTGCTTTTGCTTGTTTGAAAATTCATATACTAAAAAGGTTTTTTTTTAAGTGAAAAGAAAAGCCCTAGAAGAGTGTTTGATTACAGCAGGAGGGGATCCTGTTTTTCCATTCACCCCTTCCAAGAAGATGTGTTTAATTCTTCCCAGAGGGATCTTCCCTGTACGTCGAATTCTTTTGACATCGCGCCGTCTATTCCACACATAATAATTTGTGGCAGAACGGGGCTGGGTTTTTCTTTCTGTCTACCAGCCAGAACACAGGACGTCCCTTCTTTGAAGCTCCAGGTGTCCCTGGGAGCTGGCCTCAGGTTGGCTCCCCACCCGCGTCTCCCTCCTGTCCTGGCAGCCAGGGCGTCCCCCACCTTCATTCACCCACAGACCACCCCGGAGTTTTGCCATCGCCAAGGGCTGCAGTGCTGTTATTTACCGAATATTTTTCTTTGAACTGACTCATTTTTTTTAGCACAATGTATTTTCAGAGAAAACTGCATGGCATGGCTAGTGACAGGAAATCAGCCACATTATCTGGGAAATCAAGGTCTGACATACTAGTTACACTTATTCTAACGATCGTGATGAAATGCATAGTTGTCAAGAAAACACGGCGTCCGTCAACGTACAGCTTCATGCTTTAGGGAAGTCTGTTGTCAGCCGCGGGTCTCCTGGGACAGCCGTGCTTGGTATCTCTGCCCAGAAGGCAGGGGCCTGTGAGGATGGAAGACGTGAACCTGCGCACATGTGTTCTCGGCAGGGGACATGTCCGCCTGATCCCTGCGGAACACACGGCACGTACTGGTGATTTCTGCCATGTGCTCCAGGAGGCTGGGCTGGGGCGCAGGAGCGAGTGCGTGGCTCGTAGGCGAGCCAGGGGGACAGTCCAGCGTTCACCCCTCCACACAGTCCTCTTGTTTCCTGCCCATCCACCTTGCACAGCGACCCCCACAAAACCAGCAGACCGCCCCGGAAAGAGCCTTAGCCACCACTGCTGGTGATGGGCACAGGGAAAACACAAAGAAGACTGAGAAGGAATGGGTCTCAGCTAGGAAACATGTTTCATGGAGGTGATTATACGCTAAAGTGGAATTTGTAAATTGGGAGCTCCCAGATATCTCGAGATTACGCTCATGAATGTCAAGGGCTTAACACTCTCGTGCATATCGAGAGGCAGCGAGATGTGCTAGGATGGACTTGGCTTTGGAACCACACAGACTGGGTTTAAATCCAATTTAAGTCATCTGGAAATGTTACTTAAATCCTCTGAGCCTCGTTTTCTTTATCTGTGGAATGGGGATAATAATACTCTCTGTCCAGGGTTGCACTGAAGATTAACTAAGACAGAACTGGGCACAGTGCTGGGCTATAAAACACAGGCGATTGTGATTTCCTTAAATTTCTGAAAGATCATGAAAGGCTTTCTGATTCATTGAAGAAAGAATGAATTCCATTTTGTATAGGTTCAGAGTTAACGTGGAGAATATTTATTATTATATTCCAACATTGCGAGATTGGGTTTTCCATTTATGTATGGCAACTATCAACTAGCATACTGATTTAGGCAGATCACTCCATGACTGCCTGACGGCGTTATGAAAGCGTCTCACTACACTGCCTCAGAATTGCCGGATGTGTCTTGCGGCTTGGCTGGGTCTCCCCAGCTTGGTTGCAAAGCCCGGGAGGCCAGGGAACATGCCTTCTTTACAAACCTCCGCTAGCACAAGCATAATCTATGCACCTGGTAGATTCAAGAGCATGTGCCCTGGATGGAATCAAATGGAATTAGATCACCACATTGTTAGTCTTCAAGAATGTCCCATAAAATATAGCCGTCTTTCCTGCCCAAGTTGGGAACCACTGGAAAAAAATAAGAAAAAAAATTAAACAGCATAGAAGCCAAAATGTTACCTTTATGACCAATAAGGTCTTAATGAGGGGCGGTTCACATCTGTGGGAAAATGACTTCTAACCTAATATCGAATGCTAAAATGATATGGCCCCACCCTGCAGCCATAGGCAGCACAGGGCTGGGACAGCCCTTCCCTGTGGTGAGAGCAGAGAAGGAAGGGTGTTGAGGAGAAAGGCCAACTACTGTATGAATGATGCTCCCACCACGTGCAGGAAACAGCAAAGGAAAAGAAGCAGCACCCCCTTAATTAACTAGGGGGAATGTGTTTGTTTGTTTGTTCCTGGTTCTACCTCTGTCCAAGAACCAACATCCCGTAAGTCTTATTAATAAAGTGCCCAATCCCCAGTTACCCCATTGTCAAAGCCGGGTGACACTCGAGGGCAACAGCGTGGTTTTAGTATGAAGAGACCGGAAGGAGGGAGACCTGGATTTAACTACGGCTCTGCCACCGACGAGCTGTGCGACCTTGAACCGCCCTCTCGTGCTGCCTGGGCTCCGGTGTCCTGATCTAGAAAAGGAGATCTGTGATTTCCATGTCGCGGGGTGGGTCTGGGTGAGAAATGAGATAACGTGTATGCCAGCGCCTCATTCGTAGTGTGGAATAGGCGCTCCGAAAAGGGTAAAGTTGCCCGTAGAGCTCAAAACACCAAATAGTGGCATGCCACAGTCCTGTTTCCAACATTTTTTTTCTTGGAAGGGCCGGCCGTGGAAAGGACAGGAACATGGCCGTGAGAGCGTCTTGATTGACGGAGGAAGACACTTGGAGGGAGGGGAGCAGGAGCCGGCAGGGAGATGGGAGACCCACCCCAGGCTGTGCAACTGCAGCTCCCTCCTGCTCCTGGCTGCCAGGGTAGGGGGCTGCTGACAGCCTCTGGTTGCCTCCTATGTCCCCACAAGCTGATCGGGTGGGGAATCTAATTAAATGGCAAATGCTCATCCAAACAAGGAAATCCATGTCCGAGCTGCACAGTCCCTGGCAGGGTCCCTAGAGATGAGGCCAATATTTGCTTTCTGACCAGTTGCCTAGCACCCAGACATCTCCCTGGCAGGCAGCTTTCTTCGAGAAGCTCTTCTCTCCCCAACCTCAACAAAGGGCAGCCTCTGGGTGGAGGATCTAGAAGGAGGAGCACCAGCAATAGCAGGCTTAACAGAAACCCTCTGGAATGAGCTGGAATCCAAAGATCTGCAGCGCCCCCAGGCCTGATGTGTGAAGCTGCTCTGGGCTAAGACCTCTGCCTTGACAGGGAAATAGGGGAGGCAGTGTTTTTGTGATAGCCATCTGCGCTCCACCAGGACAACCTGGAGCGTCCCTCACTCTGCCGACCCCAGGTCAAGGCAGGAATGGAACCAGTCCCCATAGGCCCACAGCATCCAGATCAACTATCTAAGGGTGTGTCCATTTAGGAAACATTTTGGATCCCGGGTTATAAACTCATGCAACAAGAATCTGTTGTGTACCTACTATGTGCCAGACCCAGATCTGGCTTTTATCTTACAGTCTAGTAGGGTAGACAGGCAAGTCAATACAGATATAGAACAGTGGTATGCTGGGGGAGCACCAACAAGGGAGGCCCGACCTAGTCTTTGGAAGTCAGAGTGGGCTTCCTGGAGGAAGTAGCATTGAAGAACAGCATGTGCAAAGGCCTGGAGTCTAGAAAGAAGAAAATCTGTGGAGGGACTAAGCACAGTGCTGACTGTAGGTGAACACCGAATACCAACCAGTAGTCACATTAAGGGTGGTTTGCAAATGTCTCTCTGGCTCTGTTTCCAGATCTCGGTGAGGTTTCTTTTAAATTTAAAATCATTTATTTGTGTTGGGCAAGGGAAGGAAATTAGCCACTTACTGAGCACCTACTCTGTGTCATGCCAGACACAATTACATTGCACCATTTTAAGTATTCTTACGTATTCTTTCATTCATTGGACGAACGTTATCGAACCCTTACTTTGTGTCAGACAGTGTTCTCGATATGAGAGTGTATAGCAGGAAGCAAAACAGATAAAAAAAAAATCGCTGTCCTGCAGAGCCGTCATACTCAAGCTATAATGGACATAAGGGTAAGCAAATGCGTAAGAGAAATATATGGAATGTCCGTGGGGTCAGTGTTAGGAAGAGAACAGGAGCAGGAAAGGGAGCAGGGGTCCTGAGGCTGGCGGTTGGGTTGCAGTTTTAATTAGGGTGCTCAGGAAAGGCTCATATTTGAGGAAAGACTTGAATAAAGGGAACTGATGAGTTTCGGGGAGAATATTTCAGGCGAAGGGAGCAGCAAACACAAAGGCCCTGAGGCAGGAGGGGGCCTGGTGTGTTCAGCAGCAACAGGGAGGACAGTGTGGCCAGAGCGGGGTGGGCACAAGAGGCGGAAAAGGAGGCAAGGTAAGATCTCGAAGAGATGGCAGGCCACTGCAAGCACGTGACTTTACTAGGAGTGAAACGGGAGACACTGGGCAAGTTTTGAGCAGAGCAGCAGCAGGTTAGATTCCATGGCTCTGATGTCAAGAATAGCCCGGAGGGAGGCGACGGAAGAAGGCAGGGGTCAGAGCAGCAGAAGTTCCCCGCAGCCACAGCCTCAGCATTGCCCTGGGCCACGCCGTCGGGCTCCCCGGAGGCCCAGAGCCTCCTCTTCTCCCAGGGCCAGTGAGTCCAAGGAGCAGCCTCAGTGTCCCAACCCCCTGGCAGTGCCAGGGCGCAGCTCCCACAAGGTTTCTCCAAGCACAGCCTCTGCAATTTTGCCTGCAGGATTCTGCACCAGCACAGGACTTCGGGCCAGCGTGGTCATGAGAGCAGGTGGAGGAATGGTGCTTCTAACAAAAACAAAAACAAAACCTGTGACCATGAAAACAACAGTCACCTTTATTCTAGTGCTGAGCAGATTTGGCTTCAGAATGACATGGGCCTACAGGGTTGGAATCCTAAGTACTTGCACTTTCTGAGCCCTGGTTGCCTCATTTGTAAAATGAGGTAATAATAGCTCCCCAGACAGTGGGGAGGATTTAATGAGATAACGTATGAGAAGTTAGTGACACCAAGTGCTCACTGGTGCTTGGTAGGAATAGTGGTGGTTGTACAAGGAGACGGAGGTTCCCAGACGGAGCGGACTTAGCCTGGGCACAGAAGTTAGCGTTCACATTAGCAGCACAGAAGGGCGGGCCTGAGACCAACAGTGGGACCCACCATGTGCCAAGCACATACCCCATTTAATCTTTCCTCAACCCTGCCAGGAGATACATTGCACTAATTGTACAGATACGAAAACCGAAGCCCAGAGCAGTCAAAGAACTTGCCCAAGGTCAAACATCTACCAAGTGGCAATGTCGGCTCTACCTAATTCCAGAGAACAACACCTTCCCCCACCCAAACCCTGGTGGGGTCCCAGCTGAGTGCAACCTCAGGCCCAGCCCTGGGTGGTGTTCAGTTTCCCTGACATGCCTCACTAAATTCCGCTTGGCACATTTTTCAACACGCAACCTTCTGATCTGAAGTAGGATGTGCTACCATTGAGCCATGAGACCTCCCCCGACTTGGGACAATTTTGGAAGCCAAGTCATGACTTCCCAGTAGCACTGCCTTTGTTGTGGCTGTGAACTTTTCATGTCCCTGTTCCAAAATCCATCTTAGTTCCCCAGAGCTGCTGCAACGAATTACCATAAACCATGTTGCTAGAAACAAGATAGTGCCAGAAGCCCACAGTCAAGGTGTTGGCGGGGTCATGCTCCCTCTGAGGGCTCCAGGGAAGTCTTCTTCCTTGCTTCTTGCCTCTTCCGGCCTGTGGTCACTCCAGGAGTTCCTTGACTTGCACAAAGCGGCATAACTCCAATTTCTGCCACTATCTATGCATGGCCTATTTCTCTCTGTGTCTCTCCATGTCCAAATCTCCCTGTTTTCTCTCTAAAGACACCAGTGATTGGATTTAGAGTCTACTCTAAATCCAGGATGAATTCATCTCAAGATCCTCAACCAATTACATCTCTAAAGACCCTATTTTCAAATAAGGTCACATTCTGAGGCTCCGGGAGGGCATGAATTTTAAGGGGACACTATGAATCTACTACAGTCCACCATCTGGCCTCTCATCCTTCCCACCTGCAAAATACATTCACCCCCATACTAACATCCTTAAAAATCTTGCCCATTCTAGCATTACCTCGAAGTCTAAAAATCTTGTCTAAATATCATCAACTCAAAAAGTCTCAAATCTCCTCATCTAATAAATCGGGTACAGGTGTGACCCTGGGTCTGATCCAACCTGGGGCAACATCCCTCTCTATCTGGCACCAAGGAACAGTTCAGGGCTGGCTACATGAAAGCCAAGGCCAGGCCCACCCAGGCAGATCCTTTCTTCGGCAGAGCCACGCTGGAGTTGCATAGACGGGACAGCACAGAGGGCTCCTCCGAACACTAGCAAAGAAGCCAGAGTAATACCTGTGCCCTGCGGCAGCTGACCTGGGGTCACCCACAGGCTTTCCCAGCCCACAAGCCACTCCTCCCGTAACCACTGATGCTTATAGAATTTGTACGTATGCTCTGACTCATTCCAGAAATGATTCAAATAGAAATAGAGCAGGGACTCTCAGGGCTGGAAGAGACCAATTCTCACCCCATGCATGAGTCATCCCAGCTCAGCTCTGCTCTGGCCTGGCCTAGAACACATCATCCTGGAGGGAGGCAGGGAGCTGAGCATCTCCCACCCCCCACGTGGTTTGCCCATGTCATGATGGACAGCTGGACCCTAGGAAAGGAAGGTGAAGGACCAGTGAGCCGGTTTGGCTTTCCCTGTGTATGTGGTTATTCCCACAAACGAAGACAGCCGTGGGTGGCCATGGCTGTCCGCACTGTGGCTGTGGCTGTCTTACGTGTCATGCTCCAGAGTCCAGCAGTGCTTTCTAAGAATAGAGGACTGCAAGGCAAGTGCAGTAGAGAGGAAAATAAACGGGATCAGAGCCACATGCCCTCTGGAGAGAGGGAGTGAAGGAGGCAGAAGGCCAAAAAGGACATGGTCTGAAGGTTTGTTCCCCCCTCCCCAAAGTCCGTATTTTGAAATCCTAACCTTCAGTGTCACAGTAGGAGGTGGGAGCCTTTGGGATTTGATTAGCTCGTGAGGTGGAGCCCTCATGATTGGGATTAGTGCCCTTATAAAAAGAGACCCCAAAAAGTTCCATTTCCCATGTCCTCCATGTGAGCACCCAGAGAGAAGGCGCCATATACGAACCAGGAAGCAGGCCCTCACCAGACACCGAATCTACCGGCACCTTGATCTTGGACTTCCCAGCCTCCAAAACTGTGGACAATGAATGTTTGTTGGTTAAGGCACCCAGTCCAAAGTATTTTTGTTATAGCAGCCCAAATGAACTAAGACAAGTAGCATCAAAGACCTGATCCCTCCTCACACACTGGAGGTGGGTGGACCGAGTGTCCGTGGGCAGCAGACAAGAGCTGCTCTGAACCACCCGCCTCCCGTCACGGGGCCTGCTGCTCCAGTTTGACGCACCATACACACGCCACCACGCCACCCCTTCGCCAAGCCAGACGCTCCAGGTGCCCGGCCAGGAGAGCGTACCCATGGCTTTTCCCGAGTCACAGAGAAACCTAGTAAGAGCCGGCGGCCTCTTGGGCCCCCATTTTTAGTAAATGACAGGGAGGCATTCAGCCTGCCCCAAACCTCATAAAAGATGGATGGTGTAGTTGTATAACATCCACGGTTTTTTACGAACTTCGCCTTCCCTTTAAAAAGCTTCTAACTTCAAAGAAAAAAAAACTGCTTCAGGCATTTTGGTGGTTGTACTAAAACGAATTCCCCAGGAATGTGGGATTCTGCCTCAACCTCAGAGAAGGAGGCAGGATGGCCATGTGGGTGTCCACGTGCCTGCTTCCTTGTGAGTGACGGGTTTTATCTCCCTGAGACTGATTTGTGCTGAGGACTGACAGCCTATGGCTGTGACCTACTTTCCCTTTTACAGTACAGTACCCAGGGCTCAGCAGGGCAGCCGCACGTAAAGAAACCAAGCGTATGGAAGCCTAACTTGGTAAGCATATGCACCGAGGGTATCTCTTGACAATCCGCTTCATTAAAAAATAAAATAAAAGTGTGTGTGTGTGTGTGTGTGTGTGTGTGTGTGTGTGTTTCCATGGAATAAGGAGTTCTTTTTAAAGAACCAGCTCCTCAAGTCATTTAACACTGGGATTGAAGGTACCAGACCTTCTTCTCACAGTCACTGTGTAAAGCAGAGTTGGTCTACATATGTGTGACCTACATCCTCCCAGGGTGATGCCGTTCAGGAAAAAACCAACAACAAAGGAAAACAAGCTGAAAGAGAGATGTGCAGACTTTCTCAGAGAGCATCAGTGGCTGCGTATGTGGCTGGAGTTCCCGTGTTCTGTGTGTGCGTGTGTGTTTTAATTTTCGATTCTGTGACTTAAAGCGTCATTTTAGTTTCGGAATTCTGGGAAGAGTTCGTGTGTATATCGATCAGGTCAGGTAGTAGCCTTCAACTCAGGAGAAAATGCCACACGCAGTGGTGCAGTGTGAGTTTTCTCTTTCTAGAGGGAGACCCTCCTAGAGGAATGGTGTGAGGTGTTCCTGGGAAACGCCATCAGAGCAGGTTGGGAAGAGGTGATTCGGGATTTAAGTGGAGCCTCAGCACAGGCTTTGGCCCAAGACATCAAATCCCAGACTGTCAGAAGGGCCCCTTGGGACTCATCCAGTGTAGCCGTCTTCCGACTGGGATCCCCAGACCGCTGAGGGCATGTGGGGACTTTCTGAGGGGGCACAGACACAGAAAGTGGAAAAGAATCAATTCCCAGATGGTCAGTGTCCACGTGGTCTGCGGGGAGCGGAGCTAGGGTCTGCCAGGTTAGGCCGTCTCGGGTCTCCCTGCAAAACCCCTGGCTCCCACTTCATGAGTGAAAGGCAGGCCTCGCTTCCTCTAGGGGACATTGCCCCAGGGAGTGCAAATCTCCTGGTGACAATCCTAGGGACCATCCAAGAACCTATAGTGCCAGAAGAAGAAAACCCTGAGGACAAAGCAAAACATGAGCAATGTTCAAGGGACAACCAGGTGTCACAGGGATTCTCACCGCCTTTGCCCATCTACCTGGTTCCATCTCTCACCTCCCTTAGCATGAGGAAGTGGCCACGGAGATGCATGTTAACGGGTTTATTTGAATGGAAAAATGACATCAGACTCTCTTGGCTGAAAGTAGTCTGCACTGGCTGATCGGCCTGATTGATAGTGAGGATGGCTTTGCCATTTAGGTTGTAGGATGGACATTTTATATAAATTGAACAGCCTGAAGTTTTGGCGAAAATATTTTTAAAACACAAATATAAAATTAATTACATTTAGATGCTGATTTCAAAGGTTTGAGGTGTATCTTAGTCCACTTGGGTTGCCATAGACTGGGTGGCTTAAACTACAGAAATTTATTTTCTGACAGTTCTGGAGACTGAGAAGTCCAAGATCAAGGGGCCAATTTGGCCAGTTCTGTTCCTGGTGAGGGCTCTCTTCCTGGCTTGCAGAAGGCTGCCTCCTAACTATGTCCTCACATGATAGGGAGAAGCAAAATCTCTCTTCCTCCTCTGATGAAGGCACTATTCCTATCACGAAAGTCCCACCCTCATGACTTAATCTAAATCTAATTACCCCCCAAAAGCCCCACCTCCAAATACCATCACTTTGGGGGGTAGGGATTCAACATATGAATTTTGGGGAGGATAGGGCACAAACACTCAGTCCTCACAAGGTGGTTACCAGGTTTTCAAATTTATATTAAGAGTATGTTAGCATAACTGTGATAAGCACTGATCAAGTACCTAGCATGATGCTGGAGATGTCACAGACAATAAATATTTGTAGGATGGGAAAAAAGTAAGGAATGAATATAGTTGAGGGAACTGAGGCCACAGAGGTCACCAAAATTTTTATAAAAATAAATGGCACTGAGTTATACACCAAAAAGCAGTTAAAATGGTACATTTCAATTTATGTGTATTTTACAACAATAAAGAAACAAGTGGCAGTGTTGGGTAGCACCCAGGCATCCTGACTCCTGCCCAGGGCTCCCTGTTCACCCCCTCCCCACTGCTCATCTCGGTGTGGGGCAAACATTATTACTGACAGACACCAGCAAAGCAGGAGACGCCCTTGTTGAGAGACACCAGGCAAGACATGATTCTAACCAGAGAAGCAGGCTGGGGAGGAAGGTCTTGAGCCCTGAGAAGTAATGGGCCAGGGGCAGTGCCAGGACCTGATCACAGTGCCCAGGCCTGGATCTGATGGCTGTCAAAGTCAATACCTAAGGCTCAGATTGGTGTTTGGGGTCATCAGTGGTGGCCCATCAAGTCTGGGATGGGATTTCAGCAAGTGCCTCCAGGACAGAGCTACAGGGTCCAGCCCGGAGGAGACAGAGCTGGCACAAGCTCAGGGCAACAGGACAGCCTAGGATTCAGGCCCTGTGCTTTAGATGGCCCCATTGTGGCCCCATCCAACCATGCACCACCCCATGGAGTGAGCAGTCCTTGGGCCACGCCCAGCAGGAGCTCCCCCTCCCCAGACCTCACTCCTGGTACCCACACCTGGGATCCCCTCTCCAAGGGGTGACGAGTCTCACAGATGTTAGGACCAGTCCTGGGCAGCCATGGGGATACATTTTCTCTGGCGGCAAGGAAGACAAGTGCCTGGCCAGCTAACGCCACGTCCTGACCCTGATGTCGAGAAGGTATCTGGCGACATTTCTCGCCCCTCATGCTGAGCAGCATAGTTAGACACAGGTTGGCGTTTGACCCTGGCCACCGCCTCTGCCCAGCTCTTTCCACCTCGACACTCAGCTCCCTAAGGACAAGAGAGCCCTGTCCCAGCTCCCAAAGCTGGGCAGCTCTTCAGCTCTTCCCTTCGTTTAACAGAGAGAGATTTTCTGTATCACTCACCAAAGGCACAAGCTCGTGGCAGGCATTCGATAAATGTTTCATTGGTACTAACTATTGGAGATGCATCTTCCACACCTGCATAGGAAATGAGTTAGAGTCTCTGGGTTTACATGGTAGATTTAGGTCGATGCTGCTTGGCTGCTCTCTGTTAATAATCGCATTGAGCAAAATCCGGGGCACACCCTGACCGTGGCATGGCTTACCCTTTAATAAGTACTCAGTACTTTATACCACCATGGCTAGTTCTCAGAACACCATAAGGTCGGCAACGTTATTTCCCATGTTACAGACGAGGGAATTGTGACTTAGACAGGGGAATTGCTCAAAGTCACGTAGCGAGTAAGTGGCAGAGCTGGAATGGGTCTCCGGAGACCTTGCCCATACCCATTGCTTCCGTGACTGGCCATGGGAGGGGCACTGTTGGCGTCCCCAGGAAATAGCCTGAGCCACCCGCTGGGTTATACCGAATCCAACTCTTCTGTTTCTGCAATTCCCCAGAGCGTAGAAGGATGGCCACCTACACATTGAGCTGCGCCAGAAATGGGTGAATTATCCTGGAACCTGGCTTAAGTCTCTTCTGTGATTTACGCAAGAGAGATATTCCTGCAAAGTCATTCGCAAATCAATAATTTAAAAAAAAAAGAGTCGTGAGTCAAAGCCACCATCATCTCTTTTGAATATTTTCATTGTACATCACCTAGAAGTGAGTAGGGACCTCAGCATTAACCCCAACATACACACCATGTGTGACAGCTTACACAATACTGCTCCCCCCTCCATTGTTTATTTCGTACATACAGACATGATTATCCCCATTTTACAGCAGGGAAAACAGAGGCTTATGGAGAGGACGTGGCTTCTCCCAGATCACCCAGCTGAGCAAGAGGCAGAGCTGAGCTGGAAGTGGACTGATTGGGCAGGGCAGGGCTCTGTGTCACCTTCCCTTTCTTCTGGATAATTTATAACCTGTCACTGGGTATCGGCTTCCACCAACAAGGGACAGTGTCACCCAGAGCAGCTACTGAGACCAGTGAAGCAGAGGCTCCGATACATATTGAGTTAATATAGCAGAGACTGGAGCCCACAGCTGGCTGCTGTCACTTTAGAGTGACCAGCTGCCAGCTCTCAGCCCTGTAGGGGGTTCTGACCATTTATTAGGCAGAGTGGAGAGTAGTCCATGCCTCACACCAGAAAATGAGTCATTCAACAGCCAGCCCGTGTGTGTACATCAGACTTGCATGAAACAGCAGGGGTCCCACCTGGAACGCAGGGGAGGGAACAGATGTCCTGCGTGACCATCCTTGGCTGCCTGGCACAGCCCCACAGGCCCCATCTGGGCCTCAGAATCCTAGAATCAGGGCAGCCTGGGCCATAAAGGACTTTCAAGGTCATCTGGTCCAAATGCCCATCAAAGGCTACAGTTCCACCAAGTGGATATCTACGCTCTGCTTGAATATCTTGGGTGATGGGGAACTGACTCCCTCCAGGAGCAGCCAGGGCTGGAAAGTCCCCTGAGAATCATCTAATCTGATCCCCTCATTGCACAGATGGAGACATTCTCAAAACCAGAAAAACAGCTCGTTCCAAGGTCAGCCAGCTAGACCAGCAACAGGGAGACATCTATTTATTGTCTTCCACACGTCCCATGCTCCGGCCGTATTTCAATTCCCGAAACGAGCCATGCTGTTTCACGTCTCCACGTCTTTGCTCGCCCTGTTCCCCTCCTGGAACGTCCTTCACACTGTGTCTTCCCTCTCCCATCTGCATGGAACAACACACCTGCCTTTCAAGGTCCAACTCAGGCGTTTTCTCCTCCCTGAAGTCTTGCCTGAGAGCTTCCTCCACAGTGGAAACACTTCCCCTCCTTCCCGCCCTGGTGTAGCCCCTGCAGGCATCCAGCTAGGGCACTTGTCCCCTGCATTCTCCCTGTCTCCATGCTCAGACCACGTGCCTCATGTCTGTGTCCTCAGACCCCCGGCTCTTGGCACAGCAGGGTCTGTTGAATAAACACACGAATGAATGATTGAATGAATGAACCCAGATAAGCCGGGACGGCTATTTGTAACTTCCCTCTGGCCTTATCAGCTGTTTCACGTCCGTGCCCCTCTCTTCCCCTCCGTTCTAACCTCCCTCCCCATCGCACCTTTCATCTTGCTTGGTACGCCTCATCCCATCTCAGAGAAGCTAGGTGATCTGCCCAGACCACCCTGCGGTAAACTGTCTCCTGCAGTTCTCATATTTCCATCTCAAGGGAGATGTCATGGCCACCTCCTGAGTGGCTTCTCTGGATGAACCTTCCAACCGCCTCCCAACTTGCTGAGCATATCTGGGTACATTCCCTTCCCCAGCCTCAGATCAGGGTGTCCGCGCGAGCCCCTCGGCGCGTCTGAGATCCAGCTCTGGGAGGATACGGAGCAGCATGGGGTGCAGATGCGTCACCTTTGTGTCCTTGTTTACTCCTGGATGGACGGAGGCCCGGAGGGGCGTGGAAAGAGCTGGGGGATCAGAGAGAACTTGGCTCCCATGGAGAGAAGGGCGATGGATACAGATCGTCGCTGGCAGGAGGCTGATGTAAACATGTACTGACTCCAACGCATTCGCGGGTGACGCAGCCTGGCTGAGCTGTCACCGTGCTCTCCCCCGAGTGATGCACAGTCACACTCCCCTGTTAGAGGTTTGCAGACAGACATGACCCCTCACCGGGATGGCGGGTGTTACGCTCACAGGAGTGGGATCAATATCACATGGCTGTTACACATCATGCTCTCGAGAGAACGGCACGAGCGCCACGTGGATGTGACACACACTCGTGCAGGTGTGCCTGCTTCCCTGGGAGGATCTGCTGTGTCCTCTTCTCATGGGCTTTGCTTCCTTCCTTCTTCCTCGAAAAAGTTGCCTCTTCCCTGGCCCCCTTTTTGTTTTCCATTGCGATGACACCCACATAGCATAAAATTCACCATTTTTGCTTTTTTAAAGTGTTCAATCCTTGGTATGTTCAGAGTGTTCTGCAACCATCGCCACTATCTAGTTCTAAAATGTTGTCATCACCGCAGAAGGGGACCCCCATGCCCACGAAGCTCTCACTCTCCCTGGCCAGGTAATGGGCCAGCACAGGGGCCTTCCCGGCTCTGTCCAAGTGCTGACCACGCCAGGAGCGACTCGGAGGAGAAAAGCAAGGCCCCCACGTGGGGAATACTGTCCTGGTCTCCTCTGTAGGTTCAAGCCCGCTGCTCCTTAAGTCCCTGTTCAGAGTCCCCACCCGCCTGCTGGAGCCCCTCCCCTCCCACCTTCCACCCTGCCAGGGAGAAGCAGCCTCTGCCTCCTCCTGGTCCCAGAGCATCACCTGCACCCCTTTCCTAGAGCCCGGTGAGCACGAAGGCCTGTCCTGGAGTCCTGGGCTGGCCCCGTCCTAGCTGCGAATCCTCGGGCAAATTATTAAATCCCTAAGCCCTGTCTGCTTCGGTCTCCTTGTCTGTACAGTGGGGTCCGTCAGAGCATCCACCCAATGGGGTTGTTGTGCGGCTCCCACAGGCTGATACAGCAAAGCTCTCAGAACAGGGCCTGGGTGTCACCAGCACTGTGGCCCAGAGTACTCCCCTGTCCCAGGAGGGATTGCACGCTCCCTGACCACAGGGCCTGGAGGGCAGGGGCACTTTGAAAAGGATGGTCGAGTGGGCCCAAGAGCATCGTGTGTCCCTGGCCTCACAGCCACAGCTTGCCCGGGTATTTAAAATGGCCAAGGGAACTGGGTCTCGCTGTCACACTCGATCGATGCCAGTGCACTGTGGAAAGTGTGAGCTCTCTGCTGAGCTGGAGGGGACAGCACCGAGGTGGGGAGGGGGGACTGGGGCTACAGGAAGGAGGGGCCTGGGAATGCTGTCCTCATACCAGGGATGGGGGGCGGGGTGGCATGCCGGGGTGGCCACCTGGAGAGGGAGCAAAAATGTAAATTGCCTGACTTTATTCCCATTTTGTCAGACATCTCCCCAGACCCCTTCCGGCCAGGCCCAAGTTCAGTGCCAGGCCCAGGCCTGCCCTGCTGATAGCCTGTGGTGGGCAACAGAGTGGAGGCCTCAGGCCTCTCTGTCCGGTGTGGCAGCCACAGGCCACATGTGGCTACTGAGCACTTGAAGTGTGGCTAATCTAAAGTGAGATGTGCTCTGTGTGTAAAATATACACTGGATTTCAAAAGGCATAGTTTTGGGGGGAAAAATGTAATAACTTTTTTATATTGGTGACATGTTGAAGTTATACTATTTTGGATGTAATGGGTAAAATAAAATAAAATATTAGTAGTTTCTTTTTAGTTTTTTAAAGGATGACTACTAGAAAATTTGATAATGACCAGAGGAGTCTATCAGTTCACCATCAGACTCCAGGCGAGGCGCTGGTCTCGGTCTGGCAGGATTCCCTGCAGAGCTACTCCTCCTCCCGGGGAAGGAAGCCTTTGGATCATTACCCCCTGCAGCAGTACCTGATGCTCGCAGCTTTGCTCACCTACCCCGCAAATCGTGTCTGGCCAGTGGGTATGGGGCAGCATGATCGGAAGTCCCCACTGCTGGCTGAGCAACTGCAGGCATCTTCTGTAAGCCCAGCTTCCAACACGGTAAAGCAGCGATACTAATGCCCATATCATAAGGTCACGAGGATCAAATGGAACAACTGTGTGTCCACTTCCTTCTTGCCTCATTGGATGGCAGTGAAAGTTACATAAAATGACCCCAGGAGGCACCAACAAAGGCCAGTTTCCTCCCCTTCAGGTGTGGATGTTTTCGCAGGCATGCATTCCTTCGTTCATTCATTCATTCGATATTTATCCAGTTCTTCCTTCTAGTTGGGTCCCGTCTCTCGCTCCCCATAGTTTTGTCCATTTGTTGATCACACCACTTTCACCTTCTCTAGGAACAGCATCGCTTTCCCTTTCTCCTGTTGACCTCGCTTCTCTGCCCTCTCCCCTCCCTCCCTGCCGCCTCCCGCTGCCTCACAGCCCTGCGACCCATAAGTTCCTTAGCCCCGTCTGCGTTTCCTGGAAACGTATGTGGCGTCTCCGCACACTGAGGCGCCACAGTTGGAGATTACCAATCATCATCATATTTTAGATCTGGCCTCATGAATAATTCAAGGCCCAGAGAGTGAGTGCATAATAATTAACACAAGACAGACGGAGAACGCCAATTCCAACACAGCCCCGTTGGTTTTATGACAGGATTTGCCAAGCTTACATGCACAACACCTGACCCCGTGTTCTTGGCTTGCGTTTGAAGTCGTTCTCCACATTGAGACAATGTGCCCAAGCTCACGTTCAAGTCCACTATCAGACAAGGTGTCTTACAGTCCACCATGGGAGCTCTTTTGCAGAAGCTGGTCTATTAGTAAAATCCTTGAAAGGAAATCAAACGGAGATGCTTGCAGATCCCAGTCCTTTCTAACGGCATGTGCAAAAATCAGGTGTCTGTGACCAGAACCTTCTTCGCCCCTTGACTTATCTTCTTCCCAGCACACTCTGTCCTGCCAAGGCAGAGTCTGGGTCTCCGCCGTCTATGACGCCAGCCCCTCCTAGGTCCTAGCACAGCATCTGGCATGGAGGAGGCCCCCAGTAAGATTTGGGACACTGAGCTTCACTTGCCTTGTCCTCTCAGGAACACTGTCACCCCATTTCTAAGATAGTCCCGATGGTGGTTGCCTCAAACACTTTTGCTCTAGGTTTCTTTGTCTCAAAGCTCCCCTGTCAACACCAAATACTCTGCAAAGAAACATTGAAATGAACCACCCAGATTCCCTCTTTGAAGCCACACTGGAAATCTTCTCATTAAGTACACCAAGTAATTTCGTGGTTAAATGTTGGGATGTTTGTTTACTTTCCCCTTTAAAAAAAATCTGCCATTAAAGGGCAAACATGAGAAAAAGGAGAAGGGGACGGTTCTGTGTGTTTTGGTTTAGTTCTGGGAGACGCAGGTTGGGATCTAAACCAGGACTAATTAGGGCTTTTAGCACATCAAGGGTTTTTTACTGAATGTGGCTCCCTGGTGGGAATCTGATTCCCTAGCATGAACTTGGCTCCCCAGTGGAAAAACTAGCTCCTTGCATAGAATCTGGTTCCCTCGTGTGTACCTGGATTTCCGATGTGAACCAGCTACGTAGTACAGAATAGTCAGAAAAAGTTTATTGTGGGAATGAATGATTGATTGATTGAATACTGCCAGACTGTAGTTTTATTGGATAATATTTTGCACACGATGCTCTCCCTCAAGAGACACATAGAAGTATTGCCAAAATTACAAACCCCCATGCTACAAATTTATGTGTATTTATGTGAACAACAGGCCAGCATTAAGCCAGGGGAGTGGAGAAATCTCTCTTTGGAGCACAGGAAAGGGAGAAACATTCCCTCAATGCCTTGCTTATTTTTGTTTTTAAGAAACAGCTTTATTGAGATATAACTCGCATGCCAAACAATTCACCCATTTAAAGCGTGCAATTCAATGCTTTTAATAATAAACAGAGATGTGCAACTAGAACCATAACCGAATTTTGGAACACCACCCCCCAAATAAACCCATACCCGTTGCTGGCACGCCTCATTCTTCCCAGCTCTAAGCAACCACTAATCTGCTGCCTGTCTCTATAGATTTGCCTCTGCTGAACATTTCATATAAGTGGAATCGAACAAGATCTGACCTTTTGTGTCTGGCTTCTTTGACTTCGCATAACGTTTTCAGGGTTCATCCATGTTGTGGTGTGTGTCAGGACTCCATTTGTTTATTGTTAAATAATATTCCACTGTGTGGATACATTGCGCTTTATTTATCTACTCATCCGTTTCACTGCCCAATTGTTGCTGGGGTGGATGGTAAGCCACGAATTGTGACTAAAGGCACAAGATTTCCCCCAGTCACCCTGTTCCTCTTTAACTGCAAAGAGCATCCCGGGTGTCTCTTGAGCCACCACACTCTCTCTGTGCTGCACTATAGGGAATCGCTTATCCCAGAGCATAGTGAAGTTTCCAGGATAGCCCACCCGCCAGTACACTCAATTCAAAATAGAGCTTCTCACCCTGCAAATGATGACAGGACCACAGCGACAGTGACAATAAGAAAATATAAAGCAACCAAAAGGGAAATATAAATGATTAATAACTGTGAATCAATGAAATAAGCACCTATGGGGCTAGGCTGGGAACCTGACTACCATTTATAACTTTGTTTTCATGGAGAAATGAAATCTAAATTCTAAATAATTATCTTCAAGGTGAACTTCCAGAAAAAATATTATCTTATGATTTTACTGTACAATGTCTGCATTTTAAAGCTCAAACAAAACATAACTTCCTTGGTCCGAAAAAAAAAAAAACCAATTGGTAAACTCTTCGTAATGTCCATGATGGCTCTTTTGCAAAGTCAAATCTAAAAAGTATTTTAAAATAAGCATCTTAAACAACTTTGTTTTCTTCAGTGCCAGGTAGGAGTTGAAACTAGCAGCCTAAAATCTTTACCCAAAGTCTTATTAGCCAGATTTCTTGTTATTTTGAGATCATTTAAAGATAAACTCAAATGGCCAAGTCAGTCAGGAAAGAAAGAGAACATTTATACTGGCTCCTGGTCCTTGAAGAGTCTACCCCTTTTGTTGGGGGTAAAAATGTTTTTTGCCATTGTTTTCGGAACCCAGATCGTCTGCTGGCCTTTTACGGAACGTGGAAGGCATTTGAACATTTATGAACAACCCAGAGAGTCAGACCTCAGATGTAGGAAACAGAGACCCAGAGAGCTGAAGTGACTCGGCCAGGACCTTGTTTGGGTTCACAGCAGAACCGGGCCTAGAACCGGTTTCTAGAATGAGAGAACTAAAGCCGATTTCTACTCTCGGGGTCGGGAATTCTTTGAGCATCGCGCAGGGGGATAGTAGTAACAGGCTTGAGCATGCCATACGGGCAGAGGAAAGGCTCTAGAAAGGAACAGGGGGAGGAGAGGGGGAGAGGTGACATCGATAGGCTTTGATCACCTACCCAGTGCCAGGAATTGCGCTGGGTGCTTTTCATACTTTATCTTATTTAATCATCAAAAAATTCTACCTAGTAAATATATTTTTTTTTCATAGACAAAGACACTGAAACCTAGCGAAATTAAATAAATTGCCCAAGGCCACACAGACACTAGCTAGGAGATCCAGGATTTGGACCTAAAGCCTCGAGCCCCGTGTCCCTTCCAGGTGTATCTGCTTCTCCCAAGGGGCTGGAAACCGTGTGATGGGGAAGCAGAGATGTTTAGCCTGGAGAACAGGAGACTCTAGGGGAAGTGACAGTGGCCTTCGCACTTTTTTAGAGCTCTCAGAAGCAAAAGGGACCACTATGTAAGAACTGCTGGGAAGTATATTGCGCATCGATAGAAGGAAGGACTTTCTGACAGCTGCCTTCTATGTGGAGCAGGATGCTTTGTGAGGTAGCAAGCTCTCTGTCCCTGGAGGTATGTAAACAGAGGCTGGAAGATCACTTGGGGAGGCCAAGAGTGGGGTGAAAGCTCTGGCCTCTATTGTAGGGTTAAATTAGAGGATCTCTTAGTGCTTTTTCTTCTGAAAGTGCCACATGAGACTTTAGCAGACTGTTAGTCATTGAGTATTCAAGACAATGGTGGTCCTTTTTTGACTGTAATTTTCTCGATTGGGCATTTTCCCCTGGAGAACTGACCCCAGCAGGATCCCTGGGGGAAATCTGCACTTACCTGCAGGTACTCTGGCAGGGAATGGTGTGGCACGTCCACGGCCCTGCTCCGCAGAGCTCAGGGGACCATGAGATGGGGACAAACATTCTGGAAATGAACAAACCAAGGAATGGATGTGATCAAGCAAGTTAGAGCCACGGTTAGGCTAAACAGAGTCAACCAATTTCTTTAACCTCAGACTGCTCAGAGCCTTCAATGAGGAACATGTGTGCAGACTCTGGCAGGGAGATTTGGTACAAGCAAAAATTCCCAAACCGTTTGAACCACAGAACCTTTTATTCCGTCCCTGATAATACCCACTAGCATCTCGAGAGACCCCAGAGCTCCTCAGGACACAGTCTGGGAAATCCAGGAGGTTCAGACTAGAGGCTTCATGAGCAGAAGGACTTAGGTTCCAGTTTTGTTTCCAATTTTTGTTTCCACTCGCTGCTCTGAGAAAAGCTTTGGTTTTCTCATCTTTGAAGTGGAGACGGCAATGATAATGTCATGGGATTGTTGGAAGGATTCAAGGGGATAATGGATGTGACACTCCGAGAGTGGGCCGACACCTGCGGAGGCAAGAAATGTAGGTGGGGGCTGTTATTTATTAGCTGATAGGCATTAAGTGTATTACTTCGTAAGGTCACTGAGAAGCGCAAATGAAGTAAGACTTGAACTGATGTGTGTAGAGCTCTTGGCATCCAGGGGGTGCCTTCTAGACGCCGGGCGCTAGTAGCTAGCTTGTAGCAGATTTCCTGTGCCGGGAAGCCATGGACCACTTAGAATATAGAGCACTTCCCATCTGCTTATGGCTGTTCTTGAGAAGGTGACATTCTAAGCTTCATCAGGCCCTGGAGTTTTTAAGTAATTGAAGCGCTAAGAATCTGAAGTGACTCACCAACGCTGTTTATTCTGGTCTCGTTTGCACAAAAGAAAGGAAAATCACCAGCTCTAACCACCCACCGCAAAATGTTAGAGATGAGAATAGCTGGAGAAAACACCCAAAATAATTCCCGGGGCCCGGTTTGGCTCTTCCTTGCACGGGCGGGGTTGGAAAACAAGCCTGGCAGATCCTGAGTCATCAAATACAGTAGCCCCCGGTTATCACCGCGTCCCCTGAAGAGGCGAGGGGGGAGGAGAGGAGAGGGGCGTGGAGGGGGGAGGAGGGGACAGCTACCCTGAGCAACCTAATCGGATTCACGGTCCCCGCTGGAGGCAAACTGGAAAACGGGTTTTAAAATCCACTCGCATTGACTAAACACCTACTGTGTGTGAAGCTTGCAGCCCAAGAGAGGAGAGAGCTATGCACCCCCACAACCAGGCAACACTCAGCTATTAATAATGGTAAGAATAATAATGTAAGCTCCCACATGTTAAGCATCTTCTATGCACCAGGCACAGTGCTTGGCATATTCTATTCTTTTTTTTCTACAGACTTTATTTTTTTAGAGCAGTTTTAGGTTCACAGCAAAATTGAGTGGAAAGTGCAGAGTTTCCGTACACTCCCTGCCCCCACACGCGCATAACTTCCCCCATTATCAACACTCCCCCGCCCCCCGACTAGACTGGTACATTTGTTACAATCGATGTGTCTACATTGACATGTCGTTGTCATCCAAAGGCCATAGTCTGTATCAGGATTTACTCTCAGTGCATATGCTATTCTGTATCTCTAGGACAATCCTTCCTTCTAGGTAGGTGTTATTACCCACCTTTTAGGGGAGGCGAAGCAGAGACTCATTCACCCAACAGACTTTGAGCCCCGCCCTGTGCCGGGCACAGGGCTGGACTCGAGAATGCACAGACAAGTAGGGCACAGGCTCTCGGCTGAGGGGACTGTGACTTTCCCAAGGGCATGCAGCCAGCAGCGGGGTGCAGGTGTCAGCCTGGCTTTCTGCACCCCAGACCTGTGCCCACCCCTGCAGCATCAGGAGGCCACATTCAGCCCAGCCCCCGTCTGCCTCCCGGATTCCCAGGGATGGGACATCAACTTCACTCCAAGGCAGCCGTTGCACAGCAGTGGGGCAGATTGAGAACACAGCCCGTGGTTCTGTGCCAGAGTCAACAGCACGGCTACTTTATTTTAAATAAAATAAAAGCATGAATTGCATTATGTAGCAAAGAAGACTTTGTCTTTTCCATTACGGGAGAGTTTGCTGCAGAAATTACCATACTACTATACAGAAACATTACGAGGCTGGTTTATCTCAGGAGGGCTTCTGCACATGGTGTGTAGTGCCAGGCAGAGCCGGACCTGTCTCCTCAGGTCCCCTTTCTCAAGACATCTCGGAGGGGAAGCTGCTGCTCAGCATGCCCTCGGACCAGAAGGAGAGCCTCACCGCCCCAAAAGTCTGTGTAGGGAACGGGAAGTAACCGGCACGTGCCAGGCGCCTTACCTCCATTATCTCATTCAGTCCTTGCAAAAAGCTGACAAGGTGATGCTGTTGTCCCTGATGTAGAGGAGAAATCCAAGGCTCAAAGAGGACCAGCCCTGAGTTACCAGGAAGAGAGGGAACCTGGACTCAGACCCAGCTCTGTCTGGAGTGAGTCTGGGCTCCTACAACACCAAGCTGTCACTTCCCCTCTTCGGTTTACAACCTACTCTGGGGCAGTGGTGCACACAGAAGGCGTTCAGCACAGCGTATGGGACAGGGCAGACATTCAGGAGCCAAAGACTCAGGCTCTGGCCTGGCTCAGCCGTGACAAACATCATGGTGGGAACCAGACCACTCAACCGTGCCGAGCCTCAGCTGTGAAATGGGTGTGTGTGTGCACGTGTGTGTGTACACGTGTGCGTGTGCATTTCACAAATATACAGAAGCAACTCACAGTATCGTGATGCCCTTCTGCCTTTTGAGGGAAGGTCTTCTGCAGAAAGAAGCCTAGCCTTACATATCTGAGAGCTTGCCAGAAGCCATTGTACTCTTGTAACCCTCCCGCTTGCCACCCTCCACATCCCACGCTCATTTGCCATGGCCATCCGTCCAGAGGACATGCCTCCGGGAAACAGTGCCCAGTGCCATCCAAAAGCCAAAGTCTCG
The DNA here is from genome assembly GCA_004363605.1 of Indri indri. Lineage (NCBI taxonomy): Eukaryota > Metazoa > Chordata > Mammalia > Primates > Indriidae > Indri > Indri indri. The sequence continues at coordinate 45,378 of RJWJ010000535.1, forward strand.
ACTGTGCTGTCTGCTGTGCAAAGCTGCTAGGTGCTCCAGAAAGGAGTTGGCCTCCCATCTTCACCATTGCTGGCAGATAAGACACGGGCATTTGGTCTGTGGATGCATTTATTAATACATTTTATACACACACACGCAGACACACACGCGCCTGACGGGTTGTGTCTAAATTATATTTTGACCAACCAAATTACTTTTTCATTTATCCTGACATTTGAGCCTGCAAAACTATGCAAATTAGCAATTACAAATGTTCTGACAGTCCACCCAGTTAGCCAAGCTGGAAACCTGGGAGAATTCCTCCTTCTACCTAACGCTCCATATCCAACTAATTTGCAAGACCTATGACTACTGATTTACCACCGAAATCTCCCTCCCATCTGTCCAGCCCTCTTCATCCCTGCTGCCACCGGCTCATGTTTCTCACTTCAATTATTGGAGCAACCCCCTGACCAGCTCTCACCACCCTGACCCACAATGTGAGTCAAAGCGCCTACCATGTCACCTCCACTCTGCAGCCAAAGTAGGCTTCATGAAGGGTCCAATCCATGATCCTCCCCTCTTTAAAACCCTCTTGGGGCTCCCCATCACCTTCCAGATAAAATCCAGACCCCACGGCATGACATCTACAGTCTTTGGTGATCCTAGCTGTTCCCAGCCCATCTCTCCCCTCCCCCAAGCACACCACCCTTATGCCAGGCCAAACTTTGGGGCGGCTCCTTGAACCCACTGTGCTCTCAACGTCTCCCCTCCCAGTCTTTGCAAACTCTGCTTGGAATGCCTTCCTGTCCCTTCCTTGACTAACACCTCCTCGCCTTTTAGGACATCTCACTTCCTGTGACCCCTCCGGCACTCCATGCTGGTAGGCCCTGAAGGTCTGCTCACTCCAGACTGAAGGAATTGGTTAGCTTCTCTCCCCTTCCGGACTGTGGGCCACTTGCACACTGACCTGCACTTCAGCAGCCATGGAGCACAGCCGGCTGAATGCAGGGATGGCCACTCATATGGTTTCTTTTATGTACCACTCTCCTGATGACGTTAGAGTTCTTGCTTAGACATAACAACATATTTAACCATGAAAGCTGAGAACAGAGAAACCAAAGCTGCTGCCAGTCGATGGTCATTCAGAAGTGAAGGTTACATGTCTCTGAAATTATCACGTGAGTCAATGAGAAAATGGGAATAATTTGTAGAACTGGAGTGTACATTTGACTTTTAGGTCATTGGATTACGTGCTATAGACCTAAGTTTATTTGAAAGGACATTTTTTAAAAAATCACTATAAAAGTCTCATGTATATTATTAATGAAATATTTGGGAAAATACATAAAACATCATCCATAATCCCACAACCCAAACCTAACCACTAGTATGTTGGTTTAATTATCTTCCATATTTGTTCTCCATCTAGGCTGAAGGGTTTGTTCTCCGTCTAGGCTGAAGGGTTTGGATTTGAGATTATTCTGCATGTGTCATTTTGCAAACGCCTTTTTTCTCTTATGACATTAGGATTTTCCTGATATTACATACGCATCATTCAATGACTACATAAAGCTTCATTCTGTGGATCTTCCATAAATTACATCTCATTCTTCTACCGTTAGATGTTTAAATTGGTTCTACTATTTCTTTATCTTGAATAGGCTGGGATAAAAAATTTCAGGAATTCATTAGGACAGATTCCCAAAAACAAAATCGGTGAGTCAAAGGGTAGGGACATTTCTAAGCCTCTTATAAGTGCCATCTGTTTCCCAATCAGTCGCCCCAATTTATTCTGCCCCCAGAATGATATGAGAACCCCCATTTGACGACACCTGTCCCGACATGCAGTCATTCTTTTAAAATCTCTGTTCCATGTTGACTGGTGAGAAGTCATTTCACACTGTTCTGCTTTTCACTTTGGATGAAGAAGGAGACCAAGCATCTTCCATATGTCTACTTGCTAGGTGTAGTTCCTCGTTTGTGAATTGCAACACAGCTTCATCTTCGTTTGTAGGAAAACATCTTAGTAGAGAAAAAGAGCACGGGCCGGACACAGGAACTCAATCCCTGCCTCCGTTTGCCAGCTGTGTGACCCTGGGTGTATGTCCGTAGCCCTGTGTGTCTGTGCCCTTGTCTGCGAAATGAGGATCCTAGTCCCTTCCTTGCAAGTTTGTTGTGCGGATCAAGCATGTACTCGCCATCAGGTTGGCACTGACTGATCAACACTGTGGTGCTCACACGGTAGTCATATTCTCCAGGGATTAGGGGTTTGGGGGTGTGGAGGGTAAACTCACAACTAATGGACACAGTGAGCGTCGTAGAGGGGAAGGGCATGCCTCTAATCCTCACTTGGGCAAGGCAAAGACATAAAATGTAACCAAAATGTTTGCACCCTCATAATATCCTGAAATTAAAAAAAAAGAAGGTAGCAACTCTCACCTGCCCAGCACAGCAGCTGGTGTGCCGCAGACATGCAATTCCCCTTTTCCTTCTCCTTGCACCTTGCAGTTTCTGTCATTGCCTCGGGGTCATCCCTTAGGTCCTCGATACTCAGGGGCCAGCAGCATCAGCATCACCTGGGAACTTGTTATAAATGCAGAATTTCAGGCCCCATCCCAGGCCTTTGACATCAGAATCTGCATTTTAACAAGATCCCCAAGTAACTCATATGTACATTGAAGTTTGAGGAGCCCTGCTTGAGGCTTTGAGATTTGAGGGTGATGTTGTGCTTTCCGGGCACAATAATCAGCACCAACCCAAGGATGAAGAGGTAGATTTATGAGCCTAGTGCTCAGGAGCCCTGACAATCTCCCACCCCACCCCCAACACACACACACACACACACACACACACACACACACACATACACACACACACACACACACACACACACACAGCTTCTGCCAGCCCTGGAGGACACGCAGGATGAGCTGATTCACCCATTCCCTTAAAGTCAGCCCAGCAGGATGCAGTCACTGGGAAGTCGGCCCGCAGGCCAGCAGGTCAGCATTGTACTCTGTGCTGAGAAAGAGGTGCATCGCAGGGAGGAACCAGCCGGGGGTGCAGGTAAGAGGATGTAGACTCGCCAAGATGCAGCACCTGACCCCGTATCATGCAGACATTCTAATGTGTTGCTGGGTGCCTGGAGCTGCTGGCAGAGGCCTCGGATGGGAGGCAGGAATGCTTCTGAGCTTGGCAAGCAGGCCCTTTGCCATTTAGGTCCCGGTCATTGTGCACGCCACGCTTCCTCTGCGGGCGAGAGATGGACAGGAACTTGTCAGAACAGCAGCTGGGCGGGCAGGGGGAGGCACGCACAGTTTCCAGTCAAGGGTCACCTGCTGCACGGGCCCAGCCACCCCTCAGAAAGAATAGCAGCAGCATGTTCACCTCTGTTATCAGGTATGTCTTGTGATCCTCCCACGGGGGCAGCAGAGGAAATCAGCATTCCGGGACTTGTACCCCCTACATATCCTATCTCATTAAACCTTCCAATGACCTTCTCATAAGCAACCCCATTTTCCAGATGAGTAAACTAAGGCTCAGAAGCAATGGCAGCCAGGACACCCAGCCTGCCAGGGATGAACAAGGGGAGCTCTCCAGCTCCAAAGAGCTCTTATCACTCACTCACTGCCAGATCAGGAAGCTAAAGTTGAAAATGTTTAAGATAAAGTCCCAAAAGAGGAAGGTAACAGGACTTGAACTAAGGCCTAGGCCTTCAGAAACCAAGGTCATGGCCTTTCAGCTGAGCCACACTATCACCCACTGAGCTTTACTCCCAGGTCCGATCTCACCACTCACTGTTGCAAGGCAGGGATGTTCCCAGGTCAGTGGCCAGAACTGTCAGCGTTCTAACAGGCCTCCAAAGAACAGTCCTGTCCACTTGGCACAGCCACTGCTGACCCCTCATCATTCTCTTCCCATTCCTCAAACCGCCAGCCCTCTAGTCCCTGCAAGCTCATCTTCAGAGCCCTCAAATTTGCAAACCTCCAAGAGTTGCTTCTGGTCTTTCCAAGGTTTTTTTTTCCACCTTCAGTTCCTAGGACCAGTCTATGCCCATCCTCCGGCCCTGGCAGCCAGAGAAATCCTCCCAAATTAATGTGCATGGGAGCTTCTCCCCGAGGGACCGCTCCCCAGCCTGCGGCTTTGACACGCCTCCCCAAGGAGCCTCAGGACCCTGCTTGCCTAAAAGACGAATGCAAATAATCTGCACAGAGTATGTTTTGGATGCTCCTTTGGTGGACTCAATATTCTACCCAAATCGTGTTTGCTTAGCACATAAATATAAAAATCTGAGGGCTGGATCTGAGAAGTTGCAACACCTTCGGCAGTTCAGAGAAATAAAGTGCTTCATCCAAGATCACAGAGCAGGCAGCTGGCAGAGCAGAGACAGAACTGGAGTTCCTGAGCCTGTGCTGGCCTCTGTCACTCGGCTATCTCCTTCCCTCCCATCGGGGGCAAAGGGATACTTGTCGTCATCATAGATTGCATGGGTGCAAGTTGAAGTCGGTATGGCTAAGAGGAGGTGGATAATGGAAAGAGGGAATGGAGCCCCCTGCTGAGACCCCCTGTGCTTAGAGAGAGCTGAGGACACCTGCAGGTCCACCCCGTTCCTTTCTCGCATGTGACACATTCTTATCACAGCCCGTTGCTTTCTCACATTCCCATCTCAATTCATTTCTCTTCCTCCTGCTTTGGAATGTGTCTAAGTGTCCTAGGGCTGCTGTAACACATCGCCGCAAACGCAGTGGCTTAAAACAACAGAAATGTATTCTCTCTTAGTTCTGGAAGTCTGAAAGGAGTCTTGCAGGGCTAAAATCGAGGTGTCCGCGGGGATGTTCCCTTTTGAAGGTCCCAGGGGACAATCCATTCCTTGCCTCTTCCAGCTTCGGGTGGCTGCCAACACCCCTTAGCTTGTGGCCCCATCACTCCCGTCTGTGTTTCCATCATGACGTTGTCGTCTCCTTTTCTGCAGTCACATCTCCTCCCGCCTCCCTCCTCTAAGGACCTTCGCGATTACCCTGGGCTCACCCAGATCATCCAGGATGATCTCCCCATCTCCAGAACCTTAACTTCATCACATCTGCCAAGTTCCTTTGCCATATGAGGGAATAGCCACAGGTTTCAGGGATTAGGGCATGGGTATCTTTGGGGACTATTAGCTCGCCTACTACAGATAGCGACAAGATGTAGTTAAAACAGTTTGAGCCTTAGAGATGAACAGGGGTACGCCTAGCTTTGGGCAATTTCTCAGGCTTCCTGAGACTCCTCTAGTTCCTCGTCTGTAGAATGGAAGTCACAATAGCTCCCTTCCTGCGCTGTGCTGAGCGTCAGACACAATCCGCGCCAAGCACCCGGCATCACAGCTGGCGCACTGTAGGTACTCAATACAGGCAGCCAGGGGTGCCAGGGGGATCCTCACACTCTTCTTCCCTGGGAAGCAGGGTCTGTTGGTCTGGTGCGGCCTCGCCGATGTTAAGGATTCAGCAAATGCCACAGGGTTACAAGAGCCAATTGCGCAAACGGATCAGGCCTCCGTTATCCTGGAAATTCAGTTAGCACCAGGTCCATTTGGATTAGCTGGTAATGGGAGAGGCGAAGTGCTGATCCACGGTGAGAGAATTCTGAATAAGCAAGTCCAGGGTAATGTAATATTGGTTGGTAATATGTGGAAAGAGCTGCCTGCGCTGCCTGCCTGCCTGCTGAGAAACTCCTGCAGGTCAGATCTTTGCTTTGTGGGTTGTTTTTTTTTTTTTTTCATTTAAGGAGACGTTTACTTCTCTTTAGATATGGCATTTTCACTTTTCTGGGAAAAAAAGAAAAGGGGAGGAGGAACCCGTCATCTCTGGTTTTCTAAACTATAGATCTGAATTTCCAGCCACCAGCCTCAACTTCCCGAAGCCTTAGTCTTCATCACCAGCACGACTAACATGCTGGTTCTGGAGACTTGGGTCCCTGGGGTCACCTTGGAGGTAACGTCCCCCAGTCCTCCGTGTGTGTTGACTGGCTTTCAGGGGTGGGGAGGAGCTGAATGCCCATGTCCCTGGTGTAACTGTTCCTCCCCCATGGCTGACTGCGAGCTGTTGACATGATATGGCCGAACGCCGAGTCGGGAAGGATGACACAGTCGGCTCTCCTGAGCTTGTGCAGGCTGGTTCCACCTTCAGCTTCCTCCTCCACTGAGGACTCTCTCCGCAGACCCCTTGCTCCACGAAAGGGCTGTGTATTCTGTGCTGTTGTGCACACTATCCTTCAGCCCTGGAATGTTCCCATTTCCAACCAATCCAAATCTTCTTTGTTCTTGAAGGCTGGACTCCTTAAGTCCTGTGTGTGAATTAATCTCCTCTTTCTCTGCTACCCAACAGGGCATTGCTTATACCTTTATTTGACATTTGTTTTGTCCTGCCTTACAGTGTACAGCCAAGTCATCAAACGTCTGTCTTCCTGGTCAAAGCCAGAAAACACACTGGCTTTGGAAAGAGACTGGCAGTAGTTGAATCCCCCTAAGTAGTTGTGTGACTCAAAGCCCACCAGTTTCTCGACTGGGAAACAAGGGTACCAACCCACACCCTGTTTTCCTGGGAGGATATGTACGGAGCACCATGGTGGGGCAGGTGGCACACAGCAGACATAGCCTTTGTTATGAATGGCTAGGCCTTCCCTTGGAGGGTAAGGCCAAGTCTCATTCCTTTTGGTCTACCTCCCATTCCCTGGTAAGCAGAAGGTGCTTACTCAGCCAGGACTCTTTGAAATGAAATGCAATCCCCCAGTATGTGTGATGCAAATAGAGACAAGGAGGGAATTGCACCCTGAAAGGTCTGCAGCTGGCCACCGGTCTCACCCATATGGGTTGAGCTCTCACAGTCTCGGGGATTCTAGCTCAGCCTGGCAGCCTGGGGTGGGGGGTGGGGGGTAGGAGTGCAGATGGAGGGTTTTCATGGTGGTTTAATCTTGCAGGCATCATAGATATCTCATAAATGTCAGAAGTGATGCGCACAATTTAGAAGGCAGGAAGGAGTCTGGAGATGCTAAGATATTTACCAGACCACGTGAGGAAGTAGGCTCGGCTCAGATGCAGCTTATGTTTTCATTAGCAGAGGCTGAGTGAACTTGAACAGCTTAGAGTCTAATAGAAGCCTCTCATTTTCTTATGTGGGATTTGAGTACAGTTGCTTCATTATACAGTGTAACGCTGCCTGATGGATACGGCTCCACTGGTGTCTGTGAGGAGGAAGACTATGGGGGCTGTGGGGAAAGTGGCAGCTCAGAAACTTTCTTGGCTGCAGCATCTTGGATTGGGTCCCAAAGAGTGTGAACGTCCCCATCAATGGGTGGGAACATTTGTCCCACACGCTCCCATGTTTTGCCTCTTTTCTCTATTTCGCTTTAGGATTAAAGGTAGAAGTTTCTGGATTCTGTGCTCAAGACCGAGATAGACCAAGTCAGGAGTTGCTGCCTATTTGGGGCTAGTTTATGGGAAGCCAGATGGAATAATTGTTCCAGAGGCTGGTTCTAACGGGTCAGTTAGGGCGGCAGATGATGTGATGTCGAGAAAACAGAGGAAAGAAGGAGTGATGAGGTCGGCTGATTCAGGAAGCTCGGTCCAAGGACACTGGCTACGTTCATGCGTCCATTTATTCATCCACTTATTCACCCATTTATTCATCCTTTCATCCAACCATTACTCACGGGGCACTTACCTTGGGCCAGGCACCAAGGATATAAACATAAGCAGAACAAACACAGTGCCTGCCCTCCCACAGCTCAAGGCAGTGGTTCTTAAGTAATGTCAATTTTGTCCCCCAGGGGACAATCGGCAGTGCCTGGAGACATTTTTGGTTTTCATAACCGGGGGATACTACTGGCATCTGGTGGGTGGAGGCCAGGGGTGCTGCTAAACATTCTAAAATGCACAGTTCCCCCCCACCACAAAGAATTACCTGGCTCCAAATGTCCATAGTGCTGAAAAACCGTGGTCTAGAGGCTTTAGGGTGGGACATTCCTTTCTATGTGGCATGTCTTTTTTTTTAAGGGCAAATTATTTATATGGCCAACCTACATATTTGCTCATAAGTTGGCAAAAGATAAAACGTGAACGATTTCTAACTAAATTTTTAAATATCACAACAAGAATAATGGCCTCTGTCTCTGTGACGTGGTAGGAGATTGGGCGAAATGGTCAGAAGTCCTTGTTTCAGGGGTGTGGAGGGAACCCCAGAGAGTGCCATGTAAGGTGGTGGTTAAGAGCGTGGGCTTCGTGGGCTTCGAGGTTTGGGTTCTGCCTCTAAGGGAGTGATTTTGGGCCATTCTCATAACCGGCCACCAACTCATATGGTGAGTTAGTCCAAATAAATACTCACCAGAGCATTAAAAGACAGCCACGGGCACTGGCCCTCTCACTCCAGAATTCTTCCACACTTCTGCCCATTGCCATCTTCTCCTTAGCGTATCAATCATTCTGTCATTCGTTCATTCAACGAATATTTATTGAGCATCTACTAGGTGCCAGGCCCTGTTCTGAGTGCCGAGGCTGCATCAGTGAATGAGACCAACCATGACTCTCCTATAGCCCGAATTTTAGATGAAGAACAAGTTAATAGGAACAATAAATATAACAATAACAAGCAAATGTGCTGCAGATAAAAAATTTATGAGGAAAATAGAATAAGAGGATGGGATAGGGAGTGACTACATCGGTTGGTCGGCAAACCAAACTCTAAGGAGGTCATTTGTAAGCTGAAACCCAAAGGAAGCAGAAAACTGGGGGAAAGATCGTTCCTGGCAAAGTTCCAGAAGGAATAAAGGCGCCCCAAGGGACGGATGAGCTCTGTGTGCTCAGGGAACGGAAGACATGAAGCTGGAGCCCCTGAGTCCGGGGTGAGGTAGAAAGGGTGGCAAGGCCTGAGTGAGGAACTTGGATTTGGTTCCAAGAGAACTAGGCAGGCACGAGAGGTCTAAGCATCATAGATTGATTACCCAGCCTGTAATCACGTTCTTGACTCCAGCCTCAGCGGGCCCTCCAGCACAAGGATTTGTGGGATTTTTCCTCTGCCCCTTCGCAGCACCTACACCAGCAGGTAAGATGCACCTTCCCAAGCCCACCTCGGTCCTCTTGAAAGAGACACATCAAGGTTCACCATAACCTTTACCTTCCCCAGTCGGGCGATCACAGGATGGGATACACGCTCTCATTTGTCCATTCATTCATTCACTCACCCTGTAAGCCATCCCTAAACCTGGTCTTGGTCTGACTCCCCTAGAAGCAGACCCTGAAAAAAGGACAAATGGTTTCTTTGGGAGACAATTCCAGGAAACACAGATAGGGATGTAGAGAAGTTAGACAGGGAAGGAAAGTAACCAAAAACAAGTGCTTTATTAATCAAGTCAGTAACATGGGCAACTGGAACTTAATCCCCCTGGGAACTCCGGGAGCCAGGATGGAACACGCACGTTGGAGTTACCCCACCTGAAGGGTGAGGGCGTGGGGATATTTAGGTACCCCTAAGACTTTGGATGAGGGTAGCTCCTGGGAGCACTTACTTTTCGGCACTTCTGGCCAGAGAGGGCTCTTGCTGTCAGAGAAAGCCCCTGGAGGAAGAAATGCAGGCGCCGATGGTTGGAAATGGGGCCAGTGTGCACTAAAATGGTTAAGTCCAAGGCGATATGGGCAGGACACTGAGAGCATCTGCTACAGAGCTGCTTTTTTTTTGCTCGATGCCATGCTCAGTGCTAAGAATACATAGATGAAGATGCTCTGGCTCCTCCTCTCCAGGAACAATCTGGCCCTGTTTCTTTTCTCATCTACAATACAGGTCTAATAGTAATAAGCCCCACCACACAGGGGTGTTTTGAAGATTTAATGACATGATGCATATGAACACCCTGTGCAAATGAATTATGGGTACAGGCTTCAGATGTTATTATCTCCGCTCAGCAAGTCCCTTTACTCTCTGCAACCTTCGTTTCTTCCATCTGTCAAATGAGAATAAGAATATTTGCTCTGCTTACTTCAGACAGCCATCATATGCTTTAAATGAAACAAAGAATGAGGATGCGCCAGAACACTACTGAAATGTAAACCACCGCCCGCCACCTCCATCCATCCTCTTTGCAGCAGATGAATCGCTTGGGCATGGGGACCTTGTGCGATTCTCCTTTATAAGCCCCTCTCAGACCGGGCAGGGTGCCTGGCATATTGTTAGTGCTCGGTAAATCCTGGTTGCGTTTACTCGAAAGCCACATCCGTTGTCACTGTGAAGTGGGCAGGGTGGGAATTATGAAACCCGATTTACACATGAGGAAACTGAGGCTCAGAGAGGGAAGGGGAGTCGCGCTGCTAGGAAGGGGCAGAGCCAGGAAAGGCCCCCAATCTTGTGCTCCCAATGCCATGAACTCTCCACTACCGCCCCGTTTTAAGGGTGCTCAAAATATTTAGCATAAACAAAAACATCGATGTTTCCTGGGGGCAAACCAGCCCGCTGACATCCTGGCAACAGCGATCCCCAGGAACTCATCCAGGGCCAGTTTGAAAGCAGCTTATCCAATGGGGAGGTATCTCAGTGACCCTGGAATTTCACCCTGGATCCAGTTTGTGTCCCCCTCCGATCCGATCCTCCCCCATCAGAAAGACCCACACCCACGAAAGGATGTTCTGCCTTGGTTCGTACACACGGCTGAGGGCTTGTCAGGGGATAGAAGAGGCAAGACAACCCCATCCAAGGAGAGTCACAGGACAGAACCAACCACTTCTCAGAGGTCTGTGCTCATGACGCCATGAGAAATCCCTTCCCCGGCGCGTGACGCTGGGCGGCTGATGGACCTCGGTTCCAGTCTCAGTGCCTCCATTAGTCCAAAGACTTCTGCATCTGGCTTTCCTCCCTGAATAGCAGAAACACTGTTCACCTCATTGGGTTTTACGCAGATTCAAAAGGATGATGAGTGCAGAGCAGCCAGTGGGGGCCTGGCGCATAGTAGGCACTCAACAGGTGGTGGCCTCCCCTTCTCCCCTCCCCCCAATCTCAGAGCCAATTGTGCCTGGGCCGGCTGGCTCCTATGACCTCGTCCCAGAGTGGGTCTCAAGGATTTACAAGGCAATACCAAATAACCATTTCTGTTTCCTGGGAAGTATGATACTGCTGTTGTGAGAGCAAAAAATATTAAAATTGAGCTCTCGCCCTGTCATCTCCGTCTGAGTCCCCGGAGGCCTCCTGTGGCCGTCCTGCATGTTCATGACCCTGGTGGGTTTCATTACAGGCCCTAATTCCTGGAAACTCATCTCCCATCCCGACCCTGAGTGCGCTTGATTTGAAACATCGATCACGGTTCAGTGTCGAGCCCTGTTTCCATGTAACCGTGTAGACTCTTGTTGCCACATCTGAACTGTGGTCTCAGAATGGGGTATCAGGGGGTCCACGTGGCCCAGAGAGGAATGAATGTTGTCAGCCCAATCTAATTGTCTGTTGCCACCATTGCCATGGGAACGGTATGCCAAGAAACAGCACAGGCTGCAGCGGCCTGGCCCCAAGGCACGCCAGAAGTTCTGATAGGAAGAAATGGTGTCACATCACCAGGTCAGGATCAGGCCCCATCCAGAACTGAATGGCTGGCTCCCTCCAACAAGAGGCCAGCTGTACGATTTGCAAGGCCCAAGAGACTTCTGCAAATTCTAGTCTAGCATTTCCCAAAGTATGTTCAGGTTATTATAGGTATTATATACCTACAACCAAAAACAATTTTCATAGTCAAATGTGTTTGAAAATGCTGAATTATGGTCTGTTGAGCACTGCTCTTTATGGAAGTGCTCATTCGGACCTTTGATAAGTAAATTTGCTTTGCGACTCTCCAAATTTGCTTGTAATATACGGCTTTGTCAATTTTTTAAAAATGCAAACTCTTTTTTTCTTCCCAAAGAGCACCCGAAGGGACCAGTGTTCCCCAGAACATATTTTGGGAATTGCTGGTCCAGGCTGGCACCATTTCCAAGGAGCGCAAGGCAGGAGCTTGCCGGGTGTGCTGTTCTCAGGATCAGGTGATGCAAGGGGGACACGGGGCTAGGTTTGAGGATGGAGGATCAGGGCCCGGCAGGGAGAACATCTGGTCTGTGGAGCCAGGCCCTCCTTCCCACAGAGGCTCGAATTGATAATGCTAAGTGAGGACAGAGAGAGAAAGCTGCAGACCCCCCAGAGCAAGGATCAGAGGACAGAGGCTATTGCATGATGATCAGCTCGCAACAGAAAGCTCTGTAGCAGTGAGAACACTTCAGGATACAAGTGAGAAAACGCCTGCCAAACTTACTTGAATAAACCGAAGAACTGGCCAGGCGTGGTGGCCCATGCCTGTAATCCCAACACTTTGGGAGGCCGAGGCGGGAGAATCACTGGAGGCCAGGAGTTCGAGACCAGCCTGGGAAACATAGCAAGACCCTCATCTCTATCAAAAAATTATTTTTTAAATTAGCTGGGTGTGGTGGCATGTGCCTGTCGTCCTAGCTACTCAGGAGGCTGAGGCGGGAGGATCGCTTGAGACCAGGAGTCCAAAGTTGGAGTGAGCTGTGAGTATGCTACTGCACTCCAGCCTGGACAACAGAGCGAGACCCTCCTCCAAGAAAAAAACAAACAAACAAACAAACAAAAACCCAAAGACCTCATCAGGTCATATAACGGAATAGTCCATCCAAATAGACTGTTCCGCCTTCAGGCATAACTCAATCCAGAGATCGAAGGCTGTCACCTAGATAAGGTTTCTCTCTCTCCACTTCCTCAGTGTTGGCTTCATTTCTGACCCTGCTGTCTCTTCACAATGGCTGCTGGAAGTTCCCAGTTCTACATCCTTCCAGCATCACTTCCAATGGAAATGAAAGCCCACTTCTCTAATGGTGCGCACATGCACGTACACGCTCACGCATATATACACACACATGTGCGTGCGCGCACACACACACACACTAGAATGAATTTCATTAGCTGTAATTGGCCTGACCTGGCTCACATGCTCATATCTGAGCCAACTCTGCTGTAAGAAAAAAGGTACCAGCTGCGTGGCTTCGTCATGGTGCCACCTGTGGAGTCTGGGTGGAGTCCGCTTCATATGAAGCACGTGGGCCGGGTCGGGGTGGGGCAGGTGAGTCCTCCAGATGAAAACCGGGACAAGTGAGCAGCAAGGTGAAAGGACATCAGGCCGCAGACTCAACGAGTGTTCACAACAAGCTGTCTTCCTGCTCGGCCCCCACGGTGGCAGCAGCTGACCTTCCCATCCTGCCTAGATGGCGCGAAGGGGCTCTCGTACTCCGCCAGGCTGGCTTCTTGCCTTAGCAGCTGGCGAGGGCTGAGCTTGCAGGAGCAAGAACACAGTGACCAGGGCTGGACAGGGGAGGGACGGGTAGGAACTGATCAGAAAAACAACAAGTTAAATTATTCTGCAGGATTTTGATATTCACAAGACAAGAGACCAGACAATAACCAGGTTTAAGAGAACGACCCAGCATTGGAGGGGCAAAACATGACCAGGTGCAGGGGACCTAAGCCTCGCCCTGCCACCCCTCCAGGTCTGGCCAATGGAAAACAGACACAAGGATCACAAGCCAAATGCCAACCAAGTATCAGTTTGATTTGAGGCCAGGTGTGTGCTTAATACCTCCCAAAATGCAGGGTTCTCTGGCAGGGCTAGATTAGGGAACGTGGTTTATCTGAAGCTGAAATAGCTGTCTAGTAACCCTCATCCCTAGCTTAGAACTTAGACCCTGCCTGGGGCAGTCAAACAGGCTGTGAAAACCCTACCCAGCCAGACACTGGCCTGCCCCACACACCCAGAGAAAGAGAATGGCAAGCTGCCCACACAGCGAGATCCCAGCTGGCGTGCCCAGCCTGTGTGTGTGAGCAGGGAGCACAACAGTGGGTGCCCAGGTCTGCAGTGCATGTCCATGGTGCAGGGCGGCTCCCGGAAAAAGAATAAGGGCAGAGCCCATCACCCACTCCTGAAGGACATTACCACTCCCCAGAGTAAAGAGAAGCCAGTGATGGCCAGCCTGCCCCTGTAAGATTGGCACCTCTCCCCAACTGGGTGGAATAAAAAAGGGGGCGTAGGAGTGGATGCTACAGCCTTAGCACTTTCCCGAGAGGGCAGAAGTGCTGGAGAAAGTCCCCCCCTTACCAATGAGAGTGGGCATGCGAGGAGAGACAGAAAACATTTCTCTGCATCATTCTGTTAACACAAAGGTCCGGTTTCTTCTCACGAGGGCTCCAGTTAATCCTCTGGCTGTGTGGGCTGGACCCAGGATGGAATTCAGGACTGGCTGGATCAGAGGGGTCGTTACTCAGAATGGCTAAAAGAATATGATCTGCAGACGCCTGCGGGTGTGTGCAGAGACACATTATTATGTGCCGGCTACTGTGCTAAGCTTTGCGACTACAAAAACTGACCGGACGTGGTCCCGACCCTCGGGCTGCTTGCAGTCGAGGACAGAAGACAGACTTGGATTCCAGCACAGCGAGACAGGCACTGACGGAACCACACGTAAGGAAGGGGCTGTGGGCACACAGAGAAAGGAGGGCCGGTATTTCCGCGGCGGAGTCAGAGAGGGCCCCAGGAAAGAGTGACCCCTCGAGTGTTCCAGCCTCAGAATCAGAGCATCCCTCCCAGCCCCCTGCACACACTGGATCATGCTTGGTCCTTCCCAGCTCCGTGGCATCAGTGGAAGCTACTCCAGCCGTCGGGAAGAGCTCCTCTAAGCCCCCTGGCCTTTGCCTTCCAATAGCCATCTTCCCTAGGTCTTTAGTCAAAGGAAGCCCACAACACGCTCTCTGGTTCAGCCCCTGCAAAGGCTCTGAGCTCACCGGAGCAGGCACCACGGGCCACCCTTTCTTGCAGAAGCTCAGGGCCATGCTGTCGCCTTTTTCTCTCTGAGTTTTGAAGTGCCGTGTGAACAAGGAGCAGGGGAGAAGTGCCCAGGTTGGTCCTGGGTGTCCAGGGAGCAGGGCAGGTCCCAAAAGAGGAACAAAGACAGAGCCCATCACTGACTCTTGAGGGACATGACCACCCCCCAGAGTAAAGAGAGGCCAGTGAAGGTCACCCCCCGACCCCCAAATTGGGGAGCTTCAGGGAACAAGCCTCAAGTGAAAGGATTGAGCTAAATAAAATAGGAAGCAGCCTTTTAGACACCTGTGTTGTTTAGGACGCTAACAATGAAACTGCAATTATATCTTAAAGTCACATTTTCTTTCTATAGAAACTCCTATCTATCAATAATTTTTAAAAATGTGCATAGGTTAATGGAGGAATGGGACTCTGTGTGCACACTTTGCCTTGCATCTTGTGCCTAGTCCTAGACCGGCGGCCAAGGCCAGCTGGAGCCCTGCTGTGCCCCCTAGTTGGCCCCCCAGGGGAGGCACTGACCTGCCGGCCACACCTGGCCCACCTAGGTGGGGAATCCCGGGGGTGAGGTCTCTGGGATCACACACGCTGCTCCCCATCTCACACTTAAATTCTTCCTGCTCTGAAATCCTATTCGAAACATTCCCTAGAGGGAAAACCATTCCTGCTTCCTGCCCATCATCTCCCTCCAAAACTCACCACACAGAACGGACCCACGTGTCCCTGGGGGGAGTTGGCCGGTGCTCTGTTACTACTGGTGTGACCAAAGACTACTCGCCTCTCACCATGGGACCCATCCACATCACCGGTGTTTGTGGCACCTGCTGGCTCCGGGGTGCTGGAGGGCTGCTGGGAGTGGCTTCTCCCCTGAAGATATTCACTCATTCATTCATTCAACCAACCAACCAATGTTTAATGGACACCTACTTGGGTCAGGCACTGCTCCAGGCACAGAAGACACAGCACTTAACAAAACAGACCAAAATCCACGCCCTCACTGCTTGGAGGAGACATAAACTAAACAAGGTAAATAAGTAAAATATGTAGTATGATGAACAGTAAGTGCTAAGAAGAAAAATAAGTCAAGGGAAGGGAATATGTGTTGGGAGCTGAAACTTTAGATAAGGTGGCCAGAGACGTTCTCCCCAAGAAAGCGGCATTTGAGAAAGACCTGGAGGAAGTGAGGAAGCTAGCCATGTGGCTCTCGGGGAGGAGCATTTGAGGCAGAGGGAACAGCCAGTGCAAAGGTCCTGGGGTGGAAGCTTGCCTGGGGTATCCAAAGAACAATGGAGATGGGCTTGGCAGGGGGCAGGGACAAGACTGTGTAGGGCGTTATAATCATGGTAAGGAATTTGGCATTCCTGTGACGGTGGTGGGGAGGCATCGGAGGGTTTAGGGCAGAGGAGTGATGTCATTTCCCAGGATCACTGGGAATGCACTGAAGGGGGAAGGGTGGAAGCAAGCAGGGAGATGTCCCTGTGTGGCTGCGGCAATGTCCAGGTGAGAATGGAGGATGATGAGTCTGTTTTGAAGCTAGAGCTGGCAGAATCCCAGCCAGACCAGATAGATGGTGTGCAGGAAGGAACAGGACAACACCAGAGCTGATGGTCTGACCCATGGAAAGAGGGTGCTTCCACCTGCTAAGAAGGGAAGGAGGAGCCGGTTTGGGAAAGGCCACCAGGAGCTCAGCTGTGGAGAGGCTTGGACATCCGAGTGAGATGTGTAAGTGGGCAGTTGGGTGTATGTGTGCAGAGGTTAAGGGAATGGGCCAAGCCAGATTTATTTGTGAGTCCTCAGCATATAGATAGTTTTTAAATCTCTGAGACTGGACGAGTTTCCCTGGGGAATGAGAGCTGAGTCAACCAACTCATAAATTGTCGATTCTACGCCAGCCGCTGTGATGGCTGCATGAACTGCAGATGTGAGACTCGGCTTCAGGTCCGAGAGAGCAGCAGAAGCAGCAATGTCAATGGAACGCAGTCACTGCTAGCGGAGGGAAGCTCAGGGCTCAGAGGGAAAGCTAGCCCTGATGGCCTTCCAGAGAGGACTCCTCAGCTCCCCCTAAGGGCAAAAGGAGTTATTTAGGAAGAGACAGTGGAAAGGTACTCCAAGAAGAGGGAACAGCATGTGCAAAGGCAGGAAGGTGGGACAGAGCAGGGGCTGGAACAGTAAATGCCTGTGGAAGAGCAAGAGGGTGTGGTGAGGCTAGGGGGGATTAGGAAGGTGGGAGACAGGTCTCAGAGGCAGGGCTGGGGAGTGTGGACCACTGAGGGCCACTGAAAGACTGTACTCATGAGAATGTCGTGGTCAGGTTCACTTTATTAACAATCAGAATGTTAACACGGACATGTGACGTGTATCCAGGTTGGGGATGGCGGTCAAGGTGCTTACGTGAAGCAGTCTTTACGAGAGAGCAGAGCCATCCATTTCTGGGCCTGTTCCTTTGTTCATGGCACAGTAACTTCCCTGAAGCTAGAGATGTGCTTACCCAGAGCAGGGCCATGTTCAGCCTTAAGGGAAGGGAGAAGAGAGCTTGAAATGTATTGATGCTGTTACCTTGTTTTGTGTACATCACCCCTTTAGCCCCCCAGATCACAGTGCGTGAGAGGTGTGAATGTCTCTGTTTTACACAGCAGCCAGTAAAGGCTCAGAGAGTTTATGTATCAAGTCCAAAGTCACCCGGCCCAAATGTGGGGAGCTAGGATTCGAACCCAGCTCTGTAGGTGCCTCCCCTAATAAAATACTTCCTAGCGAACATTTCCCCATCTGCCAAGAGCACGCCGCTTGCAGGGCACCTGATGATTAAACACGTGGGCTAAGCGCTCCTCACGCTTCAGACACAGTCGTCCTTTCCTTGCCGTGCTGTGGATAGAATTTAAATATTGTCTTTCAAATCAATGCTCATTTTATTAGCAGGGAGCATTTAGAGTGAGCCATTACACCGCCACAGGGATTTTATTAGTGGTCCTTAATAAATGTTTGATGCCTGAAACGGTTACGAGCCCAGGGTGTGGGGATGGTCCCACCTGCTCCCGACTCCGCAATCTCCACCGTAAAATTAACTGGGGTGTTCGTTAACAGACTTATCATTTATCCTACTTTTAACAGGCGTGTTGTCAGAAAAATAAAACAAGCACATCGAAGGAACTACAGAAGGCCGTTTAATGATAGCAAAGTTAAATCGAAAGAGCAATCCTCCCCACCAGCCTGCTATCATGAGCCCGTCTCCAAGCGAGACGGTTAATGATACAGCAAGGCCCGAGCCCTGAATTCAAACTTATTTATTTGCTATGTGGAAGAGGCCTGTGTGTTTTAGCTCCCCACGCATCTTACCCTACTGGGCTGGTGACATTTGAAGAGGTCTTTATTTGCCCATTTCAGTTCTGCTGTAAACAGCTTGATCCACATTTCTCATTTGCCAGCTTTAGCCATGCGGATGATGGGGCCTTGCAGATGGCAGGTCCTCTGTCCCCTGAGGGGGAGAGCTCCCAGCAGAGGACAAAGGAGGCTCCACCAGGCTGAGGGACCACACAGGCTGAAGGTGACCACAGAGGTAACGATATGCTGAGCAGTGTTGTCGTCAGGCTACCTGGATCAGCCGCCATGTGCTGGGTGGCAGGATAGGATGGCAATGGGAAGCCATTGCAGTGGGGGACCAAGAAGTCTGCAGGGCATGGGGGTAGAACCCCAGATCTGGATGACATAAAACTAACAACAGCTAACACTTTACTGAATGCTCACTGTGCACCGGGCATAGGGCTGGTTTACATGGGTCAACTCGTTGGCCCGTATGACGGCTCTATGAGGTCAGTTCTATTAATAATATTATTTCTAATTTACAGATGATGAGACCCAATAGTAAAAGGTTAGGCAATGTCCCCAGAGTCCGGACTCCCCCCTAACATTTGTGGGGCCCATAGCAAGGGTACCAGTGGAAGTCCATATGACACATGTCTAAATATTTGCAAGTTTTGAATGCAGACAACACATTGTTAAATAAAGTATGTTCTATCATCCTACTTGAAATATACCTTTATAATGACCATAAAGTCCAATGTGAATTCAGAATTCTCACACTTCTGGGAATTTTAGACCAGAATCAGTGACCCAAGGAGAGGGGTCCATGGCCCACAGCACACCCCCATTTTCTTCCTATTCCAGCTCTGTCTTAAACTGTGAGGGCTCTTTCACGTGTGCACATGGGCACCCCAGCCCACACACCTGATCTCTGGACATCCCACTGCAAACAGCCACCCTATGGGAATAGGGGGTGTCCACACCAATGCCATGGTTCACCCTAAGGAGGATGGACCCAAAGGTGAGGCCTACCTGGGTCCTGGAAGCTGGCTTGGAGTTTCAGGCAGAGGTTCCAGGAACCCAGAGGATGGTCTAGTATGAGAACATGGGTTCCAGGTGGGCATGTCCTCTTGGCCCCTGTAGGAAAGGGCACAGATGGAAGACAACCAGATAAACACCCTCTAAAGTGTGGGGCCCAGGCCAGGGCCCACACAGTAATTGGCAGAGCTGACGTTTGAACCTAGGCCGAATGGCTCCAGAGCCCAGGTGCCGACCCTCCAACCTATGTTGTTTCTCACAAACAAACATAAAATCTGAGAGGTGGATATAGATTCCTGGAATCTCACAATGCCAGAGCAGGGAGACAATGAGGCAATTTAAAGATCATTGAGTCTCACCCCTGCCCGCTATCACTTTGACACTCTACCCATTTTGTAGATCAAGAAACTGAGGCTCAGAGAGGTTAAGTGACTTTCTCAAGAAGGTAGAGGGACCCAAGACAAAAAGCCAGGCTGCTGTTCAGTGCCCAACCTCTGTTCCACCTTGCCTCTCCCCATCCCTCACACCAGCTTTCCAGGGAGGACTTAGTTGTGTGCCTCTGGAGGGGACAGCTTCCTCCACGCGATTTACAGTATGTGTTCTAAAGCCGAGGCGGAGATCCTACTCCCATCTGTGTGTCATGCCGCCAGGAGCCCTTGGTGGTGTCAGTGCGTTCCAATTAGCCTTCTGAATCATATTTGTTGACGTAAAATATTTATACCCAACCACTTCCCTCCTGCTAGAATTGAATTTTAGCCTCTTCCACAGTTCGTGGCTATCTCAAGCCCAAAGGAGCACTCTAGGCACTTGAATTGTTCATGACATGAGGCTCTGCCGCCACCAAGCGCAATAGTGTTTCCTAATCAGAAGTAAGCAGATGAACAGTGCCATGACCCAGGGCGCCGCCCTTGGAGCTTCATGCTTCTGACCAAGAGAGGTCATTTGCAATTCTATTGTTCCCACCTTTGCCCAATGTTTGCTTCCTTAATCTTTTTGATATATGTAAAGAGACCAGAGGGGTATTTGGCACACAGTGTGCACGTAATCTATGAGGTAAGGCAGGTCGTGTGTAAATGCCACTTTTTTACAAATGAGGAAACTGAGGCTTAGAGGAATTCAGTGACTTCCCAGACTCACCCAATAGATAATCAGGGGTGCCTGGACCCACAGCCTGTCCCTGCAGGGTGAAGAGGTGAGGGCAGCCATCCTTGAGGTGTAGCAGAGGGCCCAAAAACCCGGCCAGACCCAGCTTCCTAGCTGCATACCCTTCAGCAGGGCATTCGACCTTCTGATCCTCAGTTTTCCTATCTGTACAATGAAGATGACCACGTGTATTCTCTGACATAAAACAATATCTGTTAATTATTGCATTGTAAGTCTGTCCGCTCTGATAGCCTGCAAACTCCCTGAGGACAGGGCTCATGTCTTAATGTAAAAGAGTTGATGACCAGTAGCCGTTTACTATACTAGATTGAAAAAAACTGAAAAAAAAAAAAAAAAAAGACTTTAAAAACACTATGATTTCAGCCCAGTCACCGTCATGATCATCGTTCACACTCATAGTTGTAATGTGAAGTTTTGTTCAAATGCTTTCCCATCCATAATCTACCTAAATGCTGACAATGACCCTCTCATGGATGATGGTCCCAGTTTTACACAGGTTTGGAGACGACAGAGGACTTGCCCAAGGTCACATGGATACTGGGTGCTGCAGCCACGGCTTGCCCCCGAGCCTATGTCACTCTAAATAGATGGGATGACATTTCTTCCCCTCGCGGCTGTCATTTGAGGTTGGGCTATGCAGAGGCTGCCTGTGCTCAGGAAGGTTGGGGCTGGGGCTGACATCTCACTTTCCAAATTTCCTTTCCATTTTAATAAATAATATGTCACAATTTAGGCAAGCCAGCTGAATAATGATTTGTCAAACCTGGAGCCTGACTTAGCTTGTTCCCACACCCGTCTTCCTACCTCCTACCTCTCCCAGTCCAGCCTTCACACATCCCGCTGAGCTCCAGATATTTCTGCCTGGGTGCTGTCATCATTCCCTAAGAAGTGGCAAACATTAAACTTTTTGTCTTTCCCCAAAGTTTCCCACTCAGCCTGTCGTGATCAGCTTTGCAGCTCCGCGTGCTGGCGAGGGAAACCAATGGCCCTGAAGGTGTCTCTGAGATAGCCTAGAAGCTGAGCTTCACCACATGTCTTATCCCCAGGACATTGACATTGACCCACTTTGACAGTGGTCTTGGTTTTGCAGGGTGTGGTAGGACTGGGCTGTAGGATTGTAAATCAGCAGCAAGAGATTCCTAATCTGGGATTAACAACTGATATCCCACTCTGGAAACCTGAAGGCTTAGGGTTGTACATAATAAATGCGTTCCCTGCATTCTAGTGCTGTAAATCCAATATTTCATGTATAGATCTTAAAAAAGAAAAAATAATACCTTATTTGAGAAAAACTCTACATATGGAACTTCACAGGTACTGTGTTTTTCCTACCTAATCATCATCCTCCTACCAGCTTAGTGAGCAATTTCATATCTGTCCTCTCATTTGACCATCACAGCTACTATGAGACTGACAAGGGCAAGTATCATATACCCATTATTTGGATGGGGAAACCAAGGCATAAACAACATGCTGGGAAAACACGAGCGAGGAGAGGGGCTGATTTTAATGTGTAAATCAGCAACGGCCTCTTGTCAGGGTGACATTAGAAATGAGCCTTGAAAAACTGAGGAAGTTTTTCAGTGTGCGGAAAAGGGAAAGCAAGAATTCCAGATTTCTGGAACAGCATGAGCGACAGTCAGGAGGCCTGGGAAGTTCATGGATGATCGGACGGGGCTGGCACCTAGGGTGGTTGGAGGCAGTGGCAGATCAGTGTGTACGGGAAGGCTGGTGCCCAGTCCCAGCAGGTCTGGATTAGTGTCCTCCAGTTGCCCAGGTGCTTAAGAACGGGTGTCTCAGCATGGGCTCCCCAGAAGACAATCCCAAGACAGGGAATCATATGAAAGTGATTTATTAGAAAGTAATCCCTCAGATAACCAGTAGTGACTTGGGACCAGGAAAGTGGCATAGCCAAGGAAGGTGACCAAGCAAAGTCCCAGAGTTGGAAACTTTACTCAGTGCCACGGGGGCTTTCCTGAAATAGAGCAGACTCCAAGTGTCGTTCCGGACCAGTAGCACCAGCAGTCACCTGGGAGGTTGTCAGAAATGCAGAGTCTCCACCCCAGCCCAGACTCTCTGAATTAGAATCTGTGTCATAATAACAAGATCCCCAGGTCTAGGTCGTATGGCAGAGTTATCCCAATCCGTGGCCAGGGAGCTGGAGTATGGACACATCCTGCACCTGTCTGTCATTGGTGAAATGCTGCTCCCCGAGGGGATATACATTCTGGGTACTTCCAGCTTTCCACGTGGTGGGTGCAGGTTCTGCCAGGCAGAGGACAGGCCTCCGGCAGAGAGGTTGGCTGTTGGGAATGAAAGAACTAGGCTGAGAGCCACGCGCAGGAAAATGGTAAAGCCTCCAGAGCACGATAGACTCTGACCACCCAGGAAGCCCACTGTAAGCAAATTCTTGATTTAGCCCAAGACCTGTGGGCACAAATCTCTCAAGCAGTCAGCAGGGGAGAGGGTGGTGAGGCTATAGAGAAAGGGACCTACCACAAACTCAGTCATGAATCTCCAGATCCATCCTGGGGAAAGTTTTATCACTTCCTGACACTTATCAGGTATTAACAAAGGGCTCTAACAAAAGGCTCTAAGCAGAGTTAAGTAGGATTCCCCCTCTTTAAAGGCACGGAGAAAACATCTTTTGTAATTAGAACATTAGCATGTAGATGATGCCATTAAAGGACTTTCAGATGCTTTAGTTCTATCAAGTAGGTTAAACATTTTCCTCAAACCCAGGGTGAACTGTTCAGTTGCTTAGCAAGCTTTCTGCCCTCTAGCCCACTGGTGGTGAGCAATCCTTCTTGATCAAGGGCCAGTTCGGGAAAAACTAAAATGTGTATGGGCAGAGAAAAATGTGTATTTTTAAAACTTAGTTTATCTCCTTTATTGTCTCAGGTAATGTCAATTAGAAAATTTGGCACTGCTTTTTAGCCTGTAAAATATTAATATCTGGGCATTTGTGAGAAACAGCGTCAGAGAGGCGGCTTTCCAATTTTTCCTCTTGAAATCATGGAGCTGGTTAGAGTGTGAATTTGCTCTACCATAAAGAAGTCAACTTTGTCCTGATCGTGGTTGCATTCAGATCAAGGTCCGCACTGGTGAATGCCTAAAGTCGGGAGGCAAGGCACGAAGGACAAACACACCTCTCTGCTCCCTGCCCACCCAACAGCCCCAGGCAATGAGGATAGTCCTTAATGAACGTCACCACTGGTAGCAGAGCTAACCCGTCTTCCTGACCCTATTAACAGCTCCCTCCTTCATGAATGTGTCCAAACACTTTTTTGGAATCCATGTGTAGCTTCTGCCCATAACATGTTTTTATTAAGAAGAAAGATGGAGGAAGAGGAGGAGCAGGAGGTGACAGTGGGGAAAAGAAAAAAAGCTGTCTTTTCATGCTGTAGTGGGAAGTAGCTTCTTGGATTGAGATCACTGTGGCGAACGCTGGGTTTCATTCCTCAACACCCAGGCCCCACCTTCTGCTGAACCACAGGGTAGACTTGATTAATCGAAGGTTCAGGACACTTCTGGCCAACGGGGTATGAAGGGAAGTTTGCTGGATGATTCTGGGGCAGTGCTTGCTATCTCAAGGGGGGGGCCTCTCCTTCCCGCAGATGGGAACAGGAAGTCTGAAGCACTGGTTGTGAGTGGCCACCTGCAGTCACAAAGAAATGGCCCTGAGAAGTCAGCGCTGGGAAGGACAGGACAGAGAGGTCCTTGATCATGTCGCCCACCCTACTGGTGGCTCCTCCTCCTCTTCCTCCTCCTCCTCTTCCTCCTTTCCCTTCTTCTTTTAACATTTCTATGGCCTGACTGAGGTACAATCACCATACAATAATTTGCACATATTTAAAGTGTTCGATCTTGTTGAGTCTTAACAAATACATACAGCTGTGAACCCATCAACATACTAAAAAAAAATTCCACCAATTCCCCCAAAGTTCCCTC
The DNA here is from genome assembly GCA_004363605.1 of Indri indri. Classification (NCBI taxonomy): domain Eukaryota; kingdom Metazoa; phylum Chordata; class Mammalia; order Primates; family Indriidae; genus Indri; species Indri indri. The sequence goes on from RJWJ010000535.1 coordinate 69,675, forward strand.
ATGTCCCTTTGTAATCCATCCCTCCTTCCATCTCCATACCTAGGAGACCACTGATCTGGTTGCTGTCACTGTGGATTAGTTTGCATTTTCTAGAATGTTATACAAATGGGGTCATAGTCTCATATAGTCTCTTTCTTATTTGACTTCTTTAACTGCAGATAATAATTTTAGACTTTCCCATGTTGTTGCATGTATCAATAGTTTATTCCTTTTTATTGCTGAGTAGTGTGTCTATTGTATAGGTATACCACATTTTTACTGAAATCCATTTTAGGCTGTTGATGGACATGTGGGGTTATTACGAATCAAGCTACCATGAGTATCCATTTACAAGTCTTTGCACAGACTTACACTTTCTTTCTCTTTGGTAAATATCTATGAGTGGAATGGGTAAGTCCTTTGGTAGGTGTACATTTACCCATTTAAAGAAATCGCTGAACTGTTTTCCAAAGTGTCTGTTCTATTTATATCTCTACCAGCATGTGTGAGAGTTCTAGATGTTCCCTGTCTTCACTACCACTTGGGATGGTCAGTCCTTTTAGTTGTAGCCCTTACAGAGGGTATGCACTGTAATGATACTGCATTGTGGTTTTAATTTGCATTTCCTTAATGACCTCTGATGTTATTTGTGCAGGTTAATTTCTAGACTTTCTGTCCCATTGACCTATATGTCTGCATTTCTGCCAAGGCCACACTGCCTTGATTATTGTTGCTTTATACTAAGTTTTTATTGAGTAGTGTAAGTCCTTCAACATTGTTCTGCTTTTTCAAAATTGTTTTGACTATTCTAGGCCCTTTACATTTTCATATCGTTTTTAGAATCAGCTTGTCAATTTCTATTTTTAAAAAATCCTGATGGGATTTTCATTGGGTTTCATTTAATCTATGAATCAATTTGGTGAGGATTGACATCTTAACATCGAATCTTCCTATTGATAGCGTGGGACATCTCTGTATTTATGTAAGTCTTTAATTTCTCTCAGCAATATTTTATAGTTTTTAGCGTATAGCTCTTATACGTATTTTTGCCAACATTTATCCCTGTTTCATATTTTTAATACTATTGCATATGATACTGGTTTTTTAATTTTCATTTTTGATCATTTGTTGCTAGTATATGGAAACAATTGATTTTTATATATTGCTTACATATTCTACAACCTTGCTAAACACGTTTATTAGTTATGGCAGCTTTTTAATAAATTCCTTAGGACTGTGGTCCTAGAAAGTGGTGAGAGCAGACACCTTGTCTTGTCCTTGTCTGGGCCTTGGTCTTAGGGGAAAATCATTCACTCTTCCACCATTAAGTATTACTCGAGTCTGCCACCTCTTTGCTGATTTCCTGTCTAGGGATTGTATACATTACTGAGAGAGGAGTGATGGTGTCCCCAGCTATAAGCGTGGATTTGTCTAGTTCTCCTTTCAGTTCTTTCAGTTTTTACTTCTTGTATTTTGAAAGTGTACGAGAACCTTCATGTATTTGTCAGGTCTATACATGTTTATTATTATTATGTGCTTTGGTGAATTGACCCTTTGTCATTATGAGATGAACCTCTTTGACCCTAATAATAATCCTTGCTCTGAAATCTGCTTTGATATTAATAAAGCCACCCCAGTCTACTTTTGATTAGCATTTGCATGATGTGCCTTTTTATGTCCTTTTACTTTTGTCTTTGTCTTTGTGTTTAAAGGGCAGCATATAGTTAGGTCTTGCTTTTGTCTAATCCAGTCTAACAACCTCTGCCTTTAATTGGGATGTTAAGGCCATTTATTTAATGTGTTTTCCTTCTGCCCCGTCTGGTCTTTGCTCCCTTTTCCACTGACTTTGCTGCTTTCTTTTGAATTCATTGAATATTTTTTATGATTCTATTTTATCTCCTTTGGTGGCTTCTTAGTCCTGTCTCTTTGCTTTCTGTTCGTAGTGGTTGTTCTAGAGCAGGGATTATCAACCCAGACACTGTTGGCATTTGGGGACAGATAATTCTCTGCTGCAGGGGGACTGTCCTGTGCATGGTAGGGTGTTTGGCAGCATCCTGGGCCTCTACCCACTAGATGCTAATAGTACCCCTCCCACGTTGTGACAGATAGCCCCAGGGAGCACACCTAGAACCACAGCTCTAGGGTTTACAGCATAAAACTTTTACTTACCGCACTATAATTCAAGCAAATATTATGTCCCTTAATGTATAGCATGAGAAAACTTTTAAAAGTATGCCTCCATCTCCCACCCCCCATCTTAGTGCTATTTTTGTTATGCATTTTACTTCTAGATATGCTATAAACCCCACAATACCCTATTTTTATTTTTTAAACACAATCTTTTAAGGAGATTTTAAACATAAGAAAAAATATTTTATATTTACTCACATATTCTTTATGTAAATCCAAATTTCCATCTGGTATCATTTTATTTTCTGCTTAAAGGACTTATTTTAACATTTCATGTGGTAATTGTCTTCTGGTGATGAATTCTGTCATCATTTGTATGTTTGAAGAAATCTTTACTTCACTTTTGTTATTGAAATATATTTTCACTAGATACAGACTTCTAGGTTAATGGTTATTTTCTTTCGGTACTTTAAAGGTATCATTTCTCTGTCTTCGGCTTTCATTGTTTCCAAAACATCTATTTTCATTTTTATCATTGTTTCTCTGTATATAATGTCTTTCTCTCTGACTTCATTTAAGATTTCTTTTTATCACTACTTTTCAGCAATTTGATTTCAATGTGCTTCTTAGTCCTGTCTCTTTGCTTTCTGTTCGTAGTGGTTGTTCTAGAGCAGGGATTATCAACCCAGACACTGTTGGCATTTGGGGACAGATAATTCTCTGCTGCAGGGGGACTGTCCTGTGCATGGTAGGGTGTTTGGCAGCATCCTGGGCCTCTACCCACTAGATGCTAATAGTACCCCTCCCACGTTGCAGTTTTCTACATGTTTATGTTTGCAGTTCATCGATTTCTTTGCATCTATGGGTTTATGATTTTTATCAAATTTTGTAAAATCCTAGCCATTATTTTTTGAAATATTTTTCTCTCCCCTCCCTTCTTCTGTGACTCCAATTACATGCATATTAGGTCATTTGATATTGTCCCACCACTCAAGGATACTCCATTATTTTTATTTTGTTTTTTTACTGTGTGCTTCATTCTGGATAGTTTTTATTGCTGTGTCTTCAAGGTCACTGATCTTTTCTTCCACGGTGTTTAATCTGCTATTAATTCCACCTAGTGTTATTCTTTTATCTGAGATACATTTTCATCTCAAAAATTTTATTTCACATCTTTTTTATGTAAAAAAAGATCTTTTTTATGTCTCTCCTTATCATGCTCACACTTTCTTCTACCTTCTTGAACAAACAATATATATTTATAATAGCTGTTTTATGTTCTTATCTACTAATCTGATTACCTGTTTCATTTTGAGGTCAGTTTCTATTAACTGATTTTTTCCCCCCTCATCATGGGTCATAGTTCTCTGTTTCTTTGCATGCCTGATAATTTTTGATTGGATGTCAGGCATTATGAATTTTATGTTGTCGAATGTTATCATTTTTTCAGTTCCTTTAAATATTCGGTGGCCTTGTTCTGGAATGTGGTTAAATTACTTGGAAACAATTTTGGTGCTTTCAAGGACCAGCAAACTATACGCTGCAGGCCACATCAAGCCCACTGTCTGTTCTCATAAATGAAGTTTTAATGGAACACAGTCAGCAGCCACACCCATTCGTATACATACTGTCTGTGGCTACTTGTGCATTACAACAGCAGACTTAAGCAGTTGAGACAGAAACCACGCCGCCCATAAATCCTGAAATATTTACTATCTGGCCCTCTATAGAAATGTTTGCAGAGCCCTGCTTCAGAGGTTTGCATTTATGCTTTATGAGGTGGGCCCAGGACGGCACTATCCTGTGGCAAATTTGTCCCCACTGCATGCAATAGCTTTCTGAAGACTCTACCAGAAGCCTGGAGTATTTATCACAGAGCAGTTCCACTCCGGCTGATGGAAATACAGTGTTCCCAGCCCCGCGTGATCTCTGGGGATTGTTCTGCCTGTGGTGGCTCTTTCCTCCGCCTCAGTAATTTGCTTGCACACACACTGATCAGTACCCCCTGAAGACTCCGGGGAGACCTTCTGCAGACCTGGGTACTCTACCTTGTGAGTTCTAGCCCTTTGGCCTTCCTGAATTTTCAAATCTGTCATGTCAACTCAAGAAGACTGCCCAGCTCTGTTAGGCTTCTCCCTCCTTCCACCGCAGCCTGGCAACTCTGCCGCAGGCAGACAGGGCAGTCGTAGGGTTCGCCCTACTTGTCTTCTGTTTCTCAGGGAGCACTGTCTTGCACTGCCTGTTATCCAATGTCTGAAAATGTTCTAGGCTTGTTATGTGAACTAAGAATTCTTTACCGCATGAGCCAGTCAGAGTTGGTTTTTCCTATTATGTGCAGCCAGAAACTTCCTAACTGAAATAGTCACCCAAGAGAAGACAATGGGGTGCTGTTTTTGCAGAGAATATATTATCTCTCTGAACCCTGAACAGCATGTCATGAAGGAGATAGTGGAACTAACAAACAAAGCCCAATCAAAAACTGAAAAACAACATGTTGCTCTAGGAAGGGGATATTTTAAAATAACAGAGCCAATTTTTACAAATGCTAGTGGGCAGCATCACAGATAAGGTATGGTCAGTCTGATAGCCATTTAGGCTTTTGTTATTATTGTTGTTTTGTTTTGTTCTGTTTTACTAAGAGATTCCAGAGAAGGTGTCAGAGGACTGGAATGGAATAAATCTTTGGGGCAGATTTCTTTCTTTCGTTGATACTGTTAAAGGAGTGATGGGAGTGGATTAATCCTGAGATATTTAGGGGAAGTTTTAATGTCTAATGACTTTAATGCATTTGCTTATATTAAACAGCTGCTAAATTCCATATGAATATGTACTACCTGATGGAGTAAGAAGTTCTGGAAGTTTAGTGCCCACTGTTTGAAATAGGACTGTCTTTTATTGTCCTACCTTTACTGTTGAACTGGAGCAAACCCAGCAAAGCCAGAGGTCCCCAGGTCACTACTTCCATGGGGCTAACAGGTCTAACGGTGACACTGGGTGCTTACCACGAAAAGGCCAGGGGCAGATGGAATGCAGGGAGGTGTGTTAAAGGGTTGGCAAAGGATGAGAATTGAGGGCTAGACTTCTGGAGAAGTTTCAGGCTTCAGATTAAAAGGGGTCAGAGCAGACAGTGTGACACAAGGCCAAAGGTCATGATGATCCAGAACAGGTTCAGTAGTCACATTTGGGAAGTCTATTGTGAAGGACACAGAGGACCAGGAGTTTGGTATGTTTGGGAGCTGACCACATGTCATGGAGAAAGTTCCATGTTAAGTGCCTTGAGCTGTGGGCTGGGTCCTTCCCTCCCTGAGTCTCGGACGGCAGCATTTTTAGGAAATTCAGGGCATTCATGATTCTGTCCATTTCAGTACGTCCTCTCACAGGCAATGCCTCTCTTGACGGGTATGTTCCAGATGGAGAGTTTTCACGATGGGTGTGTAGGAGGTGTTCTTCAGTGTGAACATAATGGTTGATGAGGTGTTGAGCGTGGGGGCAGGACACCTTGACTCTGCTTTTATGCCCTCTGGGCCACAACATGGCCAGGTGGATTGGGCAAGTTGCCTTAGTTTCTCCTCTCCAAAGTAAAGGGGTCGGGTTGTATGGCTCAACTGTAATAACAGACTCTTCTATCTCAGCACCATTTAATGCAACAGCTGCTATAATAGACATTCTACAAACAATGCTCTGGTCCTCAAAATAGCCCTATGACATAGGCGTTATTATTGTCTTAATTTGATGAGGAAACTGAAGCCCAAAGAAGTTAAGAGATGTGCCCAGATTTGCACAACTCGGAGGTGACAGAGCCAGGACTCTGTGGCAGGTCTTGACTCCAAAGCCGTAGGCTACCTTCTACCTCTAACCAATTATTATTGTGCAAAGTACGATTGGGCATACACAGTTGGAAGACAAATCTTGAAATCTCATAAAAGCCACAGGAAAATAGACCAGCAGACTGTAGACAGGACTCCATTTCACCTCTAACCAGTGATTGATCAAGAACCGCTGATGGAAGAGACAATAAATGCATCCTGGATACAATAAATGCCTTTTAATTTGAGTTCTGCTCTTCCAGATTTTTATATAAAAGCAGATACGGTGTCTATGGTCTGTTTGAATAAATAGTTCAAAATAACCTCTGCTACTGAGAACTTTGGGGGGGGCCTCAATAGGTAAAGTGAATCCGTTTAAAATCAGTATCCTTTTTCTAAAATTAAGGGCTCTCAAATTAAACATTTCTGTCATGCATCAGCAACTTCTGAGTCCAGCAATTAATTATTGTAATGTTAAAGGTCTTTTATGTTTATGATACACGCTTGCGTTCTGTAGGCTTATTATGAATTGTAATTTTTTCATTAACTCCCCTCATATTCATTATTTGCACTCTATTATATCTTAGTTGATAATTTATATAACATTTGAAAGTAATAAAACTATTTTTTATTAAAATCACTCTATGATTCCAACTCTCCACTAAGGTTAATAAAAACTGTTTTGCAAAGGGGGAAAAATAAAGGTTAGTTTCTGTAAAACCAGTTACTTTGAAACTTACTGTAGAGGATGAGAGTTACACTTTGGAGAGAGGCAGATGGTCCTATAATCTTAGCTTTGCCTCTGAATAGCTGTGTGGCCTTGAGCATGTCAATTTCACCTCTCTGAACCTTATTTTCTTTATCTGTAAAACGGGGAAGATGAGAATAGCGACCTCCTATTAATAAAAGTTGTGAACCGTTCGAATAAATGAACCTAAGAAATAATGAAAATCCACCAGTACACTCATGAATCAAATATGAAACATTACTCTTCTTTAAGAAAAATCAACAGGAAACTGTCACGTTGATAAGGATTTTGCTGGAAACTGGGGCAAATTTGGAAGGGAATGAATTTATTGCTTCTGGAACGGTAGCCTATCATTGTATACTTCACTCACATTGTGAAGAGTGACGAGCCTGCCACTCCTCCGTTTGAATACAATGGTTCAAAAAAGAAAATGACACGGATCTCAAGGAGATAATTTTGAGATTGCCACTGTTTCCTTCATTGCTGTCTATATTTATATTTTCTTGTCCATTATGATAGAGAGAGAGGCTTCCTGAATCTCAAACATGTACTCAACACAGGCAGGGGAGAGAGTGAGGTACTAAAAAAGAACAAATCAAAATTGTAATCAGCTAATTATATTCTCCCATAATTGAGACACTGATTTTCTTGACAGTGGTGTAGCCCAATCTGGCAACCTCCTGGCCACCTAGAGCTGGAAAAAGTTTCAGATCACAAAACAATAAAAGCAACAACAAATGGCATTTGGCAGAGCCTCGAGTCCACAGGGCGCCTTCCACTTATTATCTCATTTGGTTCTTTGTAGGAACCCCGGGAGGTAAGCAGAAGAGTCAATGGCAACTCCGGCTTTCTAGGTCAAAAATCTTGGCATTGTCCTTGATTCTTTCTTGCAAAGCCCGCATCCAACCTGCCAGTAAATCCTGTCGGCTGTTCCTTCAAAATATACACTGACCGATTCTCCTCCACGCCAGCCTCCCTGCTCCAGGCTGTCACCGTACCATGCCCAGATTATTGCAATAACCTGCAAACTGTCTTCCCGCTTATGCCTGTGACCCACAACAGTTAGCCCCATTGTCACAATGAGGTCCTTTTTAAAACAAAGCAGATTCTGTCACTCTGTGCTTGAAACCCTCTATCCGTTGCCCATCTCACTTGGATTAAACATCAAAGTCACCAGAAGGTTCTATACGCTCTGGCCTCTTATTACCTTGTAACCTCAGCCCCTGCTACAACCTCCCCACTCACCCTGCTACAAGCACACTGGATTCCTTGCCCTTCCTCCAACTGGTTTAGGGATCTGTTTTTTTCTTTTTTTCTACTCTTGTGCCCCTAGCTATATACTGGCTCAATAAATATTTGTTTAATATAGTAATTTAAAAGAAGAAACTCTGGAGCCAGACCACCTGGGTTTACAGTCCAGATTTGCTGCTTGCTAGCCGTGACCTTGCTCAGTCTCCCCACCTGTAAAATGGGGATAATAGAAGTACCTATTTCATAGGTATAGTGAGTCGAATTGTGTCCTCCCAAAAGATATCTCCAAGTCCTCGTCCCTGATGCCTGTGAATATGACCTTATTTGGAAGCACGTGCAAATGTAATATGCAACTGTAATTGAGTTAAGGATCTCAACATGAGATCATCCTGGGTCATTTAGGGTGAGCATTAAATCCAACGACTGGTGTCCTTAAGAGAAAGGAAAGGGAGATTTGAGACGCAGGGATGAAGGCCACAGAGGCAGAGATTACAGTCCTGCTGCCACAGGCACAAGGCTATCAGGAGCCGCCGGAAGTTGGAAAAGGTAAAGACAGATTCCCCCTAGGTCCTTGCAGGGAGTGTGGTCCTGCCAACACCTTGGCTTCGGACTTCTGGCCTCCAGAACTGTGAGAGAATAACCTTCTGTTGTTTTAAGTCACCAAGTTTTTGGTAATTTTTTACTAGGGTTGTCAAAAGGATTTAATGCTCTTATCTATGTAAAGAGCTTTATTATAAGCGGCTCTATAATTTGCTTGAAATGAAACAAAGCACCGAGAGGGCGAATGACTTATCCAAGAGCTCACAGCTGCTAAGTAGTGGATCAGGGATCCAAGTTCCATTGTTACAGCTGCAGGTCCTGCTAGGCTGCCTGGCACCTTGACTACAGGTGACACCTGACCGCTGGTGATCTCACTTAAGTCTCTTCCAGCTCCTAATAATCTATGAATTGGCCAAATGCTTTCCACAAAGGGCTTTTCTTTTTCCTCAGTCAACCAAGCTCCCCAAAGACTCTGGGAATTGCTAAGGCAGATGACCCAGATGTGACACAGAGTACACCCTCGTGGCCCTTCAGTTCACCACAGTGGCCAGAAGGAAATGAGCGTGGAGCCAGGCAGACTTGCCCTGAAGGCCTCCACCCCCCAGTGAACACATAGGTCTGAGCTGGCACGTCACAGAACTCCAAACACACAGGCTCCAGAATTGGGGGATGCACCCAAATGTCATCTACAGTTAGGATTCTGGTCAATAGTAAATAGCTTTAAGAGGCACCGTTTCTAGACATCAGAGAG
>RJWJ010000535.1:78979-216149 GCA_004363605.1 Indri indri
TGATGGTGGTGATGATGGTAGTGATGGTGATGATAGTGGTGGTGATGATGGTGGTGATGGTGATGGTGGTGATGGTGGTGATGGTAGTGATGATGGTGGTGATGATGGTGGTGATGATGGTGGTGATGGTGATGGTGGTGGTGATGGCGATGATGGTGGTGATGGTGATGATGGTGGTGATGACGATGATGGTGATGGTGGTGGTGATGGTGATGGTGGTGATGGTGATGATGGTGGTGATGGTGTGATGATGGTAGTGATGGTGATGATAGTGGTGGTGATGATGGTGGTAGTGGTATGTAGACTAAGGAGGGACTTTAATGAAGCTATTTCTGCCACCCACCTCACCCACAAGGGATAGTGGATGCTTGTCATTGCAGCACTGGCTTCAGAGCATGCTGAGAACGAGGGACCCAGTGAGGAGAGGGAAGCAGCAGCAGTACAAGGCATTCCTCCCTGCTCCCACGACGCCTCCCTGAGGCACCTTCTGGTAACTCAGACCATGCTCCCTCCCTTACTTCATGAAGCCTAGAATAGTTCAGGCACTAACAACACAGCTGACAAACTACCTCCTTTAACTGAATGCATCTGGTAAGGGATGTACACCTCATTAGGAAGACAAGCTGCCTGCCACAGAACGTTGCTTTTTTGGCAGACGGAATCTGGTCACCCTCTCCTGGAGAGGTGGGGCTGCGGTTGGGGTCTGTGGTCCAGAGACGCGGTGTGCAGGACTTGAGAACAAAAGTGCAACCGCATCCTGAGAGAGAGCACCTCAGGCAGGCAGGAAAGCACTTCTAAGGCAAGTTCGGAAGTTCAGGCAGTAAGGAGGACAGGAGGGAGGAGCTGGGCAAGGGGTTGGGTGGCCGAAGGTTTGGAAGGGGACAGTGTGATCCTCGGATGCTCCCAGAGCCTATGGTAAGGCGTGATTGCAAAGTAGTTAAGCTGTCGCATTTGGGGTCAGCCTGCCTGGATTGAAATACCAGCCCACCGCTTTCTAGCTCTGTAACTAGGGCAAAGCCCCTTCACTCTGTGCCTCCGTTCCCTTATCTGCAAAATGAAATTTGAAGACAAGACAAACAAAGTAAACGGAGCCATCGTTGGTCAAGTTCTATTAAGAATTAGAGTGAAGATCCTATAGCAAATCTTTCAATAGTTTCCTGGTCACTGCTTTCCAATTGTTTGTGTTCCTTGGAGAATTTGAGGGGTCTAGCTTTCTTAAAGTGGGGGTGGTCATGCTGTTTATGCGGCAAGCCGCAAGAGGCAATCAAAGCATCTAAGAAGGAATGACAAGTAGATTGAAACTACAGATAAAACGTCTCTTGTGGATTCCGTAATCCATTCCCACTTTCATTCTGCGAACACTCCCTGCACCCTTGTGTCGATGAGTGCGAGGAGGGGACAACCAGTCAACAAATGATTACAAACTGGCGTGACTCATGGTGACAAGTCAGAAGGAAAGAGCTGTCGGAGCAAAGGAACTAATTCTGCAAACAGTGCATGGGCTCTGCCCAGCTGCTGGCCTCATCACCTATATGCTGTGGAACCCTGTAAAAGTCTCTGAACTTTGCAGGCTCGGTTTCTTCATCTGTAAAATGGCACCGATACCTACCTGTGGGGTTTAAGGAGGGTGGTTTGAGATATGTATAGTACAGTCCAAGCTCTGGCTCATGGTACAGATGCAACAGAAACCTGTTCCCTTCCATTAGAAGGGTCCAGAAAAGGCTTTATAAAGCAGGGACCATTCAAACAGGTTCTGAAGGATGAACAAAAGCTTGCCAGGTAGAGTGGGATGCACTTCAGGGATCCTTTTGACAATATTGTGATTTCTGCCCAACTTTTTAGGAACCCATATGCCCGCTGACTGACAGTAATTTTACAAAGCCAGACTTGTCTGTACGCCTTTTCTGGATCCCTTTTTATTTATTTTTTGTATTCAGTGATTATTTGGTGGAGTTACAAAACGTCCTCTAACTGCCAGCAATGACTCTGCCAAAAATATCGTGGGGGGTATTCAACGTGCCAAGAAACTGGAAGGAAGACAGGAGCTGGTGTCCTTCTGTTAAAGTGGAGTGAAGTCTTGCAGGTGGGAAAAATAGTGTCGAGCCTAAGAACAGGTAGCTGAGTTCAAAGCCGCTCGCGTACTCTCCTTGCCCCTCCCGCTTCCCAGCTGTGTTACATAAAGGCACCAAAGTTGTGCTGGACTGCACTGGGCCCCAGGGACCCTTCAGTATCCCAGCCACTAGTGAGCGTCCGTTTCTCATGCGCTTGGAATTCTGGCCAGTGTCGGGGAAGAAGGCTCTCCCCTGGGATGGATTCTGTGCTGGGATGAGGGAAGAAACTTCCGTGGTGCCTCGGGTGTGGGCAAACCTGGTGATGGCTCTGGGCACGGTTACAGGGAGGCAGGCAGAAGAACAGGGTCCGAATTGGTAACGACCTGGCCGGCTCCTCCGTGTTTGTGTATGTGCACACACAGAGGCTCCCCTGCCTGCATGGGGCCCTCCCCCTCTGGGCTGTCTTCTTCAAGAAGGAGCATTGGAAACCAATCGCCCCCCTACCCCACGGTGGAGGGGAGCAGCGGGAAGATGATGCTCGTCCACTGCTCACCTAGAACTCAGACGGCAGTCCCCCTCGTATGCTATTCTCTCTATCTGGGCGCCCTCCCCACCTTCCTTCCTGACCTCGAAACTCAGTTCAAATGCCACCGTGCCTTTCAACTGGACTGTAAGGTCCAAAGGACGGGGATTGCCAGGCCTTATTTGTCATTTTGTTCCTGGAGCTTAGCACAGTGCCTGGCAAATAGTAGGTGCTCAGTAAATACTTGTTGACTGAATAATAAATCTTCTTTAACTCCATTACCTCTAAAGAGCATCACTTTACTCACAGCTCCATGTTTTGTATTACGCAGCTGTTGACATGTCTGTTTCCCCATCTAAACTGGAGAAATTTTTTTTTTGCATGACAGTCATATGTTTAAATTTTTTAATTGACAGATAAAAATTATATATATTTATCATGTACCGTATGTTGTTTTGAAATATATACACATTGTAGAATGGCTAAATCAAGCTAATCAACATACGCATTACCTTGCATACTTTTTTAATGGTGAGAACACCTAAAATCTACTCTCTTAGCAACTTTCAAGAATACAATACATTGCAATTAACTATAAACTGGGAATCCTTAATGTAGGGCCCATGGGTAAGATTCAAGGGGAGGCCAGGAGCCCCCTGAATTGTACACAGAATGTAAGTGTGTCTGTGTGTACATGCGTGTGTGTGTGCATGCACGCTAGGTACATTTTTTTCTGGAGAGAAGGTCCCCAGTTTTGATCAGGTCTTGTAGAGGCCATGGCAAGAATAAGGCCAAGAACTGGACTGGTCTCTAGAAACTAGACTGGAGCCCTTTGAGGCCAGAGCTCTGACCGGCATGATGCCTGGCACACAGTAGGTACTCGAGACAAGTTTGTTGAGTCTGAGCAAGTGAGAGAGTATCCTAGGCCCTGGCCTGGGGCTCCACTAACACCAGATTCCCAGGCATTGATTCCTCCAATAACATCCTCCTCTGTCTCCCAAGACTGAGGGATTTGGGGATTTCAGAAATGAGCACCTGAGTAGACTGTTCCCTTGTGCTTATCTTGTACCATGTCAGCTGATGAGGGGTCAACTGCATCTCAGCTAGCCAGAAGCAGAGTGCGGGTCACATGCCCCAACTTCCTCCTGCCGAACGGGGCCGGGGCACTCCATCATTACTCTAGAGGAACTGCAGGGGGAAACAAGGTGATCCCATTCCACTTATGGTCGCAAGGTGTCCCCGGCCACCCATATGCTTGGATATGGAACGAAGCCATCTGGACTCAGGGCTGACTGGAGCAGACGCGCAGGTGCAGGTCTTGCTGCAAATCCATCTGCTGCCTTCTGTCCTCCCTGCTGCTGCACCCTGGGGGAGAGCCTGGCTGGGCCACATGCTCATGCTTCCCTTGGTGGCCATTCTGCAGTGCTCTGGGATGGGACATTCAGACCAAGGGTCCTGGGGGACAGAATCAGGTCATGGAAAGGTAATGTTCAGGCTGTGTGTCCCCGAGCCTCAGTTTCACCTGTGAAATGGGGGCAATTCTTGTTCTGCCTACTTCCCTGAATTGTCATCAAGATCAAGTGAAATAACAGGTTCATTTATGCATATTCGGAAAGTTTTTATTGAGCACCTATGAAGTGCTGGGCTCTGGAGGTATAAAGGGGAATGAGATATACCCTCTCTCCTCAAAGAGCTCACAATCTAGTGGAGAGACAGAAAAACGATCAGTTTTAATGCAGTGTGGACAGCGTTCAGTGCTGCGGGAAAGACCACAGGATGCCCTCTGCCCGGTCTTGGAGGGAGAGTGGGAGCTTCTCAGAGGAGAAGCAGGGGTCTGAAGGATGGATGTCAGCTAGAGAAGGGGAGATAAGGGACATTGTGGGAAAGGGCCAGGGGACAAGAAGACGGCATCTTCCTGGGGATCATGGCTTGCTGGGTATGCACTGGGAGAGGCAGAGAGGGACGGATGGAGGGAAGAGCGGGGCCTGGGCCATAGAGGGATGCACCAAATTGGGCTTTTCCCAGAAAACAGTGGGGAGGGATGTTGAGCAAAGACATGGCAAATTCAGATTTATGTTTAGACTTGGCTGCAAGGTGGAAAATACCCTGGAAAAGCAAGACTGAGAGCACCAAGACTGGTTGGGAGCCAATTAGAGCCATCCAGGGAAAAGATGGAAAGGTCTGAGCTGGAGGGGGGCGGTCACTGGGAAGAGGAGGAGGAGTGAACGGGTCCCACAGACACACAGGAGGCAGCAGCGGCCCGTGCAATGAAGGAATGGGAAAGCTCTTACAAACTGAAAACCGCCGCTTGCTTAATGGCAGGTTTATCGTTGTAAATGTCAGAAGCACGTTAAGTGCTTCCAATCTGCCACAAGTTCCACAATACTACACATTCCAGTCAGGAAGGGGAAAAAACAGGCTTTTTGCTGTCTTATTTGTGAATTCTTTTTTCTCTATAATCCTACAAAGGCAAAACAATTAAATAATAGTAAAGTGGAACGAAGGGCTTTTAAAAATAAAGTGATAAGAACTCAGAACTGTCTTTGAAAATTGGAGGACACAAACTACTCAAGGGCTTGGCCTTTTGAAAACAGCTACCTGTCAGAAATGCCTGCGATACCCCCTACAGAGATAAGGAGGAGAAAAGCATTTGGGGCCAGATCAAATGTGGGGTTGAAAACTGTGCAAAGAATCGGTGTCAGAGAAAGAGGTTTTGCAAAAGAAAATGTCTAGTCAGTATTAATTTAATAGGCCACTTTAGCAGTGGAAGAAGAAATGTTGATATTTTATGTCGGCTATTTTATAATCACCAGACTACTTAGCTTCATGTAAGCCATCTCATAGTCATTAGAAATAAGAGCAATTTTATTCATCGGAAAGAACTTTTCAATTTATAGCATCCTAATTGCGCAGGGTTTTAAATTTTGGTAAAGGAAGCTCCATTTTTGGCAGGAGTAGGGGGCAGGCGGCCTCCTCGGAGGCTCCAGCCATAGTGACAAAGATGCCAGGGCTGGTGACTGGAGGCTGCAGCAGTCAGAATGGGCTGGGTCATGCTGCAGTGAGAAACAGCCCCCAAATCTCCGTGGCTTAACACAACACAAAATCATTTCTTGCTCATGTCACGTGTCCAGTGTGGATGGACAGCGGATCACTCAGGGATCCAGGGCCCATCTCCATATGAGCTTCCACAGTCAGCAGGGCAGGAAAGGGAAGGAGGAACACTGGCTGTGGAAGTGTCCTCCCTGCAGGGACACATGCTGCTTCCTTTCACTGGGCAAAGCAAGTCACCTGTTGTCAGGTTTAGTGTGAAATTGTCAGTTCTTGGTGCATTTATGATCAAAGAATGACCAGACACACCAAAGTAAGGGGAACATGAAAATGAGGTTTATTGAGGAGAGAAAGGCAGGGTTATAGGGCAAGATACAGGTTTACAGAGCATGATACGTATGCCACAGATGACAACAGGACCCACTGCCGCAGCAAAGAGAGAGCAGATGGAAGAGTACAAAAGGGGCTTGGTTATGGTCTGCATCTTGTTTTGTAGTGCCCAGATTGGGACCTGCCTCGTGGCTCAGACATCACCATGGAACCACTTTGATTGGACAGTTGGGAGTTGCATGACCTGAGTCTTACTGCACATAAAGATCTCCCATGAGCCTCTTTGAAAGCCCATGGGGGTGGGGGGTGTTGATGGCAGCAGCACCCACTTTTGTCCCTAGAAGACCTGGAATCCCTTGCTATCTACCTAATGCTATGGCCAGAAGTCACACCGCAGGGGCGTGCAACCCCACCGTGCTCCTGGCAGGGGGGTGCAGCTGTGGACAGCCCCAGTGACCGCACAGCAGCACCAACGCCAGTGAGTCCTTTGTGCCCCACTGAGATGTGAGCTCCCGGGGGGGCGGGACCAAGTCTTGTCAATCTCGGTGGCTGAAGCATGAATGCGGCGCCTCTCAGAGTCGATCACGGTGAACAATAATGCACGAATGAATGGACTGATGCGTGGATTTGATTTTCGGAACACGTGGAGCTTTCTTAAACGAGCGGGTGCAGGGAAGTCTGCCTCTATTCTTTCACCCAATTTCCCTTCAAGACCTTCTGGACCACCAGAGCTAACACGCTTGGACTTCTGTGGCATACAGAGCAGACCTCCCAGGTCAGGAGGCACCTGCGAGGCTGCCCCTGGACCGGTTAATGCAGCAGCCCAACACTTGGAAGACTACTGTCACCTGGTCTCCTGGAACACAGGGGCTACCCGGCAGAAGCCGAGGCTAGGGGAGCAGCGTCGCATCAATGGTGCCCTGGCTTCGTGTTAGGCACAGTGCCTGCAGCTTCGCCCACATTTGCTAATGTGATCCCCAGCCCTGTGAGGAAGGGCTGTTCTTTCTGCCTTTTTATTAATGAGAAAACTGATACTCGAGGAGCTCAAGACATTTGCCCAAGATCTCATGGCTACTAAACGGCTTAGAACCCAGACCTGGCCAGTACGAAGCCCATGCTCTTAACCACCGGGCTGGCTGTCACCCTCACGGCTTCAAAGCATTTCGTTTTCCTTGTGAACTTTCAGCCACCGGTGGCACTTTCTTTATCCATCCTCCAGGACGCAGGGAGGGGGCCAGGGCAAACATGTCCCCCACCGTCCCTCCCAGCCCTCCTGCTCTCACAGCACCCGCGGGGCTGGCACCAGAGGTGCTTGGGGTCTGTAGCTGTTCTGTCTCCATTTGCCCCGCATCAGCCAGGCTGTGCTGCCGCCTGTATGCGCAGGTTGCCGCCCCGGACAGCGTGTCCCTGACTCTGTCCCTCTCAGAGGCAGCGTGAGGGAAAAGGAGGAAGGACTCAGAGACGTGCCCCAGCCCTGCTGTCCCTCTCACTCTCCGTGTGACCAGAGGCCTGAGTCAGCCTCCTTGTTCATAGAACGGAGTGGGTAGTGGAAAGAAGGAAGGGAAATGACGTTTATGGAGCACCTATGGTATGCCCACACCTTCCACGAGAACTCTCGTAAAATCCCCTCTGACAGATGAGATTGCTGTGCTCGGACTGATTAAGGAGGCGGCTCGCAGGCCTGCAGCCAGGCACGCGAGCAGCCAGGAGTCTAGATCGGGTCTCCCCCTCTCCAAAGTCCTTCTTTCCACCACGTCCGCAGATCTCGAACTTTGGCATGACGTGAAGTGACAGCTTGGGGGACTTGCCGAAGCTCAGGTTCCCGGGCCCGCCTCCAGAGCTTCTGATTCAATAGCACCGGGGTGGGGCCTGAGAATTTTCATCTTTAACAAGTTCCCAGGGGAATCGCACTTGGGGAACCGCTGCGCTACACCTTCCTACTGAGTCCTCTGAACCGTCAGAGCTCACAGCTGAGAAAGTCTCAGGAACTCTGAGGTTCTGTGCATGGGAGCAGGCGTCGCTCCCACCCCTTGCTGAAGAACCGGGCCTCTCTCTTTCTGGGTAACTGGCATCTCCACCAGGGGCAAGGCGGCTGTCCAGAGGGCCTGTGCTGTGGCTGTGTCACAAGCGTGAGGACAGGCATGTGGGGCTGGAGCCTGCATCCATGTCCAGGACATTTGCAGAGTGAAAACCACTGCCTTTCCCACCGTGCTACATGAGCCGCCCATCTGCCCTGGCAGAGCTGGGTTTTAATTTTGGCATAGCTGCCTGTGGCAGGGGCAGGGACCAGGGAGTTCAGTGACTCCCAAGGCCATTCCACACATGGAAAATATTGCTTCACTCACCCACCGCCCTGGCACCCTGTGTATAAAAGGCAGGCTCTAGCTTCACCAGCCGAACTTTAGGACACTATCATTTGGGAGTACGGGATACATTACTTGTCCCATCCCTAATACTTACTGGGAAAGTTCTATGCTGCAGGTATTGTACTATCAGGGAGCAAAACGTCCCCTCGGGAAGTTTAAAATTTGGTGGAACGGACAGACATTAATCAAAGAATTAGACAAGTGAAAATAAGCATCGCAGCTCCAACCAGTGCGATGAGAAAGAGAGCCGTGGTGCTATGAGCGTGTGTGAGGCAGGGAATTGGCCATCGAGCTGAAATTTGAAGGACGAGAATCTAACTGGGCTATGGGGGCAGGGAAGGGCTTTCCAGGCAGAGGGAATAGTGTTTGCAAGGCTTTATGGTGGAAGGATGTTGACAGAGAAGGTTGAAAGGCAACTCTTTTTGTGCCACTAGATGCATGACAGCCCCGTTCTGTGGGATTGGGTCTCCACAAGAGGACCAGGTGTGGGCATGTTGAGTTTGAGGAGCTTCTGAGTGTACTAAAACAGGATATCTAACAAGCAGTGGGGTCTATGGGTCTAAAATTCTGAGAAAAAGTTTGGACTTGAAATAGAAATTTGCTAGTCCACCAAAACCATGGGTTTTGATGAGATTTCCTAGGTAAAAGAAAATATTAATATTTACTGGCTCTTAGAGAGAGCCAATAGCAAAGTAAGATTGAGAACTTGGGTCTTCTGATTCCTGGCACCATCTTGCTGCCCCTCTGGCTCGCAGAGGTGGTGCCTCAAATCACCAGTTCACTGTGGGGGGTGATGTCTTCCTCAACATGCAGACGTTGGACTCTGAGGAGTCAGCTCCAGCTATCACACCAGGTCACCTAGGTTGAGGCCCCCAAGGTCACACACCTGAAGGCCTGTGGATGGGAAGAGGGTACACATAGGCCAAGTGGATGGAGCACCATAGGTTGGGCTCAGCAAGAACAACTTCCAGTTGATCGGGACTGTGCAACGTGGAATGTGTTGCTTTAGGAAGTAGAGAACTCCGCATCCCAGCAAAAGTGGAGCGAACATTTGATGTGGATGTGGTAGAAAGGTGTCTGATGAGGGTTTGGGCAACCTGGTCTCTAGTCTCTTATGACCTGTAAGATCTCTGCAGCCCGCAGTGCGGGAAATTCTCATGCTCTGTCCTGCTGGGTTTCCAGGCCTGCCTGCCCTGCCTTTTGTGTGCGAAGTATGGGGAGCCCCTTGGAGTGTGTGTGAGGGAGCTGCAAAACATTTGGACAAATGTCTCAGTGAAGCCCACTTGAAGGGGAAGGGCAGTGCTGCAAAAACAAGGCCACAGTGATTAAGGTCCCCTCCCCTCCTGGCTGCACTTTGAGAGCTCCCCTGAAGGACCTTCAGTTGGCAGATTTTTTTTCCCCTCCTTGTGCATTTAAGTTTATCTGACATCACGCTCCCTTACCTCCTAGTTAAATAGTTAATGACCTGTTTTAAAAACGACAATGGGAAGACATTTCCCACTTGAAGGGAGTTTAGAGGTGAATCTTTTTGTCACATAGGTAATCATCAATGGGCTTATTATATCTAGACTTCCAAGCACTGAGTCTTTCTGAATCGGGGTCCTGCCACTTAGATCACGAGTCTCCCCCAAATATGTCTAGTTTGCCCTGCCATTTATTTCTGTGAAAATAAATTTCAGGTGAGTCAAACTAAAGGAAAAATATACCGAAAGAATGGCTTGGCTACACTTGGCTCCCTTGGAAGGACTCCCACGTTCCCGCATAATGACTGTGCGTGTTGCCAGCACTGCTGGGAGCATAGTCTTCACTGTTGGTTCCAAGTCATTAGTTTCCAGAAAGCTCTCTCTCCTCCGTTGCCTCCCTAGGAAGGACATGATTGGATCTAAAGTGGACTGACTCATCTTGGGGGGTGCTTGGCACTTTGTTGTACAAAAGATCACCAAGAGGCCTAGCCAAGGCTGCAAAGAAAATTGTTCCTGAAGATGTTATTACAGTGAAATCTGGAGGAGAACTGTAACTACCAGAGGTAGCAGTGAGGGCTGGGAACGTGGACACCAGAAGGAGGGCGAGAGGTGCCCATCATAGACATCTCCAGAAACCCTCTCTTCTGTGTGCGGAGGGAAGGACGTGAGATTCAGCAGGGGCTTTACTGACTCCGCAGCTTTGTGGAGTCATCTCCAGTAGCTCAAGGACCACAAGAGACACCAGGGATCTCCAGTGTACCTTGGAGTGGCATTTGGGAAAGAAGAGAGATTTGAAAGTGAACAGACTTGAGTTCAAAGCCAAGCTCCCCCGTTTACTAGCTGTGTTATTCTGGGTAGGTTACACAACCTCTCTGAACTTCCATTCTGTCGTTCGTAGTCATAATCGTGAACTTCCAGTGAGAGCTTGCTCTCGGTAAGGCACAGAGCTGAGTGATTTTTCAAACTTCCTCTAAGTGAATTTTCACTGCAGATCTCCAAGTGAGGTAAAGCATCTTTCCCATTTCATTGTTTCAATCACACTGTCTCAGCACCATGGACAGCGGGAGAGGCATTGGGAGGAAGCGACTAGGTGAGGCTAGACCACCCGTCTGAGTGGGGCTGGAGCTAGGGTGTGGGCAGTCCCAGGAGCAATGGAAGACATCATCTTCACCCTCGGCCAAGGCTGAATGAGGTGTCCTCCTGTGTACTCTCCTCACCCTCCTCTCTCCTTGCAGATTGTCTGTTGACATAGCTGTTTCTTCTACCCACAGACCAACTAAGCTGTAAGTCACTAGAGGGCAGGGACTCTGCCTTTCTTATCTCTGGATCCTCAGGGACCTTCTACAGTACCTGGCATGCTCCTGGAACTCAATAAAGAAAGCTGAAGAGATGAATGAATAAATGAATGAGTCAGTCTGTTCAGCTAGCAACATCTAAATCCCCTCTCGTCTCTAAGATTGTAATCACAGTTCAGCCTCTGTGTGATCCTAGACAAGTCATTTTCCCTCTCTGGGCCTCAGTTTCTTCTTCTGTAAAATGAGAGCACTAGAACAGACGTTGTCTAAGGGTTCTCTGAGCTTGATAATTTTATACCCCATCTGCAGTTGTCAATAAGCCCAGAGCAGTCCAAGAGCCTCTAGATTTCTAGAAGTCTCCTTCCTTGAGTAGCACGCAGCACAAGCTTAACCCAGGGTGGTTGACCTGGCCATTCAGTAGGAATGCCACAGTGCAGATCAGCTGACACTTACTTAGTGCTTATGGTGTACACATCCATGCTTGGCGCTGTAGAGCATTCAAAGGCAACTGAGGCTCTTCATGGGGGATAAGACCTGTCCACAAATGTTCGTGATACAAGGTCTACTGTGGGGAGTATCTTAGAAGAGGGTTAAGCCATCATGTTCCATGGATTCATAGGGAAAAACATTATAATATCTGGTGTTTCAGCCCATTTTCTGCTGCTCTAACACAATACAACAGACTGAGTAATTTAGAAAGAACTGAAGTTTATTTGGCTCATGGTTCTGGAGGCTGGAAAGTCCAAGAGCATGGCACCAGCATCTGGTGAGGGTCATCCCATGGCGGAAGGTGGAAGGTGGAAGTGAGCATGCAAGACAGAGATAAGAAGTGGGTTAAACTCCATCCTTTTATCAGGTGCCCAATCCCACAATAACTAACCCACTCCCACAATAATGGCACTAATTCACTGATGAGAGCAGTGGCCCTATAGTTCTGTCATCATGGGGCTGACCCCACTGCCAGGGCTTCACTAGGTATTGCCCTAATGGGGGCTCTCTGCAGTGGCTCTTGCCCTGTGGCAGTTTTCTGCCTAGGCATCCAGACAGTCTACAGCATTTTTTGAAATCTAGGTGGAGGAAGCCATGCCTCCACAGCTCTTGCATTCTACATGCCTGTAGAATTAGCACCACATGGACATTGCCAAGGCTTACTGCTTCTACCTTCCAGAGCAGCAGGTCAAGCCACGCCTGGGCCTACTTAAGTTATGACTGGGGAAGCCAAGAAGCATGATGCTGGGATATGGAGTACAGGGTCCAAGGCAGTTGTGGGCAGTGAACCCATGAAGGGTATCCCTAACCATATCCCAAAACCTGTCCTCCTAGAGCTCTGGGCCTGCGATGGGAGGGGTATCCTTGAAGATCTCCAAAATGACTTCAGGGCCTTTTTCCCCTGTCTTGATGCATAGCACCTAGCTTCCTTCTATCCACATTAATCTCCTTAGCAAACTATTGCCTGGCCACACCCTTGGTTCACATTCCCAAACATGCTTTTTTTATTCTTTATGTGATCAGGCTGAGAGTTTTCCAAATCTTTCTGCTCTGCTTTCCTTCTACTTGTAAATTCTGTCTTTAAGTCATTTCTTTCTTCTTGAATCTCACTTGTATATGGTTAAAAGTAGCCATTCAGCCACCTGAACGTTTTGCTGCTTAAATATTACTTCTACCAGATATCCCAGCTCATTGCTCTTAAGTTCTACATTCTATAAATTCCTAGGACATGGACACAATTCCACCACGTTCTTTGCAACTACATAATGAAGATGGCCTTTACTCTGATTTCCAATACCTTGTTCCTCATTTCTGCCTGAGAAACTCATCAAAATGGGCTTTGCCATCCATATTTCTATCTATAATCTGGTCATGACCGTGTAAGGAATCTCCAAGAAGTTCCAAACTTTCCCTACTGCTCTCCTCTTCTTCTGAGCCCTCACCAAAATCACCCTTAATGCCCCTCGGTCCATGGCAATACAGGCTTTTTCTAGCCTGCTCCTCCAAATTCTCTCAGCCTCTGCTCCCTACTCAGTTCCAAAGCTGCTTTCCCATTTTCAGGTATTTATTATAGCAAGAGTGCCACTCTTTGGTACCAGTTTTCTATCTTTGTCTGCTTTCTGCTGTTATAACAGAGTACCACAGACTGGGTAATTTATAAAGAACTGAAGTTCATTTGGCTCATGGTTCTGTAGCTGGGAAGTCCAAGAACATGGCACTGGCATCTGGCAAGGGTCATCCCATGGTGGAAGGCAGAAGGCAAGACTGAGCATGTGGGACAGAAAGGAAGTGGGCCAAACTTCATCCTTTTATCAGGGGCCCACTCCCTCGATAACTAATCCACTCCCTCAGTAATGGCATTAATCCGTTCACGAGGGTAGAGCCCTCAGGGTGTAATTACCTCCTAAACGACCCACCTCTTAACACTGTTACAACTGCAAATTAAATTGCAGCATGGCTTTTGGAGGGGACATTCAAATCATAGCACCTGGTTAGAAATGGGAGGGGTGTCTTTCTATAGGAAATGGTATTTGAAGGGCCCTGAGAGACGAGTTAGACTTGAGCAACCAGAGACTGAGGAAGGCATGTCAGGCAGAGGGCTTGGGGGAGGCAAATGGGGCACAAAGTCCTTATGAGGGAAATAGCAGATGATCTGGTTTTGCTGAGCACAGCTTATAGGGTCAGCCAAGGGCACTATTGGGTTAAGCCCCTGAATGCCGAGTGAGGAGCCTGCACTTAATACAGTAGGCAGTGGGGAGACACTGAAGGTTTTTAAATTAAAGAATAGTGGCAGAACCACCTTTGGATAAATTAATCAGGCATCATAGGTAGAATTGTTTAGAGGTAAGAGACACAAAAACTGGAGATGGGGACTGGGGATGGGGGGATTTGGAGATTGTGATGATGGTACAGGTGAGAAATGACACAGAACCCTCAACTAGGGTGGTGGTGTCAGTGCTAAGAAGCTGGATGCAGAACTAGGGGCCACCGTGGGGGCAGAACCCCTGTGACTTAGCAAGTGACTGGACAGAGATCAAGAGAGGAGTCCCCGCTGCCCCTAAGGCTTTGGTCATGGTTGGCTCTCCGCTTAGCAGGGTGGTGGCACCAAGAGAAGTGGCGGGTAGAGGAGGTGCTAGTTGAGAAGATGAGGTGCAGATGGCAAATGTGGGTTGGGACACGGTAAGTGTCATGTGCTGTCCTGGCGCTTCATCTTTAAAACATGGGAGTTGGATCACATGATCAATCGATGTGCACCTACTGTGTACCAAACCCTGTACGAGGCACTTTATACACGTTGGCTTATTTTATCGTCACAACCTGTCTCTAAGACAGGCATTGCTATCCCTCCCAGCCATGTTATACTGTGATTCTATCATTCCATGATCCCAGTCTGTTACCAAATGATGCTTTTTTTCTTTGGAACAAGTCAAAATCCTGCCTCTTTTTTGAACTCTTCAGTGGAAACAAACAAATCACTGTCATTTCTAAAGCTTTAGTGGAATTTGACATTCTCTGATGAGTTGTCGAGATGCATTCTACAAAGCCAGCCTTTATGCAAAGCCGGTCTGTTCCTCTGGTGCAGGGGAGCAGAACTCTGTATGCTCGGGCTCCAGCCTCTGCCAGCTGTCTCAGCTCTCACTATACTTCCCCGCGGCCCATCTCCTGGTCATTGCAAGGAAGAGACCAGGAGAGGTGGGCTTTATCTGAGGTCATAGGGGAGCAGGTCCTGCCTTCACTCAGGGGACCGGGGGCATGAGGCTTGCCAGGACCTCAGTGGCACCTGTAGTTGGGGAGATGAGGCAGGAATTAGGGACCCAGAAAAAAGGTGGTACAAGCATTTCTTAATTTTCCCAGCTAAAGGGAACTCCTTGCTCCTCTGGACACCCCCACTTGGTCCCAACTGTCATTGGAACTTGACTTCTAACTTTGTGTTCATCATCTACATTCATAGATTATTTCCCCCTCTAGACTCTAAGCTATTTGAGAATGGAAAAGAGAAAGAAGGAAGTAACATTCACTAAGACCTGTTATGGGCCAAGTAATACACTGGTAACTTTATAACCATTACTTTATCCATTTAATCTTCACAGCAGCCTGGTGAGGACACAATTATCATCCTCATTTTCTAGCTGAAGAAATCAAAGATTAGAGAGCAATTGGGTAAATTCCGGGAAGTGCTTAGACAAGTGTCTGCTGCAAGTACTCTATACATTATAGCACTAATGATTGTTATTGAATATCCTGTCCAAGTCCTCACACCCTGGAATTTAGTCCAGGTTGGACCGAGTCCAGCAGGCGTACATGCCTAATCTCTCTGGGTGGTACAGTGTCCACTACGGTAATACAGGAGATGCTCCCCAAATTGCGGTGTAGGTCCTTTTCTTCTTTCCTTTATATCCTTGGCCCTGCCACACCACACACAATGTTTGGAATATCTCAATTCGTCTCCAATAAATAATTATGGAGTGCCTGATTGATCAAATGAATGAATGAAAGTCAACTCTAAAACTGGTGTACAGGGAACACCTTCCACAAGTCCTTCCATGAAAAGGAAATTCTCCACTACCTTTTACTATCCTTGTTCCTCTCCTCCAAGTGGGTGAGGATCTTATCAGAAGATCCAAATGGAGAGAGATGTCTTTGTCACTCTCTCTGGAAGTGAGCTTCTTAAGTGGGCAAGAAGGAGCTCGGTCAGAGTGACATTGGGAATCCAGGAACCCAGAAAGAAAGACTGTTTTGGCTGATTCATGAACTGAGCCCATTTAGAATAATCAGATCTCCCACCCCTACCAAACTCCCTCCCAACCAGCCTTTGAAACACTTACAGCCTATGCATTCACAAATACGTGCGCACACACACACACACACACACACACACACACTCCCCTTAGAAGACAGCCCATCGCTTAGAAAACCTGCCCCAAGAAAACCTGGGCTATTCTGTAACTATCCATCCCAGGCCTTAGTTTTCTCTTGTGAGTGTTGAGACAACTGAACTAGACCAAGCCTGAGTCCTCCACCAGGTCCAATATTCTGCAAATCTCAGCGTGGCACAGCAATCCTTTTAGCCTCTGCCCTCTTCTTCCCAGATGCCAGAGCCCACAGGGGGAGAGCCCGGCTCTGGGGCCAGAGGTGACCAGGGTCGGTAGACAAACATCTGGCACAGACCCCCCGGTGCAGGGAGTGCCCACTGGGAACTCTGGGTCCAGAGCAGGCTCAGGTAGGACCCCAGGGCCAAGAGGACCAGCTGCCCTGTTCTATGCCAGGTACTTACCTAGTCCCTGCTGTCCTTATGTCTCAATCAGCTTGTAATGTGCTGACGATGACAGGAATAGCAGGAAGGATCAAATGCACGTGCTAAGCCGAGGAGAAGGGGACGCACGAATCAAGGGGAAGGGCGGAGAGAGCTCGCTGAGGAGAGTGGGGACCCGATTGTCACACTGGCGGCTAGCAGTGCATGGGGGAGAAGGAATGGCCAAGTGGCCAGCTCCTAATGACAGTGGGACGCTAGGGAAAGTCAGACAAGGCGAGGATCCCTCTGAAGTCCTTGCCTCGGAAGATCACCCAGGGCGCTTCTAGGCAGTTCCTCACTCCAAGGGATTCTTGACAGGAGGCTTATTATTCCAAAGGGCTCGAGTATAGGACACAGCTGCCAGGAAGTACCCGAACCTTGAGCAAGTCCTGCAACAGTCGGGAGTTTTGCATCTGTGTGTGCGTGTGTGTGTGTGTGTGTTTAGGGGGACAGCTGTTCCCAGAGAGCCTGGTGAGCTCTCTACCCCTCCAAGGCCACCTCTATTCCTGCCCGAGATCTGAGCCACAAGGAACTGGGTCAGCTGCCGGAGGAGATTCTGCCACATGCAATTACCCCCCAGCAGTAACTCCTTTGGGAAAGACTTCAGGGAGCATTAACGTTTGAACCGCAGGGAAGAGCAACCCCAGCCAGAGCCAGGAAAACAGCAATTCATCAGAATCCCAGCAAGATTCACGCATCGCCTAAATATAGAAACTGCCATCCTGCCCAAAGTGAGGTGAGCTCTGTGTCAGCTGTCAGCGCAGAGACAGGGCAGGCCAGGAGGACCAGAGAGGGCAGCTGGTGCCAGACATACCCACAGGGCTTGGACAGGCCCTGGGCCAGGCCATGGGCAGGGCAGAAAGGCCTGCCCAGAATCTGGAGCCAGGATCAGGGAGAATGAGCGGCAGCAGGGTGTGTCGGCGTGGGCTCTACGGCAGGACACACGTGCCTCGGGATCCCAGTTACAGGACCTCGAGCAAGACGCCGAGCCTCCCCGCGCCCTTGCCTGCGACGTGAGGTCAGCCACAGTGGCTCATCCCCGCGGGACTCACGGACCCTCCCAGCCCCGCCTGGTGCTTTTGCCCTAAATGTCGCATGGGCTGCTCCTCCGCCACCTGCACACCTTTGCTCAGATGCCCCCTTCTCAGCGAGACCGTCCTGACCACCCATTTCAAACCACAACCGGCCCTGGCACTTCCATGCCCCTGCCCTCTCGGCGCTGTTTCCCACAGCGCTTAACGTCATCTGACGCATTCTGCATCACGCGGGACTTGTTTCTTCACTGCTTGTCTGCCTCACTGGCAGGCAGGATCCTTGTGTTTGCACCTGTTTTGTTCAATGCTGCATCTCCAGTGCCTAGAAGAGTATCCGGGATCTGACAGGTGTTCAATAAACCCTCATCGAATGAACGAATGAGTGACCAAATGAATGAGTCGGTGTACAGAAATCACTCGGCACCTTATGCCTGGCATACGTGAGTGCCAAACAAAGGTTAGGTCCCTTCTCCTTCCCATCAGCGGTGGCAGGCTGTAGGCAGACGACATCTGGTAAGGGGTTGCCAGCAAGAGAGTGAAGCAGAGGTTCGAGGAGCTCAGGGTGCAGGTCGGGGTGGGGGAGCAAATGCCATATGTCACTGAGGGGCACCCCAGGACCACAGAGAGGCAGGGCGGCCAGTCAGTTTGCAGGTAGCCAGGCCCCCTCTTGGAGGGAAGTTTAGAGGCAGGACTCTGGCTCCTGGGGAACTTTGCACATGCTGCCTCTCTGCCAAGAAGGTCATGCTGTTTCTCTGCCATGTAAACTGCTCCTTGTCTGCTCAGGGGAGCCCTCTGTGACACTCAGACACTGGATACCGCCTCTGTGGGCTGCAGCCTCTGGGCTTCCCCCATCAAAGGTGGAGCCAGGGGCTCCCTTTGTGTTCTCGCCGCACCCATCCCCATGCCCGCCCCAGCAGACTGAGCGTCCCGAGGACAGGACCATGTGGGGTTTGCCCCGTTGGCCCCACAGCTGAGCCCAAAGACCAGGCGTATCGTAAACTGTGTCAGAGTTCAATGCAGGAAAGAGAAACAGCCATGGTCACTTCGGGTATAAAAGGGATTCACGAAAGGAAATGGGGCGCTTACAAAATTGCTGGAAAAGGTGAAGAACCAGGCTCCAGGGTGGGTCTCCAGGTGATCTTCAGAATGAGCCACAGAAGGTGCCCACCAGGGGAGCTGCTACCTGGAAGGCAGGGAAGCAGGAGGCCACTGCCCCCACGCCCACTCCTTACCCTTTAGACGCCCACAAAATAGCAGTTAGTTTGTGAAATGCATTCCCGGTCACCAGCACTGGGATTCGGTAGTGAGCCAAGTGCGGGTGCAACTTTACCCAGTAACCAGAGCCCGAGCATGGAGTCTGGGCTTGCCCGGAGGGGAAGCCGCTGGGGTAGGGCAGGTTCGTTCTGGAGCCTCGTGGCTCTGCCTTAAAAGGTAGGCTGGGACGAGGACAGGGCTTCAGCTGGGGCTAGGTGGGGCTGTGTGGGCACGAAGACACACCAGCATTATGGCGGCCGACTTCCAGACATATCCTTCTCTGTTTAGGAATTTTCTTCTGTCCAATATCACTTGAAAAGCATGGGACACCCT
Source organism: Indri indri (assembly GCA_004363605.1). NCBI lineage: Eukaryota > Metazoa > Chordata > Mammalia > Primates > Indriidae > Indri > Indri indri. Next base: position 97,958 of record RJWJ010000535.1, read on the forward strand.
TCTGGAGTGGAGGAGACATTCCATGTAGGATTGTGTGATGCTTTTTGGCCCGAGGTGCTGACACAAGCGTCATCTGAGCATGCCGCGTTCACCCCGAAGACCATGTGGCAGCCACCCACGCCTTCCTGGGGTGGCCACAGGATTTGCTTCTCAGCTATGTTTGATCAGGAGCTAATTGGATCTGTACCCCCAAGAGTTACAGCTTCGAGGGAGGAGTAGGGTGAGGGCTAGAATTAACAAAGCTCTCCTGAAAGACTGGACCGTAAATAGAATGCCAAGTGATTAGCTTTCCATGGAAGAGATCACTGCCAGGCAACATGAAAGAGTCATGTCCCATGGTCAGCACCTGCCTCTCTCAGCAAGATCCCCTCAGCAAGGCTTGCTTGATGGGAAACAAAGGGACCTTGGTTATGCTAACAGCTAAGGTCAAACATGCTGACCTGAGGTCCCTGTCTCTCCCCAGGGAAGCAATGTGGTGTGTCAAAGGTACGGTTTTGAAATTTAAAACCTAGCTCACATCCTGGCTCTATCACTTATTAGGTGGGAAAATCGCTCCAGCTCCCCGATCCTGTGTGCAGAATGGGCTAGATATACGATCACTTGGGATCCTGGCAAGGTTCATATAAAATGCAAAGGGAAAGACTCCAGCCTTCAGGTACTAAGATATTTGCTGACCACATGCTAAGTGCCGGGCACTGTTCCAGGCCTTGGGCATGTAGTCGTGAATAAGGCTGAAAGAACTTTTACCCTTGAGGATCTTATATTCTAGTGGAGGGAAGCAGATAAGAAGCAAGCAAAAAAATAAAATGTTTAGGTAAGGATAAGTGCATTAAAGAAGATAAAATAGGGTGATATGGAAGAATATGATGGTGGTTCAGGGTGGAGATATGGCTTTAACTAGGGTTGGAGACGGCCTTTCAGAGAAGACACACTTGAAGCTAAAACTTGAGTGGTGTTAAGGAGACATCTACGAAAAGGGTGGGGAGAAGAAGCAGGAAGAGCAGCACGTGCAAAGGCCCTGTGGTAGGAACAACTAGGTTTGAAAGGGAAAGAAGGGAAGACATGATGCCTGACACACTGCCTGGCACACAGTGGGCACTCTATAAACATCGGTCGTCGTCCACACTCCAGCAGGAAAGACTAGGATGCTCAAGTCGGCTGACTCCCCAGCCCTTCTTTAGCACAGGAGACAGATAGTTGAATCTTGATTCCTTCATTCTGAAGCAGGCCCTTGTCTTCCGTTATAACAATGCTACTTACTGCTTCTCTCGAGGCGATTGTATTCCAAGCTTGTGATAAGATTGGTGGAATCCACTCAATTCTGCAGCAACCCAGCTCCAAGGTGTCCCTTAGACTGGGTCTCTGCTGCTGATGGCTTAATCTTACCTCCTTTATGTTGAACTTATTAGCTTCAGTTTCAAAGAAAGGTGTTTCCTGTCCTTGCCCCAGATTTGTTCGCTCTGAGCACACTTGCGGAATGACTCAGAAGTGGCAGGGCTGAGCTGGCAGCCAGGTCTTCAGAAGTGCCCGAGGATCTCGTCTGATCTCAGAAGCCAAGCAGGGTTGGGCCTGGTTAGTACTTGGATGGGAGAAGTGCCCAAGGGCCTCTCTGCACCCATGAGCAGTGTGCCTAGCTGACAGTCCACAAGTCAGCCCCTGCCCACCCAGACCCCGTCCCAGCCACCTCCCCATCGTCCAGGCAGGGACCTATCAGAAGGGCTTCCCTGCTCCGTGCCACCCTGTCTCGGATGTGTTTTAAAGAAATAGCAGTCTCTGCTGTCTGGTCACTTGCAAGGGAATGGGAGGGAGGCTCTGCCCATGCAGAACGCGGGGAGAATGGTCTCCAAGTGGCCCAGAAATGAATAGAAATTCACAGTTCTGGGCTGTCTGACAACAGTGTGGAGAACAATGAGGAGGCAGAGAGCACCGCGGCAGCCCTGAAGCCAGTGTTGGGAGTGGAAGGGCTCTGGCTGTCAGACCACAAGGCTTGACTCTCCACATGTCTGAGACTGTTTTCCTGTCTGTAAAATGGGGAAAATAATCCCCGTTTTGTTGTAGGGATCCAATAAGATACTGCAAATGAAATTACTTTATAAACTTTAAAGCTTTGTAAGTCATTCTTTCTCCTGAGATGCTCTGGGTGGGAGTGGGACGTCAGCTCTGGACACCTAAAAACATGAGCAATAATCATCATTCACTGAGCATTTTCTGCATGCCAAGCATTGTGCACGCTACGTGAATTGTCTTTCCCAACTCTTCCAGATCTAGGAGGTGAGAGCTAGTGTTATCTTCATTTTACAGTTGAGGAAACTGAGGCACGGGGAGGTTAAACAACTTGTCCAAGTCACACAGCTAGCAAGCAGTCTGACTCCAGAGCCCCAGCTCTTACAGATCACATATGTCTGCTTCAAACCAGCGCCACGCTGGGAGATCCGGGAGGATCCCCTAAGCCAAGAGCGGGCACTTTCAAGCCACTTTTCTTAGGACCCAAAGTGCTCCAGGGAGGAGGAGGAACTGGCCTAGGCAGGTCATGTGATAAGTGGTAGAAGCCGAGGACAGATAATTAGAACTAGATTTTAGCAACTATGTATGACCTCTGACCCTTCACCTCTTTGGGCCTCAGTTTCTCCATCTGTAAAACAGGAGGGAGAGAAAAGTTTGATCTAGAACAGTGTGTCGCATCCTTTTGGACCACAGCCCAGTTCAGCAGCATGAAAGGACCCACAGCCGCCTGTCCGTCCACCCCCACTTTCTAGCAGGAAAGGGACTCAGAGGTATATGGCAGTGTTACAATGCAAGCAGTTTGGGGGGAAGGCGAGAGGAGGATTAGCTTTAGGAATGGGAGATACATGATTCATAGTCGAACTGCAAGGCATACGTGCCTTAAAACCCAGCCACTGAACAAGCACGAGCCCAAGCCACTCACAACAAACTAAACTGGTAATAATGAAACTAAACTCATGGTGATTTATAATTAAAAAGCAAGAACAGAGGCAGTTGGGGAGCAGCACCAGCTCGAGACAACGCTGCCAGTGTCCTCACTGGTAACCGCACACATGCCCACTCACCGGCTCGAACTCTCAGCCGGGCTCGGATGTGGTGGGAGATCGGCGGTGCCACCCAGGCTGCTTGGCATCCCGGCTTCTGGGCCACAGCACTGACTTAGCGTTCTCAGTAAACTCCAGCCACACGCTAATTTCATTTGTGAATAGTGATGTGTAGTAACTCTTCACACCTCACTTGATTACAGGAGCTGGCCTTTCTTGAGCACCAGCATGTGCCTCTCCCTGCACGAAGCTCTCTGCAGGTGTTACCGCACGGAACCCTCATGACGCTGTATAGCTAGGTGCAAGGGCTGTCTTCATTGCACCAATGAAGAGAGAGTGAGCCGCTATCAGAGGCCACATGGCTAATAAGTAGTGGAATCAGGTTTTGAACCCAGGCAGTCTGCCTCTAGAGCCCACTGTGCTATATTGCATTTCTTAGGCCACTGAGAAGCAGGCCCTATAACAGGTAAAACTTCTTTGGCAATGCCAGTCATTTGCCTAAAACAACGAAGACAGGATTTACAGTACTGGATTAGCTCAGCGCCCTCATGGAGGCCCTTGGCATTTGCGGCACAGCCCAGGGCCCTGCCAGCGGCTGATACTCCGCAGGCCCCCTGTCCATCCCTCATTCAGCCCTAGAGCAGTGGTTCGCAACCGTGGGGGACTGTACTTCCCAGGGCACATTTGGCAACATCTAGACACAGTTTGGGTTGTCACAGCTGTGGGAGGGGAAGGTTCTACTGGTTCTCAGTGGGTAGAGGCTGAGGATGCTGCTCACCATCCTACTACCCGCAGGGCAGCCCAGCCCCCCATGACAAAGAACTAAACAGGCCATTAGTGCCAAGGTGGAGAAATTCTGCCCTAGACTCATGGCTCTGGACGAACCAAGTTGCCCTTGGAAACAGTGTACAAAAGGATGGCCTCGGGCTGAGTAGAAAACAAGGGACCGTGACATGCCAGCCCACGAGTACAGGAGGCTGATACACAGTAAGGAGAGGCAGGAACTGCAGCCGGAGTGCCTGGGCTGCAAAGTCATCTGTTTTACTCACTAGCTGTGTGACCTGGGACAAGTGACTGAACTTTTCTAAGCCTCAGTTTCCTCATCCGTAAAATAGGGATGACGGCATTACAAATGGAACTGGAGGGGCTGAGAGAACAAATCAAGGAGTGAGGCTCAGAGCAGCAGACAGGACAAGGCAGCGAGCCTGCTGACTCCCTAACACCTAGGTGACGTGCGGGGCGGGGCCGCCTGCCCCCCAGTCTCCCGAGTGTCCTCCTCGACCCACGACCAAGGGGAAGTGCTGCAAGCTGCTGGCACACGCCTCCCCCACCGGGACCCCCAGTCTTTTCACTAGCCACAGCTCAGAGGTCATCTCACCTTTCCCAGGAGGGGTGGCCAGATTCATTCATTCATTCATTCATTCAACAAGTATTTGGTGTGCACCTCCTAAGCGCCAGGCATCATTCAAGGCACCTGGGCTGCAGCAGTGAGCAAAGCAGAAGAAGACCCAATCACGGGAGACAGACAACAAGCAAATCAGCAAGGTTATCGTGGTAGGATTCCAGATAGAGATGCGTGAGAAAAGCAAAACAGGAGAGGATAGTGTGTGCCGTGCATTCATTTCCATTTCCAACAGGTGACAGTTGAGTCACCCTGAAAACCTTGAAGACGGGGAAGGAGCAAGCCATGTGGACCGTAGGGAAGAGCATTCCAGGCAGGGGGAACAGCAAGGGCAGAAGCCTGAGGCGCACTTGGAGAGCTTGCAGCGGGGAAGGGAAGGGGGTGAGCTCAGAGAGGCCCGACTGTGCAGAGCAGGGCAGGCCAGGCCGCGGTGACGACTGTGGCTTTGACCGGGCGTGAGAGGGAAGCCAGCGGAGGGCAGTGTCGGGGAAACTTCGCTCAGTCACTCCAGCTGCTCCGCTGCAGATCCAGGATGGGAGAGAGGCAGGCGGCCTGTCAATATTCCAGGTGACAGGTGGAGGTGCTCGGACCAACATGGGAACAGGGAGGTAGCAACATGCTTGGATTCTTGATACGTCGTATAGATAGACCCAGTGGGATTGCCCCGTGGGTTAGATGTGGGCGCGAGGGAAAGAGAGGAGTTGAAGGTGACCCCAGGGTGTCTGACCAAAGAAACTGCAAGGATGTGGTTTACTTACAATAAGCTGTTTACTGATATGAGGAAGGCCACGTGCACAGGAGAAAGATGAAGAGTTTTAGAATTAGACGGCATTTGGCTTTGGCTCTGCTGTTTAAAGGTTGCATGTCAGTCACTTAACCTTGAAGAGCCTCAGTTTATTCAGCTATAAAATGGGCATCATGGGGCCTATCTTGTAGAGATCAAAGAGGGATGTAAGGCAGGCCCAAAATAAAATTTAGGGCCATTTCTTCCATGACATCGTTCTTGGCCTTCATTTTGGCACGGCCGCTGATTGGCCACATTTCCCCGGGGGTGCCTGGGGTCGGACAAACAGTGGAGGTAAGGAATCCTCCTTTTCATGGGCCAGGGAGAGGGGCACTGAGGAGGGGACTTCTGGGCTTTGTTGCCTTCATCAAGCCCCATCTCACGAGCTAGTTGCAGTCCCTGGGTCCCCATCCCGCGCTGTGGGGTGGGACCTCCAGCTCCTTCCAGGCCCACTATGTGGGGCTCCATGTCCCAGGGCAAAGAAAGGAGAGTGTCGGAACCAGCATTTTCTTAGCACCTCGAGAGGCTCGGGCAGTGGTTCCCAGCCCTGGCTGCACAACAAAATCACCTGGGTAGCTTTCTAAAAATATCACGTCCCAGCCTCCCTCCCCCACCACCCCCAGTCTGATTTCATCAGCTCTAGGTGCAGCCCAAGCCAAGCAAGCGCTAGTAATTTTAAAAGCTCCCCAGGTTGATTCCAATGTGGAGCCAAGTTTGAGAAACTCAGGACCAAGTTGTGATGTTGTTCATTTTACAGACATAAAAAAACTATGAGGATCAGAGAGATTTAAGTGACTTCTCCAGGGTCTCTCAGCTGCAAAGCAGTAGAGCCAGGATTCGAACACTGGTAGGTCTGATTCCAAACCTAGTGTCCTTCCACCACATTAAGTTGAGGCCGTAAGAAAAAATGCTTGCAACACACGTAAGTAGTATTGTGTGGCTCATTAACTCCTTTACAGAAAGATTTCTGGAGGCAGAAATGGCCAAAGAAACAAATCATAAGCGTTAGGATGCTCGTGGCATATAACAGCTTGTATCCAAAGCGATTCAGAAGTCAGAGGGGAAATGGATTCAATACACAGACGTTCGGTTTCCAGATGGCTGCGCAGACACACCTGGGGGCAAATCCAAGCGTCCTTGTCGGATAAGCGAGGTGAGGATTAGTTCGGGAACGGCCATGGTCGGCCAGCATGCACGGAGCACCCAGCCGGTGCCAGACGTGGGGTTGGGCGCTGGGTTCCTCGCTGGGCTCCAGCAAATCCGCGCAGGCACCACCAGCCCTGTGGCCCTCCATGTTGACTGGAAGTCTTGGGACTCCAGCTGCAGCCGCTGCTCTCACAGGTGGTGCTTAGAGAAAAGACCCCACTGCAGCCCCCAACAGTTCAGCACCGTGGCGGAGCTGAAAGACAGCCGGGACACTGGAAGCTTGGCCCTCGGTGTCCTCAACACAATTAGAAATGCAAATATGCCGCACAGTAATTACACACAAGTTTCAACTTCTCTTCCAGCCTCACAAACCACCTGTTATGAAATTAGAGGGGATTTATTTTTTAATTAATGTGACAGCAATTAGCAGAAAGTTCAGATGCTTGGAACTAGGCCCGCACGGGGAGGTAAGCATGGAAAAACAGTGCAATTTTATTTCTCAAAAAGCTCCAAGCATGTTTGGAATTCAGTAAGCGCTGCTGGCTGCTCCCTAGTTACCTGCATCTGTGTTTGGAATACAGGTGTGTGTCTTAAAACTAAAGAGGCCTGGTGGGTAGAATGCAGGCACCAGCCCAGTGGGTCTGGGTTTGAATCCCGAGTGGTTACTGGGCTGTGTGGCCTGGGAAAAGTCTCTTAACTTCTCTGAGCCCTAATTTCCTGGCTAATAAGACCTGCCTCCCCAATACTGGGGAGATAATAATAACACCTGCCTCCCCAAGACTGTCGTGAGATTGTTAGGGAAGAGTTAAGGGGGACATGGCACATGCCCCTCTACCAACTTTTTAAAAAATAAAAGATAATTCGTCACCATGAAAGTATAAGAATATACAGACAGAGCCAGGCACAGCAGTCCCAGCTACTGAGGGAGGCTGAGATGGGAGGATCACTTGAGCCCAGGAGTTGGAGGCTGTAGTGCGCCATGATTGCACCTGTGCGTAGCCACTGCCCTCCAGCCTGGGCAACATAGTGAGATCTCGTCTCTAAAATAAAAGAATATCCAAAAGTATGTTGTCTGAGGTTGGGTTTCCTGTAGGATCCTGGTTTGCCTGGACTGTCGTGGTTCCACATCCTGGGCAACCTGGGATACCTGGTCACCCTAGTTCCCAGAAGCTGACTCTGAAATAGAATCTAATGTGTAGGGTGTTCGTGAAGGAGCCCTGGGATCAATGCTTGTGGACCAGAGAGGAAGGAACCAGGACAGGCAGGGGGAGGGAGTCAAACCATGACCCAGCAGACCCAGCAGGAGCCCTGGCCACACCCACAGGAGCTCAGAGCTCAATGGCCCCCAGCTATCCTAAGTGGGGCTGAGGTGGCCAGGCCTCTGTAACTGCACATGGATCCGGGGTGGACCTGGGCTGTCTCAGGAAGGGGTGAGATCTTGGCAGAAGCTCCCCTCTCCAGCTGAGGCCACCCCCTAAATGAGCTGGTGCCAGAGGCCTCTGCCCACAGTGCTCTCAGCATTGGCAAGGCGTCAGTCTTTCCTTGGAGGGGAATGGGGTGAGGCATCAGTGCCCACCACAGACACAAAATCAACCACATTACCTGGGAAACAGACATAATATAAACTGTGAAAGTATAAACCCTGCAGAACTGTCATCAAAATAGAAAATTAAAACCTACCATTACTGCACCCAAGAAATCCACATACACAAACCCTCCCCGTCACTGCCAGCCAAAGATTGGACTGTGTTCACAAGCGTGGAGATCACAGCCAGCACTCAGAAAATGAATAAATCAGTTCCCCAGACTGCGCCCGCTTCCCTGTGTAACCCTGTGTTTGTCTGTGATCGCGTTGCCCCTAACTCTTCCCTCCCACATTTACTCTCACCCTGCAAGGAAAGCCACTCCGCATCCACCCCTCCTTCAGGGAGCGGGAATGGGAGCCGGCTCCCCCAGGAAAACGGGGGGTGGGGGGGGGCCTGGCCGCCTGTGCTGACTCTGCCCCCACCTGGCTACGGGGTCCTGGGAGGGCACGGCAGCCCCCAGACTCCACCTCCTCAACTCCGCAGGGGGATGGCCACCCTGTCCCAGGGCTGCTGTGACGCCCAAGGGAGTTAAACACGGGAAAGGACTTTCTGGGCCACAAACCCCTGTAGACTGAAAGGCAAAGGAAGGTCAGGAAGGGGCCTGCTGGGAGGAAGTAGCTGCACCATCCTAGCCTCAGGCTTCAGCATGAGAGACCCCAGGGGTGACACAATGGCCTTCCAGCCTGGGCAGGGAGGGTTTCCACTGCCGGGCTGCTAGGTCCAATTTAAAACAATAAAATAAAAAAAAAAAAAACATTGAATTGAGAGTTTCCCAGTATAAAGTTAAAAAAATAAATACCTTCTGTGTTTTCATTTCTGCAGGACTGCTCAGAGCCCGTAACATGCTGATGTGCATTGTCACTCACCAGGAAAGGGGTGGTGTGCAGGGATCCGATTTCATTCTTTCCTCTGAGGCTCTCCCCGGGTTCACTGCTCTCTGGCTCCCTTTGGGAAACCTGGGTCTCAAGAATAAGTCCAGACCCCTCAAGCTGACCTTGAAAGCCCTCCGTGGTCTGTGTGCCAACCTCTCTTCCCAGCACTCTCCGTCCCACCGCCCTGTGCAAACCTTTTGTTCCAGGGACTCCCCATTCAGTCTCCCTTGCTCACTTCTACCTGTCTGCCTTTGTTATCTCTTCCTTCCTCTTGCTTTCCTTTGCCATTTATCTGAATCATCCCACCTTGGAGACCAAACTCAGACCTTCCTCCCCCTTGAAGCTTTCTCCATTTCCTCCGTCTGTAGGCATCTCTTCCACCTCTGAAACACCAGAGCCCTTAGCATTCGTGACCTTGCAGCGTTAGCACCTTTGTGAAGGCGTCTTGACTCTCTGCACAAGTGTGCGTTCCTTGTGCTTCCCGGTACCTCCTCTCCTAGACCAACCCCGACATGCCTAGTGTGACCACGTAGTGCTCCACTGGGAGGGCAGTGGGAGGAGCAAAGGCACCACCAAACTGTGTGACCTTGAACCTCTCTGAGCTTCAGCTCCCTCATCTGTAAAATAAAGATGATAATGGCATCTACTCACAGGGTTGTTGTGAGTGCTAAATAAGATGATAGAGAGAAAGTCCCCAGTGAGATGACGTTAATGGCAGGCCCTTAATCAGTACTGGGTCCCTCCTACCCTCTTGTTGAAACAAAAGGCAACGTAGAAAGGACAGACATTTACTAAGCAAGGCTCGTGTGTGAAGCACTTCACTTGCATCTCAGACTTCAGGATTACGACTTAACGCACAGTCGTTACTCCAGGACTGTCTTGGCCCGTTTTGGGCTGCCGTAACAGAAGACCTGAGACTGGGTCATCTATAAAGAACAGAGATTTATTTCTTACAGTTCTGAAGGCTGGGAAGTCCGAGTTCCAGGGGCCTGCATCTGACAAGGGCCTTCTTGCTGCGTCATCCCATGGAAGAAGGGAGAAGCGCATGAAAGCATGCGAGAGAGAGAGAGAGAGAGAGAGAGAGAGAGAGAAGGGAAGGGGGATGAACTCATCCTCTCATCAGGAGCCCACTCCCGCAGTAACTAACCCACTCCCACAATAATGGCATTAATTCACTCATGAGGGCAGAGGCTTCATGGCCTGAACACCTCCTAAAGGTCCCACTTCTCCACACAGCTGCACTGGGGATTAAGTTTCCAACCCATGAATTTTGGGGTACACGTTCAAACCATAGCAAGGACCATCAATCTAGAAATGAGAAAACCACAACAAGAGGACTTTCTAAGGTCACATAAGAGTAAGTGGCAGAAATTAAAGCAGGAACAACTTTAGTCTGATTAAAGAAAGAACTTCTTGCTCATTAATAATAAGACCGTAGAATAAGCAATTATTGGTAGACATGAGACTTTGGCTTCCAAAGATGTTCCAAGAAGAGAATGGACAACATCTTTTCAGGAGGATTCAGACATTTATTTGTAGGCAAGGGATCAAATATCCTGGCCCCTCTAGTTCTGGAATGTTCTGTGATTCCCTGAACAGCAGGTAGAGCATCCATGCCAAAAAAATATGCACCTGTACTGGGCAGGTGGCGGGAGGGGAGGGAGGGGATTTGTTGTCATGATAAGAAATAAAATCCATTTGTCTTCAATTGTCATCACTTCCCAGTAATTAACTGGATGCTAATGCCTTAGATGAAGGTTCCTCCAAGCCATAATTGAACTTTAATAAGGTGTGCAAGGAATTATAGGAAAACAAAATGGCAATGTGAAGCTGAAACGTCAGGAAATCCGTGTGTCAACTGCCAAATCCCTAAACTTGAGCGAGAAATTCATTAATACCTGAGAGCTGTCACAGCTTTCTCAGAATTAATGAGTATCTGAATTTATTCATGCAATTACCTTAAAATAATTAGCAAGCACCCAATTCATTGTTATGAACCTCGTGGATTATCTGGAAATGCAAAGGCATCCAAGGAAGCGTATCAGGACTGCTGGGCCGACGCCTGTCCCTTCAGAAACGGTGCTTCCGAAAGAAGGTAGGAAGGGTGGAAAGAAGAAAGGCAGAAAGGGAAAAGAGGAGAAAATACAACGTGGATGACTCATTAAAATATGAATAAACTTTCAACCTCACTATTAATCCGATAAACAAAAAATTAAAACCGGGACAGCCGTATTTGACTTAATAAATTGGCAAAAAATGTATTTTAATTTTTAAATCAAATGGTAAGATTTCAATGAGAAAGACAGTCATGCAATGAATGTGGGAATGTAAATTGGTACGAACTCTCTGGAAGCACCTATTAACATGTGCGTTTTCATTCACCTGAATATTTATTAAGCACTTGCTGTGTACGAAGCACTGTGCTAGTGTCTGGAGGGCATCTGTAGACCAGACATAGTGTCTTCACTCAAGAATGAACAAATAGCCAACTGCGCATGACCATTATGTGATGAGTACATAAATTATGGTTCACCTATAGAATGGCATCATTTTGTAATGGCTGGAAGTTGTATTTTTACAAACTACTTAATGGCATAAGAAAATGGCCATATTTTAATGCTAAATAAAACAGGATAAAAATCTATCAAAGCACACAGTTCTATATGTGCTTAGAAAAAGATAGCTGGAAAAATATGAAAACATGATTATTGTTATGAGGGATTATAGTGAGTTTTTATTCTCTTTATGTTTCTATGTTTTCCATTTTTCTACAAAAGAAAATAGAAATCTGAAACTGAAATGTCAGAAAAGATGTGTCAAGTCTTTTGTTTTGTTTTATTATTATTTTTATAAGAAATAAGGCCATTAGCTAATATTTGTTGAGGGCTGAGCAGGATATTCATCTGAATGCTTTCTGACTTGGTCATTTAATTTCCATCGTAACGCAACAAGGAAGGTACTACCATTCACTCCATTTTGCAGATAAGGAAACTAAGGCACAGTGAGGTTAGGTAGCATAGCCGTGGAAGTGGTGGAACTGGGGTTTAAACCCAGGCAGTCTGATCTCAGACCCTAGGGTCTTAATCACCATGCACTTTGGAAATGGCGTGTTGATACTCAAATGTACTTCCTCTAACTCTCTCCAATATTTATGTGGAAGGCGGCATAGTAATATTGAACAAAACCTAAACATGAAGTCGGGTGACCTGATTTAAGTCCCAATTTTGCCACTTCCTGTATGACCTTGAGCCCTTCATTTGTTATTCATTATGGTTTCTTAACCCCAATTTAATTATCCATGGAATGGGTTTAACAGTTGCTGCCCGGGCTTACATGGGGCGCATACAGCATGTGTAGGTGTGTCTTTGTGCAGTATGATGATCTCTACAAACATAAGGTCTAATCATCTCCCTGCCAACCTGCAGGGCAGATGAAATGGCACAGCAGGTGCGAAAGCACCTTTTTAACTGTGCACGTACTGGATGCTGCCAAGTCATTGTTATTACTACTTCACAGTACAAGGATGCTTGAGTTTCTTGTTGTCTTATGTGAGAGGCCTGGTTCTGCCCCTCTCCAGACCTCAGTTTCCCCATCTGGTCAGTAAAGTGAAGAGGGCTCCTTGACCTCCAGTGTTGCCCCAGCTTAGACATCGCAGCCTCCACTCTGTGATGAAAACCAGCGCCCAAGGCAGGTAACTCCAACGCAGAGAGGGCAGCCCCCGAGTCAGAGCTGGATGTCGGTCCACAGGCTCGTTCCGAGTATTTAAAAATGATGATAAATGGACCAGGCTCAATGAATATTAGTCTCCTTCCTTCCCCTGAATCTAAGTTGGCACCAGCCCTGGCTTTTGCTATAGTATGGGGTCATTTTTGCTCCTTAGAAAAATCATTAGCATATTCTCCCTCGATTAAAACCTATGGTGGAAACACGGAAAGATAATTTTGCTTCTTCTGTGTGGCTACATCACAGTCTCTCTAGGACAATCCTGCTGTGTCTCATTACATGTAAAAAAAAAAAAATGACAGTGAATTGAAACATGTTAGAGAACACACCTCCTCTGGCCCAAGCAGAGGTGTATATTAATGTTACCAAAGTTGCAGTTGCTTCTATCCAATAAGACAACATCAGCCCACCTGTCTTGCTAGATTCAAACACCCGCTGAACTTGTACAATATCTTATCCAACAATAAAAATCATTTCTCTTTCAGACATGGCTATCAGAAAATTCAGATCTGAATTCACAATTCACATTTAGTTTCTAACTCATCTCAAATTTTGCTTCAGCTAGTTTCTCTCTTCTCTTATTTACTTTCTAAATCTGCATGTTTTTGGTAATCTTTGCTGTTCACTTTATATATTCTAAAACATTTAAATTTCTTCAAACTTTCTACAATGATAAAAATAATAGCATTCCTCCCATCTACCCTGTCCTTGTAATATTATCCAGTTAACCTGATCTTATCCAGACTTGAGATGTTATCAAACCCTTACTTCCAATATGGGATAAAAATAAGCAAGTGAGTTTTCAGAGTGGGGAGTGTGGTTCTTTGAGAGACATTCAAGAGTAAAACTGCAGTGAACGTTAGAATTACTCAGTTTGACCCCTCGATTGACATTAGCACTGGAGGGTGGCCCGGGTTGGGTTTGCTGTGGCCTGGCTTCCCCCTCGAGAGTGACTGAAGTGATAAGAGCTCCCAGGCTGATGGCTCAGGCCTCTGCCATTTATCTTGCAGACTTCTAGGTCCCTCCAAATGCTTCCCCCGCCCCCTCTTCTCCTGCCAGCCTAGATCTCGGCTGCTCTCTGTAATCCAGCCAGCCAAAAGCTGAGGTCCAGCAGGTGAGGACACAGGTATGATGTTTTCTCCTGCTGACACGGAAGTCTTCTCCCAGCTCCAGAGGCATGGGCTGGGTGCAGCATCCTTTTTCTGCCCAATCTGGACAAAATGTTCTTATCTTAGCCCAGTTCTGGCTGTTTGTCTGGCAGCCTGCTATGAGCTCGGTGCCTGGGAAATGCGATCTGAATGTCACCCATTTGGATCCCAGAGCCTACCTGTTTCCCAGTTTCTGAAGGTGGGTAGCCAAATCCTAGCCAGGTGCTCTCTGAGCGGACCTAGAGAACAGATCTGCAGCTGATCAGGTGGGCTTCAAACGGCAGCTGTGCCACCTGAATTCTAGGACGTGAGCCACCTCCCTGACTCCTCCGAGTGGCAATTTCCTCATTTGTAATGCGGACAGATGGGTCGTTGCGAGGGTTGGATATAAGAGGTGATGCTTTCCAAGTACCAAACACAGAACCCGGTAGCCAGGGGTATTCATTCGGTTGTCCATCCGGTCGTCATTCATTCGGCTGTCACGTGGGCGGCACAGCTTTTCCTCTTTCCTCACTCTGCTGACTTCCAGGGATTTGTCATTGACTCTGAGGAGGCGGGAAGTGGAGCTTCCTGTACTCATCTCTGCCATGAAACAGCACTTGCCTGGGGCCATTGAAGAATGTTTCTGGTTCAGAGACTAAATTAGAATCTGCTCAAGTGACTAAGGGGAGGTGCTGAGAGTAGGAAAGGTTTCGAAGACACTAAAGGTTCTGAGCACTTTCGCCTCCACCGGGCTGTGGATCTCCACTGGCCGTGCCCTTGGGTTGACTGGCGGGAGGGTGAGGCTTCCTGCCACTCGGGACACAATTCCTGGAGACCAATTCTTTCAGCGAGTCGTCAAGAGGAGAAAGCCCCCTGCGTAGAAGGGCTATTTTGGTCAGGGGAAAAGGGAGTAACCAGCATTGATTAGCACCTACTCTGCCGCATACTTGACTGCCATGTCATTAAATGCTCCCAACAGCTTCATGAGTTAAGAATTATTTCCCCATTTTTATAGATGAAGAAACTGAAACTCAACGAAAAAAGTTAAATAAGGTACATACTGTCAGGAATACAGCAATAGACAAGAAATTTCAAACGAATGTTATTTAATCTTGCAAATTTGTTACACGTGTGTTACGGGCTGAAGGGGCGAAAAGAGGGTAGGGGAGGTAACCTGGAGATTAGCAACTGCAGGAAGCTGTTGCCACCCCGCAGGGCTTGGGGAGGAAAGCGGAGAAATGAGGTTACCAGGATCTAGTTGGGAGGAGCTGCCAGGCAGGTGCTAAAGAGATGATGGCGTGTAGCCCGATGGCTGCTTAGACCAAAGACAGGGATGGCAGCCAGAGGACGAGGGGTATGGTAGGACTGGTACTGCAGCGGTGCCAGGAGCGCCGAAAGAAGCTGCAGACTAGGGCCATTGATGTCTTCTGATGCTGGAGGGATGCAGACCTGAGCTGGAAGCTGATACATGGTCCCTTCTCCAGTCCCCTGCAAGGCCGCCCAGGCCTGCCGGTTTCCTGACAAGAAGAATCTGGAGAACGCAGTTTTCAGAGTCCTGGCCCCAGCATCAGAGAAGAAAATAGAAGGGTGGGTTTGAAGCTGAGAGACTATGTATAAATAGCAACCCCACATATCGAGCAAGAAGGGAGCTGAGATGCAACCCCAGCCTACCTCCCAGGAGTAAACAAGCACTCACTTGGCACCTCTCTGCACCGGGTCCTGTACTAGCCCTGGGAATACAGAGCTGAACAGGAGAAACCCTGGTTGTCAGGGAACTTCCAGGCTAATGAAAACGATGAAGCAGATTCATACTGTACTTGTCTGTCTTCTGTAGTGTCTCCAGGATGGTAAGTTTTCTGGGAGGCTAGGAGTCTAGGTACACGTCCTAAAGCCGATGCGTTATGCCCACATAGATGCCTATATTGCGGGTGGCCCAGCTCCTATGCCTCATGAGCTCTGGGTCAGTGCACCCCTTCCGCAGTGATTATGTCTAGTTCTCGCCACAGGCTGCTTTTTTGCAGGTCCAGAGCTTTGCCCCCCGGGAACTACACGTTGTTCTCCTATGCAGACCTGCATTTTTTTCCTAGTGACATAGGCTATTATTATAAACCCCTGCTGTTTAAACGTGGGCTCTCTTGTTTGTACATAGCAGAAAGCCAATTCTACCTAACTTTGGCGAAAGGAGGAGTTTATTGGAAAAATTCTAGAGTATCTCTCAGGGTTCAAGCGCATTTGAGCTCTTAGAAGAATCGAAACCAGGATGGAGTGCTATGGGGACTCCACCCTTGCTTTTACTGCTCTCAAACGCCCTATTTCTCCTCCTCCTCCTCATCCTTCCTGCTCTTTCCTCCCCCTTTCACTGTGGACCCCCTCTTCTGCCCTCACTCCACAGGGGCAAGACAGGGCCAACATATTCCTGATGTTACAGTACCTTCCATGTTCACAAAAAGATTTTTTTAATTCCAGCAAAGGAACTGATTGGCCCAGCTGGGGTCAGGTGCCCACCCTGAACAAATCACCTGGCTCAAGAAAGCAAGTTCACATGAAATGACTGTCCCTGGGGGTAGTCAGTTCCCAGAAAATTGGAGCAGTTCCTAGAAACAGAGAAGGGCTAGTCACCAAGTAGAATTAAAATACAACAGACCATGTTTATTACACTGAATGACGGCACCGTACTGCATTTAATCATTCCCCTATTGCTGGACATTTCTGTTGCTACTTTGTTAAGATTATAAATAATGCTTCAGTACATTTCTTTATAAATAAACCTTTTCCATAGTTAGGATTGTTTCCTTCAATTACATTCCCAGATGTGAAATACTAGCTTAGAGTCTGAGTAGTTTTTGGTTTGTTTTTTTTTAAATCAGATTATCCAAATACCAACACTTATTTTACTATTGTTGCTATGGAAACTTTTTCTCTGTTGCTAGGCAATTGGTAAAATATTGGGTAGTGTAGACTAGTAAAAACACACAGACTGTCCGTAGAGACCAAGTCTGGAGTTCACTCAACTTTTAACTGGCTTTATGACCTTAAGATGCTTGTTTGGCCATTCTGATTATTCTCTGTTCTTCCAAAAATGAGAATAATAAATAGCTTTTCTAACTTGTTTATTTGGAGGATTAGGGAAATATGTGAAAAACAAAAGCAACTCTCACTGTACCTGGCACATAGTAGGTGTTTGATAAATTGTACTTTTAGAATTATATTTTAAATGTTTTAAAGGAGGTAATAATTACTTTTCATCATGAGATTAATACTATTCAAAATGAGCAATTCATAGCTTCCTAGGATGCAAAAGACCTTAGGACACCCCAAGTCCAACCTGTAGCTGTCCACCTGAGATAGCTACATGTCAGAATATCTGCGTTTCACCTATTTAGTCAGCATCCATGAACCAGGAAAAGTTCAGAGGTTTAAGCAACCTCTCCTACACTCCTATCTCAATTACCGACTGCTACCAAGTAGCATGCTAGCAAGCTTTAGAGTTACAGGGAACAGAACTAGTCACTTCCTCCTTTGGGTCTCCTGGGCACCATGTATTCTTCTCTCAGCCCATCCCCAAGCCCTTATTGAACTTTTTGGTTTATGTGTGGAAGAGGGTAGGGAAGCACCCATGTTCCAGGGTCCAGGAAAACACCTGACCCTAGCCTTCAGAACCATGGACAGGGACACGCACGCCCAGCGGGAGAGGTGCTGTACACTCTAATCTGGCCACACCAACAGCTCAAGGAATTTACTACCTGCAGGATACACATAGAGGGTGGCCATCAAATCTGGAAACACTGATGAATGCATAATAAATGGTTTAGATGCATGATAAAATAATATCTATTTTTCCAATGAGGCCCAAATGAGAAAGTGGGCAGTTCTACCTGAATAGAGGGTGTGGTCGTTTAACTGAGTCTTGCAAGATGGAGCCAAGTGGACTAGGGAAGAGCTGGGCATTCCAGGTAAGAGGAGCACCTATGCCAAGGCCCCAAAAGGGGCCCAGGGACCCACACCAGCCTTTCTTCCTCTCTCTGCTGTCTCTGTCCTCCCCAGAGAGAGAGAGAGCTTCTGTGCATTGCTGAGGACTCCCAGCTGGGCGTGCGTTGACCTACCATGAGTCCAAATTCTCAGGGCAAGCATCTAATCCTTTATGAAAGGATACAGCTATCCTTTGAAGACAGAGAATGGATCTATAAATGCTCAGAAGCTTCTGAGTGGCAAGAGTGGATTCATCTCTGCATGCTGGACCTTAACTCTCTATCTTTGGCCCTTTTATCAGAACCGAATCCCCTGGGTGGAGATCCTACCTCTCAATGCCATGAAGGGACCAGCTAATGAGCTGGGTGTCCCAAACATCTGAGCACGTTCTCTCAAAGCCCACTTTTTGAGTCCTCACTTTATTTCATGACCCTACCACTCCCAAGATAAGCCTTTCCATTCACTTTACTCATCGGTTCATTTAGTTAATACGTGTGGAGCTCTCAGTACATGCCAAGCACTGTGCGGAGTGCTGAAGACACAACAGAGAAAAAACTCCTGGTCTTTGCCCTAAGGTGTTTACAGTCCAATGGAGAAGATAGATATTTATTGAATCATCTTACACACATAGACGTGCCAATAAGGTCTGTAAACACGAATATTATTTTATTTTATAACAAATTGAAGGTGTCCTTATTGATATTATGTATATTCACCTAAGTTTTCAGACATCATGGGTACCCTATATAATTAGAGACTCTGTTAAGAAAAAGCACAAGCCATTAAAGATTGAGAATTAGAGGGGGTGAGGGATCCACCCATGGGAGCATCATTAGTCAAAAGCAGAGCTCGGAGAAACCCTGGGCCTTAGCCCCTGCTCCAGCTCTTGCCCTAGAGCTCAGAACATAAATTAATGAACAAGACTTGAAGCCCATGTGATGGGAACTGTGTCTGCCAGGAGCTACCACCATTCCTGCAAGACCCTCTTCTCCTAGCCCAGGAACCAGCTCTCCCTTCTCTGTCCTTTGTCTTCTGGGAAGCCCAACTTCAACCCCAAAGTGTTGGGTCAAACCTGCAGTCACAGCTCTAGTGCTAACTCGTCCCTTGAGCATAGCTTAAACCACGGTGTTTGCTCTGCGCCTGAAGGAATGGAGGCCACCGAGGGAGCGTTTAGCAGGACATGTTAAGCTGCTTCTCCTCGCCAGGAAAACCTACCCTCCTTCCTCTCCTCAGTTTTCCCTCTGAGCAGGGTATAAATTATGTTAACTATCTTTACTTAAAACCCAACAACCTGTAAAAGAAAGCTGGGTATCTTCTGGGTTTTTAACTGCTTACAAAGCAAAGGGCAGAGCCCTCAGGGAAACAGGAGCCTTGGGGCTGGGAGAGAAGGGTATGATAGACAGCCTCTGTGACAACAGCCACCAGCAGCCTTCGCCCTTGGGGAGGAGTCCTTCAGCCTGATGGTAGAGACGTGTCCCTGCTCTGGAAAACTCATCTGATGGGGAGAGCACAGTTCTGCCCTAGTCGGAGTCCCGGCGCGATGGGAGAGCCACATCCTTGTCATAAGAGGAGTCACAGTCTGATGAGACAGACAAAGCTCTGTACTGAAGCCCCTTCTCCAATGCGGAAGACAGGTGACTGTCTCTCTTCACAAATTAACAGCTGCAAATGAAAAACCCAGAACCCTGAGAGCTCTGCAGGAGGCCGCTGTGCCACCCTGCTCAAGCTTTGCAGCCCCCATCCAGGGCAAAGGCTACCCCTCTCCCGTCACGGTGTCTTGTGGCTCTTCCATGGCCTGCATGGCATTCTCTGGGGCAGCCCTGACTGGGTGTCACGGCCAGACCAGCCTGCCCTTATTAAATACATGTCTCACAGAGGAGCTAATTACACTTTAACAGTCCCGCACAGGGAGCAGTGGTCTCACTCAGGACAGGGCTTGGGCTCTGGGGAATTCAGCAGAAGTCTTACAGCTGCTGCTTGGCTCTCCAAATCAGGTCTCCAGTGAGTCTCAGTCCAAACACACCACGTGAAGTGACACCCACCTTAAACAAACCCCGGCAGGTCTCTGGCCCCTTGGGTAGAGGGCATAGCTTTTTATGAGCTTGTACAATGTGGCAGCTACTTTACACATGTTTGCTTATTTCCTGTAATCCTACCCACAGCCTGGAGATAATTGCTATAATTGCCATTAAAGAGTGGAGAACAGTGGAGATTGAGGGAGTCAGGCAATTTCCCCAAAGTCACTTAGATTCAGTAGTGGAGCTGGGCTTCAGATACTGGTGTGATTCCAAAGCTCCTGCTTTTTCTGCTATACCGTGATGCCTCTCCAACACACTCAAAAACTATCCTGGAGTTGGGGAGTGGGCAGAAACTTGCTCAGACATTAGGCACAGAGCAACTCTTCAGAGCATGTTCAGTGGGCCCAGTAGCCAAAGGGACAAGTGGGTGTACACCCTGGGAGTGCCAGGTACAGTAAAAATAAGCCAGTGATCCTAAAACTCAGGACACATGAGGATCGCCTGAGAAGCTTATTTAAAGGCCAGATTCTGGGCCTCCCCACCAGAGAGTCTGGTTCAGTAGCTCTGGGCCTGGCCCAGGAATCTGCATTTTATTACTGTCCCCAAGCAGTCCCAATGCAGCTGGCCCCCAGACGGTGTTTAGAGAAACACCCACATAATCTTCCCCCCCTGCGCAGTGCATTATCCTCTACGAAAACATGCACAGCCCTGGCAGGTAGATGGGGCAAGACCTATTAGTCTAATTTTAAGGAAGATTGAGTTTCCGTACAGTGAAGAGACTCGAGGAAGAGCACAACAGGGAGTGGTAGGGCCGGGGACTGACTCTCATGGTTTCCTGCCTCCAAGTTCTGTGCTTACTCGAGCATGCCGTCTTTCTCTCTGGGGCGAGATGAGAGCAAAAGTATACAGGTACTCTTCAAGACATGGCCCAAAGGTGGGGGTGTTAGGGAGTGGGTCCTTGAGACCAGGGGCCAGTCTTTGGGGCCTGCAGGAGGGGACAGGCTGCTGCAGGGAATAAAGGGGACATTGGCAGCATCAGTGACAGGCCAGCAGGGAGCAAGGCTGAGAGCCAAGGAGACGCCAGTAGCCCAGGTGAGAGATGATGGAGGCCTGGCCAAGGCAGCCACTGAAATGATGGAAGACAACATCAGGAAAGGGTTGTAGGGGCCATGCCCAAAACAGTATTGCACACAGTAGTCGCCAATTAGTTATTAGATGAGCAAAAAGAAGATCAGACACAGGAACCTATTGGCCAGAGTCAAGGACAGAATGCACTCATGGAATTTCCCAAGAAACCTTACTTTGGGCATCAGAGAAAGAGTGGGTCTGGGAAGAGAGTTGAAACAGCTCCATCCTTACCATGTTTTACTCCAGCAAGGGGGAGGGATTGTACTCAGGCAGAGAGGTCCGGGAGGTACGTCCAAAGTAGGTAACAGGCAGGCAGGAAAGAGTCTGTGTCCAGGATATAAATCAATAGTCCCAAAGTTGGGGAGAGACGACATTGCTGGCAGCCCTGGAATCCAAGGCAAGGTTGATGGAAAGGAGGCACGAGCTTCGGAGGGACTACAGCAGTCGGAAGTCATGGGGGGTTAGTGCTAAAAGGAGCCTCAGGGACTGTCCAGCCCGACCCCCTCACTTTACAGGTGAGGAAACTGAGGCCCGGATGTGAGAAGTGCCGCACTCAGGGTGACATACCAGGGACCTGAACCCCAGGACTTCCGACCCTCAGGCCGGCACTCCTTCCAACCCGGCCACCGTCACTAAATACTAGATGGTCCCGGGGACTGTATGCTTTGGAGACACAGAGGCAGCCAATTAAAATATGCAATTTTTAAATGTCAGTTGAGCCTCATATATTAATATAGTCCCCAGATGGCGGCATTAGCATTTGTGCTCCCTCTCATTGCCTGGCCAAACTCGCTGACATGTCTGAAAATCGAAAATGTTATTACAACCTGAGGTGGCAGGGAGCCCTCCAAGGAATACGGGGAGGGGAGAGGAAGGGGGAGGTGAGAGCTTCGGGGTCACGGGCTGAAGACTGGAGGGTGGGGGGAGGAGCTGAGCAGAGGGAAGTCGTGGGTTATTTCCGCATCAGGGCACCCGGGGGCAATGGTCAGATGTTTGGCAAAAAAGCAGTCTGTTAGTTGAAGAATCCGGAAGGTCTCACTAATGACCAAGAAACATGCCTTCTGATCCAGGCTCTGCTTGTAAATTGCCGAGTGGCATCGGGAGGTCCTTTCACCTCCCTAGTCCTCAATTCTCCTTATATTTATGTGATTCAGGTTAGATAATCCCCAGGGCTCCTGTGCCTCCAGCTATGACATTCTCTTTGTGCAGCCCAGCGTGGCTCCCTTGAGACACCAGGGCACCCCTGAGGCAGCGGCTCATAAAGGGACATTCCAGCACATGCTGTCCCACCTCGACCCATCCGTGGTCCCTGACTTTGCTCCTAAAGCTTGGCTCTGATGTACCAACCTCAATCTTGGCTTTGCTGGTGCCAGACAACTTGGAGAACCACCTTCTAGGGCCCTCTTTCCCGCACAGTGCTTGGTGCCTCACCCCACAGTGAGTCCCAGGCCCTGTTCCATGAGGCACAAGTGGAGTCATAGCTTGCTTTAGAAAGCCCAGCAGGAGGTGGCTCTCCCATAGTAGGAACAATAACTGTTGGAATGTTAGCTACATCCCACTTTGGTATGGATGCTTTAGGACAAGGCTGTCATAGCAATCCTGTGATGGTAGACAGAGACAGTCTTATTGCTCTCACTTTGCAAGTGAGGAAACTGAGACTCAGACTAAGAAACTTGCCCAAGTTTGCACAGCCAGTAACGTAGCAGATTCAGGACTCCTAACTCCGCATCCGCCTTTGCAATGGGTTTCTTAGTTAGCAGCAGGACTGGGAATAGAATCCATGTCCCCAACAGCAACGAGGGCCAGCCCCAGCCTTTCAAGGGTTCATGTGGGTGACGATGGTTGCATGAGCTCAAAGGGAGGTGAGAGGAGAGGAGAGAGGCCATAGCTTATGCACACTCTTTAGGTATTTTGTCCCTTGTTCGGACTCAGATGTCCCCAACTTTAACTCTTGCTTCTCATCTTTGTCCCACTCACGCACACACGAATCACATCACATTAGCTGTCACTGGTTTGCAGCTGTTCTCAGAGCAAGTTTTCCAAACTGGGTCAGGTGGAGACTTAGTTTACACATAACAACAATGACAACACACACACACGCTACTTGATTCATGCACATAGGTACGTAGCTATCCAGGCATGCACCCACTCAGATATTCAAATATGCATGTGCATACCCGCAATCACATAACTTTCTGTATGCTTTATCGGTATTAATTGTTTTGTTGTCTGTCTTCTGTCCGAGACCTCTGGACTGTATGACCTATGAGGGGAGGGGCCGAAATGGTCTCTCTCATCCCAAGAACATCAGAGGCAAGTGCAGTGTCCAGCACATAGTAGGTGCTCAATAAATAGGTGTGGAATAAATGGATGAGTCAACACGTATGTGCAAATTGCAAACAACAGTGCGCACACACACAATGCACGCACCCCCTGTACATGTATGCAAACACACACACAGGGACACACGCACACCCACACGGATTCCCAATGCCCCATCAGAGCCCAAGGTCAGGACACGGACAGCACGTTCTCTGACATGAGAGCCCCCAGCAGCCGTTCCTTTGCTATCCGTCTATCTGCCCCATTTATAGTTGAAATAAAACGTGTCACGGCCGCTTCACTGGAGACCAATGTAGACATAGAAGGAAATGGAGAAATATCGGCCCAGCTTGCATTCTGGCTCACTGGCTTGGGGGAACTAAAGGCATAAAGGAGTTTGGACTTAATTGACTTTTTTATTGGGCCTTAATTCACTGGTACTTTTCCAGAGACTGACTGCAACAGGCAGACGCAGGGCTGAGCAGTCTGTGGGGTTGCCAGCCCCACTCACCTCTCTCCCTTTGCCCTTAGGCCTGTTGCAAACCCCTCGTCTACACAGGCCCTCGCTCGGCCTCACGGTGACATGAGGAAGTCAGCAGTGGTACCTGTCTCCCTCTGCCCGGCCCCGTCTTTGACCCTTCCCAGCTGGCCTCTGTTGTCTTAACTCCCGTCCCCCCCGAGGGCATTTCTAATCGTCCGATAACAGTGATTGAGAGCTCGCTGTATGCCCGCGCAGGACGCTGGGATACAGAGATGAACAAGAGCGGATCTTTGCCCTCTGGGAGCCTGAAATCAAATGGAGAGACAAACACATCAATTCCACAGCATAATAGATACCAAAGATGAACCCAGGAACAAGGCCCAGAGAGGCACGGTAAGGCAGTGATTCAGGGAAGGCTGCCCAGACAGGATGCCTCCAATTCCTCTCAAAGTGGGGAAAGAGTTTTGCAGGCAGGGTCCTCCTGGAAAGGGTATTCCAGGCAGGTGGAACAGCAGCGGCAAAGGCACAGAGGGAGGAAAGGGTGGGGCATGTTCCCAGGGCTTGCAGGAGGTCCCATGTGGCGGGCGGGGAGGAGGGAAGAGAGGATGCTCATGAGGGCAGCTGGGCCAAGCGGAATGAACGTGAGCCTGGAAGTCAGTAACCTGGGATCCAGTCCCGGCTTTACCACTTGTTAGCATGTGACTCTGGGCAAGGCACCTTCCTTCTCTGAGTCACGGCGACTTCATCTGTAACAGGAAGAGTTTGAACTCACTAAGCTCAAAGATCCCCTTACCCCAGGGCCTTCTCGTCTTCCTTGCACTGATACTTCTCTGCTGTCCTCAGTCCCTGACTTAGTTGGTGCTGATTTGAGTTGAAAGCCCAGTGCAGGACTTACTGGAGTCTGAAAATTTCAGTCTTAAACGGAGTAACTGTTGGTGTCTGTCCTCCCTGTGTGGCTGGGATTGCACTGAAGTCCCCCCTCTCAGACTCTGCCCCTGAGGTTTGCCGGCCACGGGAGTCCTCCCCAGCTGAGTGGAGAGCGAGGACAACCCAGGGACAGCTCGGGTGGATTGCTGCTGCCTCAGGCAGGACAACTTGTGCTACATTTCAAAGTTTACCATCCAGAACCATCCAGATTCTGGAAGTCAGTGTTTAAAAGGATGAGCTTCAGTGATCTGGGAAACTTTCTCATTTTGCCGTATGAATGAGGCCTCCTCGAAGGTGGGAACATGCTTTGTGCAAACAGAAACGATGTGTCTATAGCCTGGGGGACCTTACATCACAGTTTGCCCGAGACGATGCCAGATTGTGCCTGCTTATCTGGTGTAATTACTGAGAGGGCTCCCAGCTTTCGCTCTCCAAAGCGTCCTCCTTGGGGCAATAAATGTTGTCATCGCCCTGCTCGTGAAGTTTTCTGAGGGCAGGAATTACAGCCAGGAAGCAGCGAGTGCTAGTGGCTTTAGTGGTGCACTGGCCTGGGTGTCCATCCCGGCTCTACCTTGCACGACCGACTTAACTTTCTGAGCTTGGCTTTCTTACACGTGAAATAGGACTTGTAACGCCTTCCACACTGAGTCGCATGGAGAAATAAACAAGGTTTTGGACGTAGTTACCTAACACTATGTGCTCAATGTATGTTCCCGTGCCTTCTGGGTCTTTGGCAACTCTACAATCCTCAGCGCTGGGCAGGGAGGAGATTGGATATTGAATATATGAATGAATGGGTCCATCAGTCGATCAAGCACAGAAGCAGAAATTGGGGCTCCTTTCTCTGCACCCCGGTTCTCTGGCCTATCAAATGAGCTGAGATATTCTCATAGTTCCAAGATTGTCTATTGAGGATGGAGAACTTGGTCCCTTTTCCTGCACTCACACCCCCGAGCCCTCTCATGGTCCTTGCTCTGATATCTCTGCCCTTCTCTTCTGCTTGTAACCTCCAGTCAACTTCTCTATCCTTTTTTTTCCTTTTGATGTTAATGAAGGGCTTGGCGAGTCTAGAGGGGGGTCTTGTCTTCCTCTTCACTCCAGTGCCTCCCCTGGGAGATCGTTACAGACCTGCCTTGCCTCTGAACTCCCTGAAGTTCATCGTGTTTCCTGAACTGCCTCGTGGCAGCAGTATCACATGCTTGGGTTCACAGATCTAAGTTCGAATCCTGGCCCCTCGTTATGTGCTTAAAGGACTGAATTTGGGATCATAATTTGCTCATGGTAGAATGTCTTATAACCTCCCAGAATCTAAGTTTCTCATCCCTAAGATGAGAAAATGCCTAAAATGGGCCTGACGACGCATAGGGCCACATGTAACTACGTAAGCTGTTTCACATGAAACCTGGCCTTAACCCAGCCCTGAGGTCCTCACAAAGTGGCCCGGCCCAACTTTGCCATCCCATCCGGAACTGCCTACCTCCGCAGGCTCCCTGCAATACCACCGGCGTGCTCACTGCTCCCAGAGCACCCCATGCCCACACTCACGCCTCTGTGCCTCCGCTCATGTTGTTCCCTCTGCCCTTCCCCACTTTCGGTGTCCTGAAATCCTCTTTCTCCACCCAGCCATAGTGAAATCTTGCCTTCTCCATGAGCCTTTTCTGATCCCCCAGTTCAGAGCTGGTCGCTCAGCCCAACAGGGCCCTCCCCGTGTATATTTCACTGATCCCTCCATTTAGCACATATTTCCTTCTGCTGTTGTTTATCGCAGCCGTTTGCTTACATGCTTGTCCCCCCAAGAGACACTGCACATCCCTGAGGGTAGGCGCCATTTCTTGTTCATCTCCATGTTACTAAGATTCAGGCTGTGATTCCTAGTTCCATCCTCATGATGCACTGAGCCAGCACAAACCTGTCTCCCATGACACGCAATAGAAATGCAGGGCAAAATACAATTTTTAAAAATTTGAGGAGGGAGGAGGGGACGGGTATATGCATACACAAAGAGTGCAATGCGCACCACCCGAAGGATGGACATATTTGAAACTCGGACTTGGGGCAGGGGAAGGAAAACATACGTAACCTAAATATCTGTACCCCCATAATATGCTGGAAAAAAAAAATTTGAATGCAGAGCCAGGCTCTAAAGAAAGGGGAACTCCAGAAGCCAGAAATGAGGGATTCCTGGAACCAAGACACCTGCGTAAAGCCAGGACCCAGGAATAGCCACCTTTCCATTAAATGGGACTGGAAAACTCCACCTGTCTACCAAGCAACTGGGTCTCTACCAGAGGCTCCAGGTGGCAAGTGTGTGGGAGCATGAGTGCACGTGTCTGTATGTATGTGTGTTCATATATGTGTGTGTGCATGTGTGCGTGTGTGTGTGTGTGCATGTGTGTGTGCATGTGTGTGTGTGTGCGTGCTCTGTGCTCAGTTCACATAAAGTCCCCTGAACACCTCCTGTGTGCAATCCTTGAGCTGGACACAGGGGATCTGGCCACGACTGGCCCACAGTGCTCTCCCACGACGTGAATGTTAGAATATGTGCCCCAGGAGGAAAGAGACCCTTGGGGACATACACGCTGCCATTCCAAACACTTTACCCATGTTGTCTCTTAACCCCATGACAGCCTTATAAGGTGGAGGGTATTACGAGGAAGAACTGAGGCAAGGGATGTTGACTACCTACCCTTGGGCAGAGCCCTCATTGGAAGCCAGGCAATTTGTGAACTTGGGAGGGTAAATGCCATGGTACATAACCTTGAGCCACATACTAGGTGCACCAAAATACCTGTCGAATGAAGACCCGAATAGGTGTCTGGGAGGAGGTCACAGGGCATTTCAGGAAGCTGTGGTCAGGGCCAGGCCCAGCTGTGCCCAGCTCTCCACAAAGGGCACCCATGTTAAATAAAACGGGCTCCCCTGACCTCTCGGTGCTGGGGAGATGGTTTTCTCCTGTCTCAGAACGATCAGTCTACCCTCATTTCCCTTCGAGACTATTCTTGATTTGTTTCTTCCCCTCCTCGCTGTGAGTCTGGCTCTAACTCCCTTCTCGGGTCTCATTTGGTGGTTACCACTTATGTTCTAAAATGCGCCATTAGGCGTCTGATGTATGGCGTGTTCAGCGGGGCGGCCACACTGGTCACCGGGGAAAGGAAGAGGCTGCCGCCGTCTGCCGGAGCGCTGCCCACCCACAGTGACTGCCTGTCAGCCTCTTGGGGGTGGCAGGCTGTCCCAGACAGAGTGACCTCCTCCCGGAGCACGAAGCGCCTGCCCCCACGCATAGCTCATGCATCTGTTTGTTTACCCAGCACACAGTTATTAGACACCCATGGTGTGCCAGGCGCTGGAGACACAGAGACGAAGGAGATGCCTTTCCTGCCCTTGTGGGAGTCACCGTGCGTGACTCGGGGCCTGGTCAGGACTGGCTCAGAGTCTGGGATGGGGTCACGAGCCAAGGCCTCGAAGGCTGCAGCTTTGAGTCTGGGGGCCATGGGGGTGTCACTGGGAGACTGTGTCCTCACAGCGTGGACAAACAGCTCTCTAGCACCATGCACTTCCAAGAGAGATGGGGACGATCTAGGGCCTGGAGAGGCCCGGCAATTCTCCTGAAAATTGCTTGGGATTCCCCTGGAGTCCTAGATGTTTATCCATGGAAGGGTTCTTGTAGATTTTTCTCCCCACTATTTAAGCCAGGCTGACCCATTCAGTCATCCCTTAGCCACCCGGGAGATGGGAGCCTGCAGTGGCAGCTGCTGTTCGAAGCAGCCTCCAAGCCCCGTCCCCTTCTGCCATTGCATTCCGGCTGTGCTTGGGCTCAGCTCCCCCTGGGAAATAATAACACCTGTGATAAGCATGGCTGGCTGTATGCCAGGTGCCCAAGCTCATTTAATCCTCTCAACAAGCCTGCAAAGTGGTCCTACCTCCCATTTTACAGATGAGAGAACTGAGGCTCACAGAGGTTGCATCCCTTGCTCAGTTCACACGCACAGCGGGTATGCAGTGGCATCTGGATCTGAACCCCAAAACTCATGCTGCCGCTGGCTCAGACTGCTTTCCAAACCTGTATTTCCTCATCCTGGTTTGGATTCTCACCTCCCCTCCACTCCCCTGTCCCCAGGTTTAGGGCCCTTGAGTATCTGCCCTGCCTCCACCTCCAGCACCTCCCGCAATCTGGAATGGGGAGCTCCGGCTCCAGTTCACGGCTCTGGAGGAACCAGCTGTCTCGCAGACCCTCAGCCAGTGCTGGACGGGCCTGACAAGTGCCCCCTCCAGGAGGAAAGGGTGAGGACCCTGACCGAGGTTATCTTTCAGTCTCCTGCTCTCAGCAACAGCCTCCAACATCTGGGGTTCTTGGGGGGTGGGGAGGTTGAGGAACACTGACGTAGTTTTTGCAAAAATACTTCTAGTGACAGGGAGCTCACTACCTCCCAGTGCAGTCCATTCAGTTGGCAGTCAAAATGGGTTTTGGTAGCTTCATCTTTGTTTAGTAATTAACATATATCTACTTCGCTATGAAAAATTTCAAACATCTACAAAGCAAACAGAATAGTATAATGAACCCCACGTCCCTGTCACTCAGGTCCTGCAATATTATCGTTTGGACATACTTGTTTCCACTGTACGCCTGCCCACTGTCCTCCCCCACCTGAGACGAGGAGGAGGAGGGTGGTGATGATGATTTAACATTTCCTTTTTGCTGTAAGATTTATGTACGTTGACACGAGAAGCCTTACCTGTATTGTTTTGGCAAATGGATGCACCTTTGTAACCTGTACCCTTATCACGATATAAAATATGTCCATCTCGCCAGGAAGATTATTGCTGGACACTTTAATCATTAAGTTATTTCCCTACAACCCAAATTCTATAACTCTCTTCCACAACAGAACGGAATACGTTTATTCTTTCTTCCAAATGATATCTCTTCAAATATTTGTAGACAGCAGTTGTGATTCTCTCTAAATCTGCTCTCTTCCATTCTAAATCCCCCCAGCTCCTCCAGCCATTTCTGTCTTTGTTTGGGGAAGACAGGGGGGGTGACTGGTGACATTGATAAAAGTAAGCCTGCCTTCCTCCTTACCCACCCCCTTTCCAGCCACATCCCACCTGGATCCATGAGGACAGGAAGGGGTTTGCTGTGGGAGGAGCTGCCCACCTGGCAGAGTGTCTACTTTGAAGAATGCTGGCTCCATAGGGTGGGGCCACACAGGTGTACCCGCTTTGCGCAGACTTTAAACAGCTGAGCTGTGCGTGAGTTTCTCTTTATAAAACAAATTGCAGATGAATGCTTTCATTCATTTTTTTAAATTTATTCATTCACTCAACAGATTTCTATTGAGTAACTGTGCTAAGCTAGGACGTATATAGAGTACTTGGGTAAATAATTAAGACATAGTCCCAGAGTTTGGGGTGGAACAAAGAGAGACAAATAAGTGCATGTGTTCATTCCTCCAGCATTTGTTGGTTACCTGCTAAATCCCCGGAATTAGCAGACAACTGGGATCCCGGCAGCGTGGTGGATGCCGGGGTCACCCTGTTCCACTGAGGCACGCATCCGGCCAGCAGCTGGGGGTGTTGGCAGCTGACAGCTCTGCACTCTGGAAATTCCCTGTCTGGGAATTGCCCTCTAGTGCAGAGAGGTACCTTGCCCAGGGTATGCCCTCTCCCTCCCCAGGGGTGGCCCAAATCCAGTGGGCATATAAAAGCTGGCCCCTATCCCCAATCCAGGACAACTCCCCAGCTCCAGAGATACCCATGGGTCAGCTGAGGCCTCTGTTGCAACTGCATGGGAGTTCAACTGCTCCTGCCAACTTCATTCCCAAGTGAGTGTGATCCATAGGTGTGGAGCCCAAGAACACTGCCTGATACACCTCCTGAGTGCAAGTTTCTGTCTCCAGTCTGCTTCCCAGTGAACCTGGGAAGTGTGTGAAAGCCAGACGGCCTAGGGCTTGCAGCCCAGTGTGGAGAGATGGGCGTCGGTCATGACCACACAGATAAGCAGCATAGGGCTTGAAGGAAAAGTACATGGCACCATGAAAGAGCCTGCCTTCATCAGACCCAACCCTGGTTTGGAGGAGCCAGCCGAGATCTGAAGTTCAAGTAGCAGTTAGCAGACCACCCAGTGTGACAGGGTGGAGGTGAGCACAGAGTGCTGCCAAAGCCCCGAGGAGGGCACCTAACCCATTCTGAGGAAGAGGGCAGGTAGTCAGGGAAGGCTTCCTGGAGGAAGTGTGCCCAGGCTGGAGTATGAAGTATGAGCAAGAGTTAACTCGATGAAAGCGGGGTGCGTTCTGAGCAGAGGAGTCAGCATGTTCGGAAGCACAGAGTTAGGAAAAAGCACGGCATGTTTGGAGAGAGGCGGAGCTGGCAGAGCTGACCCGTGGGGTGCAGGAGGGAAGAGTCTAGGAGGTACCAGGTGGGGCCTCGGTCCTGGGCATTCCCGTGTCCTGGCCCAGCCAAGGAGCGTGCAGCCATACAAGGGTGTAAGCAGGGGAGTTTGCTTTCCAGAAAGGTCCCCCGACTGCTGTGCGGAAAATGAACGGAGAGGAAGGGAGTGGGGGCAGGGAGACCCGGCGGGAGGCTGTGGCGGTTGACCAGGAAGGAGATGAGCAGCTCCGCCCTGCTGCACGGCCGAAGCCAGGCGGGCCTGGGAGGAGGAAATTAACGGCAGAGATATTTTTGAAGCAGAACCAACAAGACTTAACTAAACCTGCAGAAAGCTGCTAACCTGTCTCCCTCAATTCTTTCGCTTTGGGGAACAGGGTTGTGAAACTTCAGCTGAATTTCGGGGATAGAGCAAAGACTCATTTTGTTAATCAGCAAAACCACCAGCCCACTCCGAAGAGTTTCAAGCCACCCCTCGGCCACACCTAGGAAGTAACTGGCACTCAAGAGTCTCAATACACTGGCTTGTAGTTGGTCTAATTTATATTCCGGCACATTGGAACATGCTCAAGTGCAAACCTTAGGTTTTATCCCATTGCTGAGAAATAGGAGCATGTATTTTTTTTGTCTCTGTTTCCACATAGCGGGATGCACAGAGCTCAGACTTCTTAATCAGACACACCAGGGTTGAGATCCTAGGTCTGCCCCTGACATGCTGCACGATGTTAGGCGAGTTGTTCAGCCTCTCATGGATTCTCTTTCTTCTTCTCTAGCGACGGGAGTAACGATCAGGTTGCTGGGAGGTTTAAATGGGATCCCGCGTGTGTGGCACCTGACATGCTGCATAAGTCTCAATTATCCCTCTGGAAAAGGTCTGCGGCAATTACCCAGAACCTCCAAAAGCATTCATCAGGCAAACAAATGTTTACCCGCCTTGCTCCCCAGCAGAACAGACAATAGACAGGGCTGGGGCCGCCGCAAAGCATAGTAAAGAACTGACATTCGATCCTCCAAACGAGCCCTCAGAACTCACGGTGGGTTAGCACATCCATCGTCTCGCTTGGTCCCCACAGCAACCCTGTGAGGGAGGTGTGGCCCGACCATTTGACACACGACAAAGCAGAGTCATGGAGACAGAAACAGAAGAGCCTGGACTTCGTTCCCAGGTATCCCTGAGAAGTATTTATTATCCCTATCCTACAGAGGAGGAAACAGAAAGTCAGAGAAAATAAGTAACCGGCCCAAGGTCACATGGCTCAGGACTGGTAGAAACTGGATTTCACCCTTGGATCCATCCCAGTAAAAACGCCTGTGTTCTTCACTGTTCCTGCATGCACCGCTCTACTCCATGACGCCTCTGCAAATAATCCGCCTTCTCTGAGCCTCAGTTTCCTCATCTGTAAATGGGACAACAGTGCCTATTTTGTGAGTTCGTTGGGAGAGCATGTTGTCGCTCACTTTCATCATGTCTGTCTCTAGTCCTGTCTTCACCTGACTTTATCCTGAGCAGGGCCTGGATAGGGTACAAAATTTGAGGGGGGGCCCCACTCTCAGGTTAGTGCAAATACAGCCCTGGGAAGTGAGTGTCTTTTTACATCTTGCGTCAAGGTCTTTATCTGCTTTGTTCTAGTCCTGGTCCCAACTGGAGATCCAAAGAGGAGGTGGCTGTGGAGAGGATGGGAAAGACAGGCTGTGGGGTGCACTGACATAAAGCAATAGCAGAAAACGGGCCCTGCTGCAGATGCCCGCGGCTCAGCAGGAACGAGGGGCCGGACCGAATACGACACAGGTGCACCTCGCTTTACGGGATCGTTCCTGGAGAGCCGCACCGTGTCAACTGATGTGCCTGAGTCCGTGATGATCTTACAGCTGCTTTGTCTCCCTGATGGTCTTAAGCTGTTTCGTCTTCATTTCTTACAGCTCACGAGCTACTCGAGGGTAGTGGCCACGTCTTATTTGTCTTTGTATTCCCAGGACCTAACACGGGATTTGACATGTAATAGTTGCTCATTAGATGTCGACTGAACTAAAGAATGCTTTGTCTTTTCATTTGCAAAGCCTCTAATCACCATAGGTCCTTTGATACTCAGATCCTAAGTCAAGTGGCACGATGAAACTGTCCTCGCCTGGGACTCCAGTCTGCCAGCATCAGACAGTTAAGGCGTGAGGATGCTCAATAAATATCAGCTCGACTTAAAAAGCGAGTGAATGGCAGAGTCATGGTTTGACTCCAAAGCCTATGCTCTCTCCACGACAGTGCAGGGGCCAAGTCTAAGCAATATTCCTAAAATATGCAAAGTCCTACCTCTGTCACCAAGTCCCTTCTACCCAAAGCCCCAAATTGTGCCCCTCATGTTGCCCTGTGGCACCTGCCCGAACCTCCCCCCATTTTCACGCATTGCCCCTTATTACAGAAACTCTGGCAGAACTTACGTTCTTCTGGCACAAGGATGGTAAATAGGGTGTATCTCAGTTGCCAACCCCAACAGACTCATAGTGGCATCCAGAATTATCCAGCTGAAAGCAACTGCGAGCCCTGGAGGGAAGGAGCATTGTGATCAGTTGTGTCTTCTCTGGACCTGGGATGGATGCATGCTGTATGTCTGCCAGTGGGCCCTGATTGCATGTGTCGGGAAAGCAATCTGATGAAAGTACAGAAAGCCCTCCACGTTTGTGAATCTGTGATGGCTTCGAACATTCATAATGCAAGCTTTGCTACTAAAATCATGTGCAATCTATCTCCAGGACCAGCTGCGGGAAGAACTCGAAGACAATGACATTCTCTGAGCAGTTCCTGGACAAACTGAAATACGATTTTAATGAGAAAACGTGAAATCACTTAAGAATGTGGTTCGAGGATTTTAGTGCCTTATGGGTAGTTACCTATTTGACCTTTTCTTGATCAGCATTTAGAATCAGCCTGCCTTGGGATTGTTTTCCACCCTGCCATTAATTGGAACATCTGCTTTTCCTCTGTAAACATCATAAACCATCATTTGATTTCCACTGATGCATCACTTCCAATGCGGCCCTGTAGAATAATGCAAAATTAACCAGAAACACAACAGAACACACTTCTGATTCCCACCTCCCCCCTCCCCTGCTTCCACACCTGCACGAAAGAAGGGAGATTGCCAGCAGGTGTGTAACGAGGCAGGTACAAGGAGTGACATGTGTCTCATCTCAGGGTTGGTCATCCGGGTATAAAGCACACTCGCAGTGAAAGGGGTGAGCCCACCCATCTAGTAGAGGAGCTGGGAAGGTGAGGGAAAGTTAAGTTCAGCTGAGCAGAAAATACCCAGCCAGGACGATGTAAACTTCTTCTGCAGGAATACCCAAGGAATGTTCCAGAAGGGGTCTATACACAGCCACAGGAAAACCAAGCAGGCATGTATTCCTGTAAATCCAGCAGGAGGCAATTAGAAGCAGGACTATGGCTGTAATCACAGGATTAGGCAAGCAACTGTGAAAAGAACTTGTGATGGTAACCACCATTCTACTCTCTATGAATTTGACTTTTTTAGATTGCACAGATAAGTGACATCAGGTGGTATTTGTCTTTCTGTGCCTGGCTTATTTCACTTGGCACAATGTCTTATTTATCTAGATTCATCCGTGTTGTCACAAACAATAGAATTTCCTTCTTTTTTAAGGCCGAATAGTATTCCACTGTATATATACCACATTTTTTCATCCTTTCATCCGCGGATGGGCACTCCAGCTATTTCCATATCTTGGCCATTGTGACTAGTGCTGCAGTGAGCACGAGAATGCAGACGTCTCTTTGACATACTGATTTCAATGCCTTTGGATACACACCCAGGAGTAGGATTGCTGGATCATGTGGTACTTCTATTTTTAATTTTTTCAGGAACTTTCATACTGTTTTCCAAAATGGCTGCACTAATTTGCACTCCCGCCAACAGTGTAGGAGAGCTCCCTTTCCTCCACATCCTCACCAGTGCCTGTTATCCTCCAAATTGTTGATAACAGCCAATCTAACAGGTGTGAGGTGATGTCTCCTCGTGGTTTTAATTTGCATTTCCCTGATGGTTACCGATAGTGAGCTTTTTTTAATATATCTGTTGGCCATTTGTAAAACTGGACACCAGAGGATGGGGGCAGTGTTGGGGGAGAGGACAGGGAACAGGAGGTGTTGGTAAAGGGATAGAAAGTTCCCATTAGACAGAAGGAACAAGTTCTGGTGTTCTCTTGCTCAGCATGGTGACTATAGTTAATAACAATGTATTCCATATTTCAAAATCGCTAAAAGAGTGGATCTGAAATGTTCTCACCGCAAAGAAATGATAAGTATGTGAGGTGATGGAAACGTTAATTAGCCTGATTTGCTCACTCCACAATGTGTACATGTATCGAAGCATCGCATTATACCCCATAAATTTGTCAGTTAAAAAACCAAAAACAAAATCAAGTATCTAAGAAAAAACTTGTAAAGAGAACCGTGAACCCAGAAATGACATCCCGTAGGAGCCCAGATATCAGAGCTCAGCTGCAGAATCTCTATGAGTAATAATAATATTAGTTAATTTCATCAAGTGAATGCCCTCTGCCAGGCACTTCCAATCCGTTATGTGATGGGTAATCGGAATGTAGACCAAGATGTTCCCGGCCAAGTGTGGCAGACCCAGGGCCACATCCCCAGTGCCGGCTGCTGTATTGTGAGCACACACGGACTCCAATCTGCTCCGCCTGGGAATTGGAACAGGGCTGGGGCAGGAACTGCGGCAGTAGGGTTGGAGCAGGCAGCTGGGGCAGCGGGGACATGGGAACGGACTGCAGAGGGTTTGTGGCCGCGTGCTCTCCTTCACTGCCTTCTGGGCGCCTGCCCTCCTGAACGCAGGGAACCCTTCCCACAGCTGGCTGCAGCCAAGTGGGTGTTCTTTGCAGTCAGCCTTTGGTCACTAGAAATGTGCTCTTTCTTGTGTAATTTATTCTCCTTGGTCCTGCATTCCTAAGTTTGGTTTGGTGACCTGTTGGCAATGGGTAGATCAAAGAGCCAGGCTTGTTGGGGGGGCCTCTGAGGCTGACAGCTTCTGTTGGAGAGAATCAGATGCCAACTCCTCCTGGTCACTGCCTGTCTGTCTTAATGCTTATCCACTCTCTGACAGCCAAGCACCACTATTCACTGTGCACAG
This sequence comes from Indri indri, assembly GCA_004363605.1. Taxonomy (NCBI): domain Eukaryota; kingdom Metazoa; phylum Chordata; class Mammalia; order Primates; family Indriidae; genus Indri; species Indri indri. Next base: position 134,033 of record RJWJ010000535.1, read on the forward strand.
TCCCTGGCACATAGCATGTATTCAGCCAGGATGATCTGACTGCAAGTCTATGTCCTTCCACCCATCCTGCCCACCTCTTAGTAGATCCCATGGTTGTCTGCCTGAGGGTGTCAGACTCCAGAGTGCAAGAGAGCTGGACTGATGAGCAGACAGGCAGGGCTCAGGGGGCAGCCGGAAGCATGGTCTGGCACCACTGGCCTTGCTGAGAGCATTAGCATCCGCTAAGACCAGGAGCCAGTCTAGGGGATCTGTCACAACCTGCTAAATACCACTGCTGTCACCACCACTGTCCCTAGGGAAAATCCCATGACATTCCCCCACTTCCCCACCACCACCACCGTCACTATGCACTCTTACACACTGCTAGCACCAGCCAAGAACAATCCACAGGGCCACCCTCCCCACCGGGCAATTCCTAAAGGGTAGACTCATGTCTGTATCCCCAAGGCCTGGCGTGGTGCCTAAAATACAAGAGGTGTTCTATGGATGCTCGTGAAGTGAATGAATGAGAGAGCTACGAATGTGGTCCCAGATAAAACAACACCTCAGATTCACTCTCCACAGCCCAATAGCAACTCTTTCCCTCCCCAGCTCCTTCTGGGCTTCTGCACAATCCAAACCACAAACAGGAAAGCTCCCTGCCTGGGCTAAGGAGTTTTGGATTTTTACAAGGTACTTTTAGACCCATTACAGCCCTTTAGATCCTTACGACAACCCTATTGGAAGATATCTTTACCGGCATTCCCAAGATGAGAGCTCAAGATGCAAAAAGATGAAACAACTTCCCCAAATCAGTGGCAGAGCCAGCCTTGGAAACTGGGGTTGCCTGGTCCCCAATTCCAAGCTTGATTTTTCATCTTTCACCCAAACCTCCCATTAAATGTCTAAGTATGTGCCAGGTGCTCAGCCAGGGACTGGGAATGCAGAGATGAAAATAACACAACCCCTCTACAGGAGGCAGGAGAGTCCTCAGAAGGGAGAGCCACCAACCTGCCATTGCACCCCTCTGAAGTTTCCATCAAGCCCAGACGCCTGCCAAGCCTCCCCGCAAACGGCCAAGCTGCAGTCCAACCCTAAAGGCTTCTGGTTCCCCACCCCCCACTTCATGATCTCAAATCGGACCGAATTTGGGATTGTCAGATGCGTCGTCAGGAAAGATTCATCGGCAGGGGCCTGGTATGTTGAACGCTTTTCCTTTGTCCCTCTGCCTCTGTGCGACGTCCCCCAAGAGAACATTAACTCGCAAAATCGAAGGAGAACACTCAGAGCCGCCCGTCACTCCCCTTCGTGTTGTTTTCCCAACTGACAGACAGATTTGCAGTCTCTCGATGCTCTTTTTGCTATGTAGCATTCACACATCTCTTCCTGCATGGTCTGAAGCTCCCTGGACAGTTGCCCAGCAGAAAAGGCCCTGGCTATGCTTCAGGCTCGGAGGCAGGAGACAAGAGAGCCTCTGCCTCTTAGTGAAAACAGGCACAGGAAATGTCACATCCCAGCAGATGGGCTGGGGGGCGTGGAGGAGGGGGGTCACATTACCATATCCTACGTTCGGGTAATGCTAAGCCTTCTTCGAACAACATCTTCACATGAAGGGAAAAGCCAAGCAAACCACTCTCTAGCTGTAGGACCTCAGGCAAGGTATGTCGCCTCTCGGAGCCTCAGTTTCCTCATCTGCAAGTTGGGGAGAACAACACCTGCATCAGAGGGCTTTGTGAGCCTCAGCAGACGGAGGGTGTTCAAAGCAACGAGCACAGTGCCCACTCATGGTAAACGCCCCATAATTGTTCTTGGTCTCTTTCCCCCCCAAGAAAAGCAACCTCTAGGAGAAGGCTATTAATGATGTCCTGACAAACATGGCGGCCTCCTGCTTAGAAGGGCGGAGGGGCAGCGGGGCTGCATGCTGGGTCTCATTGTCCTCGTCTCCTCCATTCCCAGGAGGTGCTTGCATGGATATTCGTTGAAATCGCCTTTTTAACCCCATTGTGGGAAAGAGCACAGTCGTGCAGCACTTCTTAGAGCAAAACAGGTGGTCAGACATTCCTGTTGCAGGAGCAGACGGATGAGCAAGCAGATTTTTAAGGGTCCTCGCCTTGGAAGAGCTTAACCGTCTAGGCAGCCTCCTTGCTAACACATACCTCTGGCTGTGTTTACTTTTCGGGCACCTTACCCGCAGCTTCAGAAAACAAAAGGCAGATTCATTTTGTTTACTGGAAGCCTGGTAACCCCTTTGACAGACTTACTTTCTCACTTCCCAATTGTGCGAAATGTGTTTGAGGGGTTCGAAAGAGAAAAACAAAACAAACAAAGCTAAACAACTGGCTTTAACAAGTGCATTATTTTGAAAACAGCCTAATGAGAAACGCCAGTAACTCGTTGAGAGGAAAACAGAATCAACTCAGGAAAAAGAAAAAGAAAAAAAAAAAAAAAGCTGAGTTTTAGAGGCGTTTTGGAACAGTGCGATTTCATTTCCTTCGAGTGCAATGAGCAAGAAGACAGGAGAAACCCATCGCCTAGGGAGAAACCCTAAAGGTCAGGATTAATGAATGGGTTAGAAGGTTTGGTGCCCGCCGGCCCAGCTGTGTGCTGGTAAGTGGATGTTTGAACAGTCCTTAAGGGGTCTTATCCATAATTTATTTTCTTAAGTAGGTACATGGTGTAGAAATGCTGTTTGCACTATTAATTGGAGCAAAAAACCGTGTCTTCATGGGTATCAGCCGTTCCTACCCTCTCCCAGCAAGGCCTCCACTTTGCATTTCCTGAGCTCTGGAAGGCAGAGTGCCCCAACAGGTCACGCCAAGCTTGGATGCCAGCACCTAGGCTGGCAGCAGTTGCCAATCTTACCCTCCTTCCCGGATGCAGTGCCCCAGGAAAGGGACGCTAGCTAGCCGTTATCTCCAACTCCTGCCGTGTGCAAACTGAAGGCTTAGAGGAAAAGCACAGGCCCGAGCCATCAAGCCCAGGTCAGACTTCACATCTGCCCCCTAAACTAGCTGTGTCACATGGGAAAAGTCACTGCAACTCTCTGAGCCTTAGACGCCACCATGTACAAAATGAGAAGTTTGGAGGAGACCTTTGGTGTCTTGCATTTTGCTAGGATTCCTCTGACTCTGAGATGCACCTCCCCCACCAGCAGGTAGGAAAGCCCTGATGTCAGCAAAGCACCAGCCTCACCAGTCTGCCAGGAGCAGAGCAGGTTGGGGGAGGGGTGATGGTGTGAGCTGTAGCTGGGAGGGATGGGGTGGGAGAGCACAGGCTTTGGAATGAGACAAGGAGAGATTCACCCTAACTTCTCCACTTACCAGCTCTGTGACCTGGCTCAGCTTCTCTAGGCCTCAGTTTCCTTATCTGTAAAATGGAGATGATAATACCAACCTCGCAGGGCTGTTGCAAAAATTAATGATGGCAGATATAAAGTGACTGGCACCAAAGGCTCTCCAGGGAGGGCAGCAAGGCCAGTGTGAGATTTCAGAGCTCCTGTAAGAGTTACCGGAATGCCACGGAGACTTTCTCCCCATCCCCCACTTCTGTGTTTCTTTGATTTAGAATGTGCCCACTTCAGACTGGTGGTATCTACTGCACCAACAAGCCATTACAATTCAGTTGTTGGAATTCATATGTGGACTTTCAAAGTGTGTTGTATGCACCGAAGCATCTCCGTCTCCAAGAACTCCTTGGCCCCCAGTAATCTCATTGGCTGCCCCGGGCTCCCAGCAGCAGGCTTAACCTCATTAGGGAATACGCAGTCAGTGGCGCACGGCTGTTTTCGTCCCCTCTAACTACTTTAAGATGAACTTGGTATTGTGTGGGCATACGCAGAGAGGACCGGAACCCCCCCAACTCCCCCATTCTTCAATTCATCTCTCGCCCCCTCTCCATAACCTGAATAACTCATCTCTCTTCTGCTGGAAAGGAGACACGTGGTACTGCCCCCTTGGCGTGGATTCATAACCAGTTAAGATGCCTATTAGGTAACCTTCCAAACAAATCCACTTGCAGTCTCTGATTTAGGCTCTCACAACCACATGGCACAATTATCTTGCCCAATTTGCGGAATCGGGAATGGAAAATGATATATTCAGGGCCACGGATGTGCCACGCTAGCAGCGAGCTGCCTTGCTGTCATCCTTTTAACTTCCTTGATGGACAGGTCTCACCCCTGAGTCCCCGCTCTACCGCCTCTTGGCACCGTGATCTTCTGCAGCCTCAGTTTCCTCACCTGTAAAATGGGGGTGCGACTATAAGATGCCTCTGTTATCTCATTAAGAATGAAATAACACCTATGAGAGTGCCACACAGGGGCCAGCACGGAGCAGAAGCTCAGGAATTGTTAGTTCCCTCCCTCCAACATCGTAGGGCCATCGAGAAAGCTGAGCTTGTATGTAGACGCAGTCTCTAAACAGAAACGCACCATGCAAACGTTAGCAATGAAGATGACAGCCGTGGGCCTGTTTTTATCTCAGAAGACCCCCTCACTCCTGGAGATCCAGGTTTGAAATGTGCATCTTCCTTAATTCTTACTTAATTCTTACAAACCTGTCCGATGTAGTGCAATTCTAGACTCTGCAACCCGGCAAATCCAGCCCCACCATCCACAACGGGGGCTGACAGCACTTACCGGGAGAGCAGAGAAGCGCCCGGCAGAATGGCAGGTCTACAGCAGCAGCGAGCTCGGCCTGACAGTCTGAACTTAAATAAATAGTATTTTCTGGCTGGGGGCGACAAGGCGTAAATTTGAAGCGTGCGTTCTTCCACGTCACCGTGCCCCGAAATGCAGAAGGAGAGGTGCGTCTTGTCCCAAGTTTGTAGCAAAATCGCACTGCGTGTAAATGGTTTTCTGGCCTTTGATGTTGAGCAGAGAGGAAAATAATCCTCTGCAAAGAGGCAGGCAGGAGCAGCGGGCTCAGCAGCCCGGTCAGGGAGGCTGGCAGAGGCGTGCAGCCAGCAGGCGCTTTGCTTTCTTTAGCCCCTTCACGGGCGCCCACGAAGGTAAACTGTCCCCAGTCATCTTAGTTCCTAAAAGGATTATTTCCACCAGTATCTTCCTGGAGGAGCAAGCAGAAATGCTTCGGTACAATCGAGTGGGAAGCTGAGAAGGCCAGAGCCGAGAAAGGGAGGGAAGGGGAGGTGGACAGTGTGTCAGCATGGGCTCGGCCAGGACCGGGTGAGTCACCAGCAGGGAAGGGCACTTCTGGAGGTGGGCAGGGGCATGGGGCAGCGGCACCTTGGCACTCATTCATTCATTCATTCACGAATTCATTCAACAAATCACACGCAGTCCCTGCCCTCGTGAAGCTTACGGTCTAGAGGAAAACACTTCAACAAATAATTCCACAAGTAACCATGGAGTTACACACTTCCGTAGACACTAGAAAGGAAACAAAAGGGGGGTGTGAGGTTGTAAAACAATAAGCCCTGGGCCAGGCGCAGTGGGCTCATGCCTGTAGTCCCAGCATTTTGGGAGGCTGAGGCAAGAGGATCACTCAGGCCAAGAGTTCGAGACCAGCCTGGGCATGTGGTGACACCTTCTTTCTATAAAAAAAAATTTTTTTTTAATTAGCTGGGTGCAGTTATGTGCATATCTGTAGTCCCAGCTATTCTGGAGGCTGAGGCAGGAGGATCACTGGGGCCTGGGAGTTGGAGGTTGCATTGAGCTATGATGATGCCGCAGCACTCCAACCTGAGTGACAAAGTGAGACCTTGTCTCAAAACACACACACATACACAAAACGAAAACAAAAACAATTTTAAAAAAAAACGATAAGCCCCAATTTAAAAGGAGGCTGAGAGCTGCGGGGTGGGGCAGCTGAGCAAGACTTCTCTGAGGCGGCGGCTTGGAAGCTGAGGCCTGATCAGGAGTCAGCCAGGCGAGGTGTGTTGGGAGAACTTTCCAGGCAGGAGAAACAGCATGTGGCAAGGCCAGGCGGGGAAGAGCTGGCTGCATATCTGGGAACTGCAGGGGCCAGGACGTTTGAAGCATGTGAGAGAGGGGACAACGGGGGACAGGGGCTGAGCCATATAGGGCCCAGAGAGGATTTGGGGCTTTATAATAAATGCAACGGGAAGTTGCAGAGGATTTTAGGCCTCCTCCTGATGGTCCTGACTTGATAAAGAATTTAGCCGTTGTAGATTGTCACTTGGCCGTCTCTGAGAATTGGCCACAGTCACCCTCTGGCTCCCCACCCCTGCTACTCTGGTGACACCACCCCTGACCAAGCTCTGACCTACATCAGCATGAACTTGCCCCAGAACCCCACCCCCAGGAGGAGGAGCAGGAGAGATCAGACTGACACTGAGGGTGCCATCGGGAGCCACCACCTGAGCTAGAGTGAGTGCCAGCCCTGGCCAGGGGCAGCCTAGGAGGGGAGCAAGTCTCTGCCCACCCCACTATAAGGACCCGTCTCTCCCTCTTTTACAGGGAAAGGCTTCAATTCATGAGGCTTCCGTTCTGCTGGGTGTCTGCACAAAGCAGACACTCAGTTAATGATCAGTTGCAGTTCAGAGATGGGAGGATCTCAGCATCCCCCTAGACCCTCCATCTCTTCTTGTAAGTGGGGAAACTGAGGGAGGCTGCTGACCTTCGGCAAGTCACTTTCTCTCTCCCAGGTCCCTCTTTCCTTATCTGTAAAGTAGGGTGGGTGAACGAGTGGATCTTTAAGACCCTTTGTCATCATCCTCAGATGCTCAGGGAGGGTCAATACCTTTACAAACAACATTCGGCATGTTTTGGCAGGGCTGGGATCATGGCTGACTCCAGAAGTAGATGTCACACCAACCCCAGCCTGAAGTTCAAGACCCAGATAGTGGGGGAGGGCTGAGTAAGGGAGTTGGAATTTGCAAAAGTCTGATGCTAAGCTGAAATATACTTTTGCTTATAAATCTCGTCATATAGATAGGCAAATTAATATTGTAAGCAATTTAGGAGACAAGATATTTAGAGTGTCTACAAAAAAAAAGTTCTATTGGAGCACCCTAGAAGTCACTGCAGATGCATTGAACACCACGCAAAGGATGTGCTAATTATAAAATGCTCGTATCTGTTCATTACAGTCGTCCCCAAGAGCATCTCTCCAAGGGACAAGTTCATTAGCCAAGTTCAATTCCTGTATGCAATAGTGACGATAAAACTTAGCTCTTTGAAAAACCGCATTTGATGTGGACTTCGCGTTAATCCAGCTGTTCTCCCCCACTATGAAGCTGAGAGAGTAAGGCTTGGCTGTCCTGAAATAGTGCAGCTGGCCAAGGACTCAAAACTGTTTTGTATCATGGAGAAATATATAAAATCTGGTGTTTCTACAGGTCCTGAAGGCAGGAAGTAGGGCTTGTACGTTTTTGCAATCCCTGTAACACTTGCATCTAGTGGCAGCACATGCATATGAATTAGCTGATGGCAAAAGCAAGGCAGAGAGAAGCAGTATGTGACTCGGAAGCATCCCGGTGACAAAAACCCACATGTCCCTCCCAGGACAGCACACCCAGAAAGAGTATGTGTGTTAGAATTAGACAGACGTGGATTCGAATCCCAGCTTCTTTACTTACTAGTTGTGTGAACTCAGGCAAGTCACTTAACCTCTCTGGGCCTTGGTTTCCTCCTCTGCACAACAGGCAAAGCAATACCCACCAAAGTTCACGGTTGCAAGGGTTAAGTGAGATAACACTGGTAAGCATCTAGGACAGTGTTTGGCACATGGTAGGGGTCCCTCTTCCTTCCTTTCATCTAGCCATCGAGATCACATGAGAAAAGCAGCATCCAATGCTCGCCCCTGCTATTCACCCGTCCCTGCATGATGAGAAGCCAAAGAGCCTCCCCGTGACCTGCAGCCTGCAGGATGGGACAGTGCAGGGAAGCATGATCAGGGAGGTGGCCTGGGCCCACATTTCGGTAGCTGCAGGAATCCAATACAGTCAGCCTGGCTCTGTTCCAGCCAATTTTGCCAGATGTAATTTGGCTTCAGCTTGAGGTTCCAAAGCAGTTATATCATCATAATAACCCATAGCATTCATAGAAAGCTCTTACGGTTTTCAAAGCACTTTTGCATGCATTACTTCATTTGATCCTCCCGATAACCTTGAGAGGTAGCAAAGGCAAGGACTAGAACCCCCATTTTATAGATGGAGAAATTGAGGCTTAGAGGGTTTGTTTGGTTCACCCAAAGCCACATGACTAATAAGTGGCAATGTCAAAACTTGGATAAAGATCTCTGCATCCCTTGCCCTGGGCTTTTCCCACACCACCACGCTGCCTTTTTGCAATTATACTTCCATCAGGCAAAGGTGGACTGAGCTCCCGCTGTGTTCCAGTGGTGTGCTAAGGGCCAGGAGTCCGAGATGAGAGGCAGAGCTGAGTTCAGAAGAGATGCAGGACCAACTAGTCTGTGCCACCTGGCGAATGCTACAGTGAAGGAGGGAGGGGAACAGCAAGGAGGGGCAGTAACCCAGCTTGGCCCAGGGTCACCGGAAGGCTTCCTGGAGGAGGAAATGCATCGATCTGGTCTTGGAGAACAGCCAGAGGTTGTCCAGGCAGAGAGAGGATTGAGTGGAGTTACAGGTGGCAGAAGTAAGAAGTAGCCGCAGTGCGCGAAACAGCAGGGCATGTCCCGGGTGCCACAAGTTGTTTGGTCTGGCTCCACCCACCCACCCACTCTCTCATTCATTCACTCAACATGTATTTCCAGAGCACCCTCATGGGCCAGGCACTGTGCTAGCCACCAGGGATGGGCACCTCAGTGAGCAAGCAGATGTAGTCCCCGAGCCCATGGAGTCTACCTGCTAGCCGATGCCTGTGGAGTCAGCAGGCGGGGAGGCAGGAGGAACAGGCGGAAGGCATCATAGGAGACTGAGTATGGCGGGTCTGGATTTCAGCCTAAGGGGACGGTGCCCTGCTGGATTTTCAGCATGGGTTTAATGTGATCAGGTGTGCATTCCAGAAACAGTGAGCCATGGTTAGCTTGGAGGGTGAGCTGGAGAAGGTTGTCTGAAGTCTAGGAGTTGAGCTAGATAACTAGAGATGCCCAGGCAGGAAATGCTTGGATCCTAATTATGGCAGCATAGAAGAGAAAAAGTGAAATTCAAGACAGATGCAGAGAGAGTATGGGTAGGCTGGTTAATTGGACCCAGGGGTAAGGAAAAGGAAGAGCAGACAGTGACTCGGAGGGTCTGGCTCGTGCCCCTCGGCAGGTGGTGATGCTGTTCCCCGGGACAGGGGTGCAGAAGAGTTGTCCAGTGGGGTGGGGAAGCTGAGGAAGGTTATCGGTTCCCTCCGGGACAAGCCGAGCATCTGGGCTTTGTGGGACACTGGAAGGTGTGCCTGTCAGACAGAGAGTGACATCATTGTGTCTGGAGCCAGGCACAGAGCTCGGGACCGCAGGTGCAATTGGAGGGTCAGGACTTTACAGATGACATTTCATGCCCGGATGTGAACAGGACCTCCCGGGGCAGTGTTCAGAGGGAGAAGAGACAAGATCCCATTGCAACAAACCCCAAAAGATGTCCAGATTGGTTCCTAGATGCCAGCATTCCACTTGGCAAAAGTCATGCCATCAGCTGGGGTGAAGAATCACTGGCCCCGGGAGGGATGGTTGTGATGGGCTGTGGGGACTCTGACCTGCGGTCGGAGGTCTGGGGTCTTGCCAGTCTCTGGACCCCAGTCTGAAGTCACCCACGTGCTTCTCTCTCTCTCTTCTCTCCTTCAGGTGTTTACAAAATATGGGAAGTGTTACATGTTTAACTCAGGCGAGGATGGCAAACCTCTGCTCACCACGGTCAAGGGGGGGACAGGCAACGGGCTGGAGATCATGCTGGACATTCAGCAGGATGAGTACCTGCCCATCTGGGGAGAGACAGGTGAGCTGGGCACAGGGACCGGGCACTGGGCGATGGCGGAGGGGTGCAGGGCCGACTCTGAAAGACTGGTTTGGCTCAGATGCGAGGGCTTGGCCCACCCTGTGAAAGACTGCTCTGCAGCAAAGGGTGGGTGACATGTGGTAAATGGGAAAGATGTCCCAGGCATGGCCCGGGATGGCCTGGGTTTGCTCAGCACCCTGGGTGGGAGAGGGCAGGTGATGGGAATACAGGAGAGGGAAGGTAGGTAGGGGGAGGGGAGGTATTGGGAGGAAACACGGAGGAAGGTTTGCAGCTGCAGGTGTGGCGGGGCAGGTGGGTGGCTTGGTTCCAGGAGAAGAGGAAAGGATGGACCAGCCTCTTCCTCTTCCGGCCATCCTGACTATCCCAACCCTTCTAGGAGTCCAGCCAAAAGGAAGGCAGGCTCCTGCACGTTGGGGAAGGTGGAGGGGGCTGTGAAGTGTTGGAAAACCAAAGGACATGGACCCGGGACCTGGCACCCTGCCTATGTGAGCTGCTGGGGGTCCCATGTGTGTGGGCCCTGACGCTTATTTCATGCATTCATTTATTCATTTATTTATTCAGCAAACTATTCATTAGCCATGTCTACCATCTCGGGCTTTGCACCAAAGTAAGGATGTTAAGGTGAAAAAGACCAGTCCTTGATCTGAGCCTGGAGGAAGAGACGCAGTCACAGAGGGGCTCAGGGAAAGCACCATAGTGCATGGGACATTTGAGCAGGTCTTGAGAGGAATGAATGAATAAAAGAAATAAAACCCATTGACTTCACAGTGTGGCTGAGGAGCTCTCTGTACACTGTGAACAGGGAAAGGATGATCATGATGACCAGTAGGTGGGAGATAGGTGGAAAATCCCAGAGGCAGAGGATGTTACAAGTATCTCACATCTTGGGAGTCTGAAGTACCTCAACATCTGGAAGCCCCATTCTGCTCAAAGCAGAGCCTCTGGTACACTCTTGCCTGCCTCGTGGACAGCTTTACCTCTCAGATATTTAGGGAAGCAGTGAGAAAACGACTCCCCTGGACACAATTCTGACTAACAGGGAGGACCTTTAGGGGAGGGGACAATGGTTTGCAAGACCACGGTCAGCACATAATACACCAAGGAGTGAGTTAGAAAAAGCCACCCACTTTGGTTAGACCCAGACCTATGAGCTCATGCTTAGAGGGTAGAGGATGACTCTATGAAAACTATCAAAAATGTCCCTTCCTCCAGGCTGATAATGCCCTTGGTCAAACATCTCTGTGTGGGGAACCCTGGTAATATGCCACTTTAAAGAAGGTGGGCTTGGTCCCATGGGGACCTAGAGAGTGTGCCCCCAAATGGGCCCTGTAGAATGTCAGGAGTTTGGGATATTACATGTTACATGAAAATAAAAAGGATCTGGGGTCCAAAAAGAATCTAGGGAACCCCAGTTAGACAACGTTAAACACATTTATTCATTGCGAAAATTCTTTAATACACTACATCATGAATTTCTCAGATAGGAATATTGTATGCGGCATTTATTTCCCAAATGCCTTTGACCATGGAAACCTTCTTTTTCACAGAAGAGCTCACAAAATATACTTTCTGAAAAGCTGTCCTAGACTATAGAAGTGCGGACTTCATGGCCAGAGGTTTCTAACGGAAATTAAATTGAAGACAGGGTGGAGGTTGTTAAAAACGAAATTCTGTGTAGATACCTCTGAGGAACTTCAAAGATAAAAGAAATAGGCAGTGGGTTATCTAGGTTGCACATGAGAGAAACCTGAATCAAACAAGCTTAGGCATAAAAGGAATTGTTTTGCCCTCGGAACCCAAGGCAAGCTTCAACAACCAGCCTGCAGGAGGGACAAGGATGTGGCAGCATCAGAGACGACTGGAACCAAAGACTCCTGCGCCCTCGGATCTCTCACTCCTCCTCTCCCGGAATCCCTTTCATTCTCTCTTGCTAGAGACAGGCTTTTTCCACACACATTTTTTTTTCACACAGGGCTCCCAACAGATCCTGAGTTTTATGTTTTACAGATTCTACCACCAGCAAGAGACTGTTTTGACTATCTCGCTGATGTCCTGTTTGGAAAAAAAAAAAAACAGGGAAGGGAATCATTGGCCCAGGTCCAGTCAGGTGCCCACCCCTGAACCAATCAGCAGTGAGCAGGGGTGTGAATTCATGGGATGACCCCGTAATAGACCCAGAGGAGGCTGGGTGAGGGGCGGTTGGGGAAGGACCTCCCAAGAGAACTGTGCTGGGTACATAGGCCCATGAATGGCTGCACGCTGGGGGACGTCGGGGGTGAGGGAGAGGGCGGCTTACATCGGAGGAAACCGGAATCAGTGCACAGGGAGCTCCCCAAGGAACTCAAAATCTCAGTGGATTGGTTTAAATGTCGGAAAGACCATAAATGGCCCCTTCCTTCCTCATCTCCTATCCCTCCTTTACTCCGATGAAATACACTTATTTCATCAAATATAATCTGCCTTGATTTCCCCAAATCCTAGTGTTAAATAAGCATAAAGGTGATAATATATTGGATATAATTTTGAGCAAAGGAATTATTTTTGAACGCTGTGCTGTACCAGGAGTAAAGATCTGGCGCCCATTACCCCTCCTGTCTCACCGCCTCCTACCAGCCGTGTTAGCTCGGCTCTGGTCACATGGCTTCCCTGCTGCTTCTGGGATGCTCTTGCTTTAGTGCAGCTGCATCTGCTACTAACCTCTGCCTAGAATTTTCTTTGCTCAGATATCCAAGTGGCTAATTGCCTTCCTGTACCAAGCCTTCGCTCAGACATCCGTATCACCTTCTCGATGAGGCCGACCCTGACCACCCTGTTTAAAATTGCAACCTGCACCCCAACTCCCACCCGTCTTTATCTGCTCGACTTTTTCTTATTTCCGTGGCGTGTGTCCCCTGCACATAGGCCATGTGAAACTTATCTATTTTTTATTGTCTGCCCCTTCCACTGAAACGTAAGCCCCGGAAGTCAGGGATCTTGGACTATCTGGCACACTGATGTATGCCAGTGATAAATCTTTGTTGAGAGAAAAAAAAAATGCTGGAATTGTGCACACTGCTAAGGCCAGGGTGAGGGAGAAGCTAACGTTAATGAGTAGCTACTGTGTGCCGTGAACATTCCCACCTACCCTGCTGACAAGGTATTACAGTCCCCATTGCAGGATGGGGACACTGAGGCCCAGAGAGGATGTCAGTTTCCCAGCGGCACACACCTAGTTAAGTAGTGAACCAAGCTTAAAACCCACATCCAAACCCAAAGCGATGACTAAATTCCCTGAATGTTCAAAATGGGATTGTAAACGCACCGCCATGAAAATAGCTCAGGAAAAATGTTCTGCCGATGTCTCTGGAGACAGAATGGTGTATAATGATAGGTCTGCTGTGGTCCTCCTTGTCTATTTTTTCCTCTTTTCTTTTTCAAGAACAGAATCATTATATTGAATGAAAGCTTTAGCACAGTCCCCACATATAAAACAGACAAGAGCATAACTTCTCTGGCTCCACTGGAGATGGGGGCCCAGTTTGCTTTCTCCCCTGTTGCCTATGTCCAACCCTAAGAAACCCTAGGGCTCCATGGAGCCCAGTTTGAAAACCACTGGAGGGCAGGGAACTTTTATTGGGATGAAAAGTGTCAGTTGGTTCTATGGCTGTGGCCATCCCAGAAACCATCCCTAAGTATCTATCTTTCTCCCTTCTCCTGGGATGGAAGCAGCTCAGGACATTTCTGCCGAGCTCCAGAGTCTCAGGGAAGCTGACAGCCTAGACTTCTGATTAAACATGCTGGGTTGAACATGGGTGTTTAGGGGAGGCCCCTTTCCCAAACCCCACCTAAGTGGAAATCAAGGATTTTTCTTTTAAATGTAAACCCACGGGACAAAGAGGATGGAAGAGAAGACAAAAATAAGTAGATGTCAGCACATTTTTGGAAGCTGTAAAGCAAATGGATGAGCGGCAACTGAGGTGGCAGAATAGACAAGGCCGAAAACTAAGGGCCCGCACTGGGGAGGCCCGCAAAAGCCAACAGTCCTCACCCTGGAATCCCCAGAAAAGATCAAGAGTTTAAGGCACCAGATACTGCTGTAGACAGGGATAAGAGCAACAGCTAAGCCTAGAAGGATAAGATAAAAGTCCCTAAAAGGAGCTGTTAGGTCCCCAGATGTCCTCCCATGGCCCTAAGCAGCCAGACAGATACCTCTCCCCACCCCAGCAGGACGTAATATTGAAACAGGCTCTGGGCTCGGGGAGATCAGGCACAGCTGAGGCTGAGAGTGAGGTGCTCTGCGGAAAAGGGGGAGGTGAGGTCAAATTCTGCTTATTGAGTAGTGAGAACCTCAGTCAGACTAATCTGCCCCACCCACCCCGAGCAGAAGTTTGAATGATCCATTCCTGGAGAAACTGACAAGCTCAAGAGGAAAGACAATGACAGTCAGGAGTCCTCAAATTGCCTAGGTAGGTCACCTTCGAGTGATACGTCCTTGGTAAGTCCACAAACACACAAGGAAAGGCCGTGCAGCCTTTAACAACCTCTTAAGCATGAATGGACAGCAAAGAGCCAGGCATGTGAGGGAAGCCACTGATAGGAAAGGAACCAAATACAAACAAGAAAGAAACATTGAGGAAACAGAGACAGTGGCTAACAGCACAAGCTGTAGAGCCAGACTGCTTGTGTTCAAATCCCAGCTAGACCACTAATCTGCTGTGTGACCTTGGGCAACTTACTTAACCTCTCTGAGCCTCAAGTTACTTAACCTCTCTTTACCTCTAAAATGACAATAATAATATTATCTACTTTATAGGGTTGTCCGGAGGATTAAAATGAGTTAATATTTATGACATACTTAGAAAAGTGCCTGGATAATACTAGACACTATGTTAATGTTTGATAAATAAAAAATAAATGCAGGAAGCAAAAGAAAACATCAAAACACTTTAATTAAAATTCTCAAGAGAGGTAAGAAATGATACTGCATCCATAAACATAAGCACAGGATGCTATTAAAAAGGAACATTCAGAGAAGAAGAAAGTAAATTAAAAATATGATTGCAAACATTTTTTTAAATCCATAGAAGGATTGGAATTGAGGACATCTCCCAAAAAAGTAAAGCGAAAAGACAAACAGGTAAAAAATGAGAGAGAAAAAGGTATGGAAATTAGAGGGACAATCCAGGAAGTCCGACATCCTAATACTAGGAGTACTAAAATAATAAAACCAGGAGAATGGAGAAGAAGACATTGTAGAAGAATTAATATAACAAAAATTCTTTACTGAAGTACCTGATTTTCCAGATGAAGGGTTCACCAAGTCCTGCCTGTAATTGTGCAAAACAACCACACCAAGACACATCCTGGTAAAACTCAGGCTCGCAAAAATAAAAAGGAAATTTTGTAAGTTTCTAGAAAGAGAAAACAAGTCACACACCTGGGATCTAGAATCAGCATGTCCCGGAACTTCTCAACAGAAGCAGTAGAAGCCAGAAGACAATGGCACAATGCCTTCAAATTGGTGGGGGCCAAAGATTTCTTTTCTAAGAAAGAATTCTATACCCAGCAAACTCCAGCCGAAGTGTAAGAGTAGAATTTGGTTTTATAAAAGTGTGTCTCCCAAGAAGACTTTTTCAGGAAGTTACTGAAGGATATGAATGAAAGCCAAGGAAGAGGATCACATGAGATTCCAGAAACGGGGGATCCAGCCTCGGGAGAGTCCCAGGCGTGGACGAAGAGAAGAACCTGGGTGAGAGTTGAGCGGGAAGCCTAGAGAGCGATCATTCCGAACTGCAGCAGGAAGATGCCGGCTCGGCAGGGACAAACAACCCTTATGAATCTGGCTGGCTGTACTGAGACATGTTTTACAGCTCGGCCATCGCATCTGGAATTTCTAGTGATAGGTACCCAGCAAGCAAAACAAACCCACAAGGAGAAAGCAAGGCCAAACAGAGCAGAACAAAAAAAAAAAAAAAAAAAAAAACCAAACGGGGAAAACAGAATAGTTTCGGAAGAAAGAGATCAAAAACATTATGTGCCACAAGGCTGGGCTGTGCACAATATTTACAGAGTCACAGTTATGTAAAAGCTGGATACCGACTTAGCCAAAATACCATAACCTGTATTTGGAAGGTGATAGGAAAGGAACCATGGGGAAATACTTCATCTGAGAAGCCCAAATTCTCATCTTCTGTGATTAGGTAGGAATCACGTAGATAGGATCATATGATGAGAGATGATTCCTACCTGGTAGGAATTCAGTAGATGGTACCCACAATTTTTAAAACCAAGAAATAACTGTCAAGCAGTTAACACCCGTGGAAATAAACAGCTAACAGAGTTAGTTGAGAGTTGTTATTTCTGAGAAGTGGGACTCAGGGAATAAGAAAAGGTGGAGCAGGGAGCTGCTGTTTTTCATTAGAAGCCTAGCAGTGCCATTTGGCTTTTTAAATTATGTACATATATTGCTTTGATAAAAAATAAAAATTAAATTAGAAATAATCATAAATTTTCAGCATAGCTGGAAGGCCTCAGCAGCTATCAAGGGAGCATGTTTCCTATCTCCCATTACAAATGGGACATAGCGAGAGTGGATGCTGATGGTTGCCATGGTTTCTCTGACATCTCTGCTCCCAGGAAACACTTGTTGTGGTGCCTGGTCCTAAGCACCTCCCCAGAGTGAGAGGAGCAGGCTCTGGCCTGGATTCTGAGAGCCCAGGGTCCAGGGACAGCAACAGCCGGCTGAGATACTGGGCTCACTCTCAGACTGGGTCTTTGTGCTACATGGGGGGTCTCCACAGGTACCCAAGGACTCTGGAGAAAGGATGCCATAAATCAGAAGCACTGTTCGAGGCAGGTATCCATTAAGCAGCCAGAAGCGGCCTGACTTTTATCATTCTGGGAAGATCTGCTTAATGCACTTGCTAAGTGCTATGCGTAAAATATATGTGATCTGGTTAAAACTCCCAGCCAGCCAGGCAATGGTCCAAGGAGAACATCTAGAAGCAGATGAAAGAGACCCACCCTCAGAGCTCATGTCTCCTGTTTAATAAATCCCCACTGAGCACCTACTATGTGCCAGGCACTCCAGTGATACAGATGAAGGGCCCAGTCCAAGTTTTCAAAGATTTTACAACCCAGGGGATACCTTGAGGGCTCTTCTTATACAGTAGTTGGAAATGTGTCCATCCGACACCTTTCATATAAAGTGCCAGAGGAGTGCCAGGCATTTGCAATCTGTTCAGGAAACACATGAACAATTAAGTGTCATCAAGTGCTATGACAGATAGAAGATGGATGGAGAATAAAGAAGATGATAGTCAGTTCTAGAAGGAAGGGAAAGAGTATCTCAAGGGAGGCTTCAGAGAGGAGATCACCTTTGGTTTTAGTCTGTCCTGTTGGCCAGGATGCTGGGCAGTGTGTGGGAGTTAGAGGGAGATGTGGGGTCCTGGGGAGATGAGGTCCCAGGCAGAGGGAGGATAATGAGGAGCAGAGGCCAAGAATGGCCCAGGGTGTGCTGATATCTGGCTCTAAGGATGAGACCTGGGGCTGGAGAGGTAGGGAGAGGCCAGATCCCCAGGGGCCTGGTGTGTTCTGCTAAAGCATAGATGTTCTCCTGGGAGTCCTGATACTCCAAGTGTGGTCCTCTGACCAGCAGCTCTGGCATCACCTGGGAGCTTGTCAGACACGCAGCATCTCAGGCCCCACCCCGACCCTGCATTGTGACAGGTCCCCAAGTGACTCGTATGCACATTCAAATGTAAGAAGCTCTGATCTAGCACTGTTTCCCACCATTTGGAAGGATGAGGATGTCTTCTTAACATCAAAACTATTTCTCAGCCATCACCCCACATGAAAGCTATCATGCTTTTTTTTATTCATTGATTGAGAAAATACTCAATAACGAAAAGTTGCTATGAATGCAGTAATACTTTGGATGTTTTTGAATTCTATAATCACATCACAATCTATATACATGATCCGTTCTGCAATCTGGTTGTACCTATCTTCCACCACCAGTGTGTGTAAACAGAATTTTTATAAATAGAATCTCATAATTTCAGAGACTTCCTGGTGCTTTTCAAGGGCGTTATCTTCCAAACACCAGTTGTCGCCCAGCATCAGCAGCCTTCTTATCGAGTAATTTGTGATCTCTGAGCCTGAATGCACTAGGGAAAGTCATTATTTAAAGAATCCTTGGGGTGAATCTTTTTGTAATGAAGCTAACCCCAATTCTACATGCAGTGCCTTCAGTAATGTATGTTTTTAAAATATTTTGTTTAGCGGGAATGTAAGTGTAGCCACGCTTCTCAGTCACGTAACCAAGTCCTAACATTATCCCCTTCCCCAACATGGGCACGTCACCCTACAGTGTATAAGGTGCTTTGCCAGCGTTCTGGCCTCCGATCCTGCCCACTCCTATGACATAGACAGGGAAGTTCTGATCATTTAGCAGATTTAACATATGCAGTAAGCAGGTCTCTGATACATTCAGCGACCGTTCCACGATTTCTAATATTTGAATCCACATCTTCTGATTTGATCCTCCTGGGTTCTTTCCACCTTAAACATGAAAATTAAAAAAAAAAAAAATGGTTGCTTTAGGTAACATTCAGTTCAACGGGGCAGTATGTTTTTGCCCTAGGGTGTCACAGGGTCTTTAAAATAGTAGCGTGCTCCAACTCTGCAAGGAGGGGCTGAAGTCTGCAGCTGTCACCAAACTCTGGTGGCCACTCGATAACATCTCCTGGATACCCAGCCATTCGCGAGAACACTGCTGCATCCCGCTGCTGCCCTGAACAGACTTAACTGCAGCCCATCCAGCGTGGGGACACGATGTTGATTTTTCTTCCTCCGAAAGCTCGCCTGGCCTCAAAATGTCACGTGCGAGCAGCCAAGCGAGAGCGTGCCGGTCTCCGTGCTTGGTCTGTTGCTTTACTGTGCCTCCCTGACGGGGGTGGGTTGGAGGGAGAGCAAGATACGCATTGTCCAATTTTGGAGGGGCAGCAATTTGTGAATTGTTTGTGCCGTCTTTAGAAAAATCAACCTCTTCTGACTTGATGTGAGTTCTGGAGAGCCGCGTCTATTTTTTAAAAATCTGTTTTGCAGGAGATTAAAATGAGATGCAGTGAGGTGAAGAGGTTTGCACATGGTCTTCGGCACAGGGAATTTAGAGCTAAAAGTGACCTGAGAGATCAGCCCCGCTTCATTTTAACGAAGAGGAAACTAAGGCTCAGAGAGGCCCTGTAACTTGCCCGAGGTCTCACAGCTGTTAAGCGGTGGGGCTGGGAGTCAAACCCATGTCTCTGTGATGTCAGAGCCCAGGCTTTTCCTGATGCACTTCCCTGCTGCTCTTCCCAGGCCTCGGGTCTCTTCGGATTTCTCCAGTACAAGCGAGGGAGCAGGGACCAAGTTGGCACCTCTAGTGGACCACATACAGCATTCAGTAGGCCCTTCCCAGTACAGCGCTCCAGGACTAGGACTGGGACTCTGGTCCCCATGGCTGTCACTGTCCCACTTTCCCCTGAACTCTGAGATGGAAGAACAAAGGCTGTTGGGCCCACTGTAAATTAAACTGTTCTTTCCCCTCCATCCCTGCCCAGCTTGGAACTTACCGGCCTGTCGTCTGGGACCAATGCTGCTTCTAGCTGACTAACAGAGGGTGGAGGAGGATTAGGGGTCAGTAGACCCGGATCCTGGGCTCTGCCCTGCTGCCACCTGCCGTGGGATCCTTGGCCACTCCTCTGGAGACCTCAGTTTTCTCACCTGAAAGATGAAAAGTTAGTTGAATTAAAGAAGTGTCAAGGGCTTTCCTAGCTCCAAAATTCTGTGCAGCCACGAGTCATAGACTCTGGGCCTGTCCTTTACTTTCTTTGAGCTTTGGTTTCCTCCTCTGTCAAATGAACATGATATAAAAATAAATAAATAGAATTTAATAAAATAGAAATACTGACACCTACCTCAGGACAGCTGGAAAGATCCAGAAAGATGAAGTCTGTGAAAATCCCAAAGCTTATCACGCATGTGCCAATATTGTTGTTCGCCAGGTCCTAGAGGGATTCAAAGCTTAGCAGTTCGGGAGCCAGACTGAAAAGTCCCAAAGGATCCAAACCAATGCAGAATGTGACCAGTGACGCCAGAAAGTCACAGAGTATTTGAGCAAGGCCACAGGGTAGAGGGCAAAAGGCACGGGCCTTGCAGCCCAACAGCCAAGGGTTCGATGCTGAATTCGCCGTGTGTGGCTAGGGCAAGCTACGCTCTCAGAGCCTCGGTTTCCCTGTCCATACAATGGGAGAGCTCCCTCGCGAAGTAACTGTGATGGGTAAACGAAATGGTCAGCTGGCCTCTGACCATGTCCCTGCCACTCTGGGACTGTTCTTGCAATGGGCCAAGGGCTTCCCTGTTTCAGAGCCTTTGTGCTTTCTGCCCCCTTGGCCACCCCATGGCTCACTTGCTGGCTTCACTCATGTTGCTACACAGGCACCATCACCTTGAACTTGTGTGGAGTTCTGTAAGCCACTCTCTAGGGACTTTAAGGGATATGACAATGAAAAAGATATTCCCTCTCCTCAGCTTGCCTTCAGAACCCCAGACCTGTGAGCCAAGGCACCTGCCCACAGTAAAGAAGCCACACTCCTGTGAGGTAGAAAGAGTGCCGAATTAGAACCCAGGAGACCTGGCCCCTCACCCCTGCTCTGCTCCTGACCTGCCATGTGGCCCGGGCAAGTTGCTTCCCCTCCCAGCTTGATTGCCCAAATGCGGCTGGCCTCAGATAACCCAGAGCAGAATCCCCAGAAATGCAGATTCCTGGGCTCCCCCCAGAGTGACCGAATGAGAATTTCTGGGTGTGGGTCCCAGGAAGTGACACTCGAGCTCTCTAGGTGATTTAACGTGTGCCCAGGCTCAAGCACCTCCGAGGTAGATGGTCTGAGGTCGCCTTTGGCTCTGACAGTCTGTGTTTAGTAGCCTCAGCTCTCAAGGCGGGTCTTCATAGCCAATCAGCTGCCCTGCCCAGGCCAGGGGGAGAGTGAGGGCAGGTGCGAGGGCAGAGACAGGGGTTGCTGCTGCTGCCAACCTGGAGAGTAACCTCAGAGCAGCCAGGGACGTTCTGGTGAGGAGTAGAGACAAACGCATCTGGGGATGTGGAATAAGGGCTTTGGGGAAAGCAGGGCGGAGCGGGAAGGGAATGCAGGGCGGAGGATCTGGGACCGTGAATACGCATCGCTCTGCTGCCCAGAACCCTGCCCAGATCGCCCAGGGCCTCCGCACGAGGGACCCTCTAGAGCACCTGCTCAGGGAGGAAGGATGGTGGCATCCTCGTCACCCCACAGGTCTGGGAGGGCAGGGGTCTGCTCACAGATGAATGTTCTAAATCTGCGCTGTTCGGTAAGGTGGCCACTGGCTATTTAAGCTTAAGTTTTCATTAATTGAAATTAAATAAAATGAAAAATGCAGTTCCTCCATCACACAAGCCACCTTTCGTGGCTGGCGCCTACCATATGGGGCAGTGCAGGTTATAGAACACTGTCGTCTTTGCAGAAAGTTCCGCTGGACAGTACCGTTCTGAAAAGAGCGGAAGCCGTATCCATCACCCTCTCCCACTCATGTCCATCCAGTTTCTGGGTGTTTGTTAAAAAAAAATCAGGTTACTTGAGGATTTTATTTCTGCCAAAGCTACTGTAGCTTCTGGAATAAACTAGCGCCTCCTCCGAACCCTAACCCCGTCCGATTAGCCTCGGGCAGTTCTCACTAAGAGTGGCACACCAGGCCCGTCTGTTTCACCCACTACTCGCAGATTTTTCTGACAAGAAGGTTTCATTTCTCACTTCTCCCTGCAAGCCACAGGTTCCCTCCTTTGAGCCTGTCTCACTGGCTGCAAGGTTTCTTAAGCCCGGTTGTGTAGCAAGCACACAGCTTCAGGGAGCTCTGGAAAACAAGGTTTGGCATCGCTCCTGCTCCCTCCCACGGCTCAGTGAAGGCACTTTCAGATCCTCCCAGCTGGGGCGTCCCTGCGGTCCCAGAGTCACTCCAGGCTCCCTCCTCGTCCCTGTTCTTCGGGGTCCTTGCCCCGTCCTCAGCCCCACTCCCGGGCAGACTTCAGAAAACACAGCCGCTGACAGCTGACCGCTCACCCCCTCATTCCACGCAGTCCTCCCTCTCCTGAAGTCCTCCTCCCTGACCTAAAAACCTCCCTTGAGGCTCCACCTGTGCGCCAGGCAGTGGGGCCCTGGAATGAAAAAGACACCATCTCCTCTCTTGAGAAATTCACCACCGATCAGGGGCATTGACACAAAACGACCAGCATACAGGGACATATGGCTTGGAGTTTGGACGGGGTGACCTGGGTAAAGAAACTGCAGAACAGTTGACTCTGCTGGAGGGAAGGGGATATGTTCATGGATTGCCTGGGACTCTCTCCTGCTCCAGGAACCACATCTGAAAGGACTCCTGGCTGGGGGTCCTTTTCCTGAAACCCATGTCAGCCACTGGACTCCTCTAGACTGTGAAAGCCCTGCCTGTCCTTGCCCCGGGGCCCTGTCTGCCTACTGGACCTTTCTTTCCACATACCTCCCCCGCGCCTTGGAATTCTCACCCAGCTCTGGATCCCGGGCCCTGCCTCGGTCTGAAGTCCCCAGGGTTTCCATGGGTCATGCTGTTCCCATGGCTGGCCCCAGCCCTTCCCTCTCAGCTTTCTCTTCTGCGCCAGCTTTAGTGTGTCCCCAAACCCTGTGCAAGCCACAGCCCCGGTGCTGACATGTCCTTCTTCCCTCCCTAACCCCCAACTCCCATTTTTCCCCCGCTCCATCCTTTATTCCTGCACTTATCCATCCTCTCCCCATTCTTTTCTTTGAGAACGTTCCTTGATTTGGACTCCAGATTGGCCTTGCCCATTAGTAAGTGAGGGAGGTTCAACTCACCAGTCTCCCATCCACTCATTCAACAGGCATTCCCTGAGTGCCTGCTGTATGCCGGGCCCTGTGCAGGACCTCTGAGATCCAGAGAGAAAGCCTAGAACTTGGCCTCAGGATGCTCCAGCCTGGTGGAAGGACAGTCAGATAAAGGACCGTCACACGTGCTGTGGCAGAGGCTTCAGCAGGCAGATGTGGAAGATACAACAGAGCAAGAGAAGGAGTTACTT
The DNA here is from genome assembly GCA_004363605.1 of Indri indri. Classification (NCBI taxonomy): domain Eukaryota; kingdom Metazoa; phylum Chordata; class Mammalia; order Primates; family Indriidae; genus Indri; species Indri indri. The sequence continues at coordinate 157,011 of RJWJ010000535.1, forward strand.
TGGGTGACACTGAAGGGCCAATCTTCAGTGACAAGTGGGGAGATGATCAGGTGGACAGCGTAGAAGGACATTCCAGGCAGAAGGAGATGGACGTGCGTCTGTGCAGAACAGGGGCAGTAGCACCCGATCCAGGCATCCTTGGAGGGCCGGACCGCATAGTGCGTCGAGGCAGAGGGCTGCCCGGAGCAAGGCTGGCACCAGGTGGGTTAAGGAGCCTGAGCTCCTTGTAAGCAGGGGAGAGAGTTATGCAGGTTGGCACTTTGGAAATCTCATTCTGAAGGCTGTTTGGAGAGGGTACGGCAGAGCGGGAGAGCCAGCAAGGGCTGATACGATCCCGCAAGTGCGTTCTCCACCGATTGCAAGCCAGGCTGTGCCGCCCCTGCCCCGTGCCACTGCCAAGGGCCATTTCTCCTGCCAAAGGACAAAACAGGGGAAGCTTCCCTTCTAGTTGCCCACCTCCTGCAGCTCCAAGGGCGGGCACCTTGGCAAACAGGCAAGCCCTGAACTTCCATTTCTACTGCTGCATCATCGTGTTTTCCTCCTCCTGACAGCCTGCTCTTCAGCTCACGGCCCAGCAGAAAAGCTAGACAATAAAATAAAGGAGCTTGACTCATTTCATAATCCCATTCTGTGGATTTGGCAACCGAGGCAGGGAGTTGGCCCAGCTGACCTGAATTAGTTTCTCACGGCTGCTGCAACAGATGACCACAGATATAGTGGCTGAAAACAACACAAATTCATTATCTTAAAATTCCAGAGGTCAGGAATCCAAAATGGGTTTCACTAGCTCAATAAAAGCAAGGTTGTTGGCAGGCCTGTGTTTCTTTTGGAAGCCCTAAGGAAAAATCCATTCCCCTGCCTTTTCCGGCTTCTAGAAGCTGCCTGTGTCCCTGGGTTCACAGCTCCTTCCTGCACCTTCCAAGCCAGCAACAGAGCATTTGTCCTTCTCTCTCTGACTCTGACGCTCCTGCCTCCCTCATACAAGGATTCCTGTGATGACGCTGGGCCCACGTGCGTAACCCAGGGCAGTCTCTCCATCACATCTGCAATGCTTCTCTTGCCATGTAAGATAACCTCTTCACAGTTTCCAGAGATGAGGACGTGGACATCTTTGGGGGCCATTATTCTGCCTACAGCATGGCCTTTTTAGCGTCCCTTTGAGCGTTGCAATCCCAGGACCCCATGGCCATCTGTCGTCACTGACCCGTGGCTCTGTCCGTCTTTGTTCTTTCAGAGGAAACAACGTTTGAAGCGGGAGTGAAAGTTCAGATCCACAGTCAGTCTGAGCCGCCTTTCATCCAAGAGCTGGGCTTCGGGGTGGCTCCGGGGTTCCAGACCTTCGTGGCCACACAGGAGCAGAGGGTAAGTTCTCTGGGCCCCCCGGATCGGTGGTCCTCAGCCTACCCTGGCCACCTGCAGAGGCATGAGGAGGAGAAATGGGATTCCCATCCTTGGCAGGAGGCCGGAGCAGGGCTGAGCTTGGCCAAGGGCTTCACGCTGAAATTGGAGAAAGACGTTGGCTACCCCCCTTCACGTCTCCCGTACCACATGCTGGTCCTGAAATCGAGTATGAGGGAAACCCAGCTTATTTTCCTTTTCACTGAATTGGTTGGATTTTTTTTTCTTTTCCAGAACATTCTGTCACAGTAGACTTTGTGCAAGTTGATTTTTTTTTTTTTAATGGGGATATATTTTTGGCCAGGGGATGCTAAGGGAAACTGCTAACCAGAGTTCGATATGTTTCATCATTGTGTTAATACAATTCAAAGCAGCCTGCAGAGGCATCCCTCTCCCATCACGGGGTTTAAGTGGTGTGAACTCTCGCCTGCTCTCTCTGATGTAGCCCTGGGGAGGGGACCCACCCAGCCGGGACTGCTGCATCCACTCTGTCAGCCGGTGGAGGGAGGACGGGCGCAGCCTCACGTCTGAAGTCGGTCTTACATCTCAGAAGGGAGACCTTCGCAAACTCTCAGTAGGGAGGAAGTCTCAAAGCAGGACTGCGGAGAGACACAGACACTGTTTCTCTCTCTCATCTCCTGGATGCTTGGCGTCTGGTTTGCCTAGAATAAAAGCTCGAGAGGCTGTGACTGGGAGGGAATCCTAAACCAGATCCTCCTAGACAATTCGCTGGAGGAGGCTTCGGGCAGCGTTGAGTCAGTGGGTGGTGGAGACACCAGCTCTAGGGTGTGAGAAGGGGAGAATTGGGGAGAACGGCGGTGCAGAGTAGGGAAAAGGATATGCACGTAACTCGTGAGCTCAATTTGTTTTTAAAATCTAGCTCGAATGGCATCTTTCATCTAGTACTGATTGCAGCTGTTTAGCCATTTTGTAAAGTGATATCTGCATTAAAAACTGGTTATAAATCTATAAATGAGCTATACTTTTGACCCTCTGGGAAAGCCGGGCCTCACAAACTGTGCCTTGTACACGATGCCTGGGCAGTTGGTGAAGGCCAAGGTCGGCCTTCACTGCGGCACATAGAAGGTGGGATGGCAGCTTTGAGGCAGGGGTGGGGTGCTGGGATGTTAGCCTGGCCTCCACGGGCCCCCGGAGACTGAGGCAGGTGGTATGAACAGAAATGGGGGTGTCCTACGGTGTGCAAGGTGGGAACCAAATGGTACAACCAGAAAAATGCCTCCTTGAGGACAAAGAAGAGCGTGAGACAGACGGCAGGGGCACAAGCTTAGGGCTAAGGTTTGAGAGTCAGGAAGAGTGAGAACACGGATTACCCTGTAAAGGCGGGCAGACGGGCAGGCAGCCCCCGGCTACTAGCCCAGCTGGGCTCCTGAGTACTGTCAAAGGTAAACAGAGCCAGACACTAGGTGACTTGGTAAGGGTAGAGTGTAATATACTATTGCATCGGAGAAGAAGGTCCGGCGTGATCTGAACTCAACTCTGATTGCGCAGAGGGGACTGGGTATCTTAAAGGGAGGATGAGGGAGGGAAGGGAGGAATGGCAAGGGCTTGAGCAGAGTCAGGGCAGTGGAAAATTACAGCAACCAGGAGGGGAGTGGGTGTTGGTCCCTGTGAAATGATCCCGGTTTGCTAACTTGTGCTAACTGGTGCTCAGCAAAGTCAGGCTCCTGCCCTCCCACAGAGACTGGAAGACAGGGGCCTTGGATTCAGGTGTTGTCTAGAACAAATAATAAATTCTTTAGGCAGGCCCTGTAAGCAGGGCTAGAGTCATCCTAGGGATGTGGCCTTGAGCTGTTAGAAACTATGTTAGTGTTTGTTCAAGTCTCCGTGGGCCAAAGTTGAGACCTAGTCGAGGAGAGCCTGGCTGGAGTTTGATCAAAGAGAGAAAATTTTTCAGCACTCCCTTCTGTTGTGTGAGTAAACTCACGTCCCTTCAAAGACCCGGGCACAGATTAGACTAACGAATGTGTATATGAATTCTTTCACTATCTAAAAGCAAATTTTTGACTAGTTGTCCAAGGCAAATCTGACTTTGTGGTTCGTCAAATGTCCCTGCCACCACTGTCATGAATTATTTACTCTTGTTGACATCTGCCTGGTGTCTACATTGCTATTGGCATGCAGAGTGAGCTAACAGCATTTCTTGAAACGCAGAGTGTAACTTCTTCCCACGCTAGCCAGGGCTGGAGAGGAGAAAGTTCTCCGTAAGCTGCTCTTTTTCATCGGCCTGAGAAACCTGCCTATTCCCACCCCGACCCCATCCCCCTGATCCCAGCTTACCCTCCGTGAGTGAGATGGAAGAAAGTTCTGGGCTGGGTGGGAAGTCGGAGCTGAGAAGGCTTAAGCCTGTCTTTCTCTTCCCACTATGAAACAGAAGGACTCCCCGTGGTGAGCAGGATGAGGAAATAGAACATCTTCCCAGCTCCAGAGGGCAAATTTGTTGTTTGCTTTGAACTATAGTCTCAGAAAAATCAGCCTCTTTCATATCAGTACTTTCCTGATTATTATAACTAATAAGATATTTGTTAAACATTTTGCAGTCTTCAAGGCATTTCCACATCACCTCGTTTCATCGTTTCATTTATATTAATAGAAAAATACAAAAACACATCCCAGAGCTAAATCTAATAATATATTATGTTTACATGTATATAAAAGAGCATATTCACAGGAAATAAGACTCGAAGGCAATAAGGCAAAATACCCACAGTGGGGGAATTATGAATGATTTATTTTCTTTCCTGGGCTTTCCATGTCTTCTATCACGTGGGCTTGTTCTATTTAATCATTCAGCAATATCTGCTGAACACCTACTGTGAGTGAAGTGACGGAGCTACAGACCCAGTCTCTGGCCACGTGTAGGCTGTAGGTTCGTGGTGCCTGTAACAAAGGAAAAAATAACGTTAAATCAGGTATTAATATAATTTGGGAATTGTGCCCCATTTGCATATTCTCATTCTGCCAGTATGCTAACCTACCCTGTTAACCATGGCCCTCAAACACTGAATTTCATTGATTTTAAGAGGCATTTTTTTTCACATTTTAACATTTCTGAAATCAGGATTTGTTTTACAATCAAACAAATCTTAACAATTACAATGGACAGTATTTTTCTTTCTTGGTGGTCCATAAAATCACGGTGCATCTCGGTCTATGGCCCATCCATGAAATATGGCGGCTACATTGCTGTCAATCAGGATTCTTCTGCTTCCGCTCAGTGTTCAAGGGAACCTTGCAAGAAGGCCTGGGGTGACAAGACAGTGGGGAGCAGAAAGCCCTTTCCTGGAAGGTTGGTGTGTGTGAACCTTGCTTAGGAACATTGACCCCACAGGAAGAGCCCTAAGAGGAACTGGTGACTTAAAGGAATCCTCCTGTGAATCTTTTTGTAAGTGGGAAAGTCCTTTGCATGGTAAAAATCATCCCCACTCCAATGCATAATTACACACACACAGACACACACACATCACACACATACACATACCCCTTTCAATTTTTTTAAATTTTATTTTGTAATCCAAAAGAATCAATCTTGAACTGCAACACAGACAAAGATTGCTATTTTTTAATCTGCATTTGTCCTAAACACGATTAAGCCTAGGTTGTCCCTGCCCCCCTGGCTAGCTCGGGCTGTGGATGCCCTGCCCACTCCCAGAACCACCACTATCAGAGACAGGCAGCAGGAAAACTGGAAGCGGAAACAGAACCACGGGGCGTGGGGAAGATCACAACAGTTACTACTGACAGAGCACACACTACCTGCCAGGCGTTATGGTGCACAGACACTTGAGGTGCATTATCTCATTGAATCCCTCACAACAGCCCTGCAAGGGAGGCACTGTTATCTCCCCTCTCCACGTGGCAGAACTGCGCGGTGAAGTGCCTTGCTCGGGCTGCACAGCGAGGAGAGCAGCAGGGCTGGGCTTCAAGCCCAAATCTATCAGGTTCCCAAGCCCGTGTTCTTTCTGCTCCACCACACTGCACGGTTGTAGCTCGGGGAAACTGTCTGGGGAGAGCGCACTGGGAGGTGATCCAGGGAGGGATTGGCCGGTGGGCATTTTCTTCTCCTGCCATGAACCCAAAGAAACAAGGATGCTCGGTACCGTGCAGAGCAAACCAGCCTGGGAGCCCAGAGGCCTGGATTCTAGTCCTGCTGTGTCGTGGGACGTTGGGCAGGTTGCTCCCCTTCCTCGGCCTCAGTTTTCCCATCTGTGGAATAAGAGGATTCAATTAGATGACCTCGAAAGGCCACTAGCTTTCCCAGCCTGGGAGTCCCTGCCTGTGCTCACTCAAGGGCACAGGGATCGCCCGGATGTTTGGCCAACGGTAGTTCCGCACCCACTTCCTGCTCTGCCAGCTGTGACTCCCTCCTTCGTGCCAGCTGGCATGGGATGCTCTCGGGGTAAATCATGACGAGGATGTGAGATAAACGCCCTCCCCAAGGCTCTGCTCAGCCCATCCGCTGCCCTCTCTCCAGCCTCACGGTCTGACGGCCAGCATGTGCGCCGTGTCCCGGTGGCGGGGAGCCATCCACCAGACACTCCACACTCTTGACATCTGCCTCTGTGCATCCGCACCCTCTGTTCCCTCTGCTGAGAAGCCCTTCCTTGTCCCGTGTACCTGGCAAAGGCCTCTTCATGCTTCCAGATGCTGCTCAGAGATCATGGCCTTCCCTGTCCCATCCCGCTGCCCTCCAAGGAATAGTCAGCTGCCCCACACCACACTTTGTACATCATTTAATCCTTCAGCAGCTACTCACTGCACCCCAAATGTGCTGGGAAGGTGAAGGCAAGCAAGACCTGGCCCCTGCCTTGGAGCGCTCAGCGAATGAAGTGGGGATTTTGGCATTTTTTTGGTCACACTCCCAAGAGATAGAACATTCTGCTTGCAGCTGACCTCCCCTTGTGGGTCACTGCTCCTGACAGATACCTGCCTCTCCAGAGCTGCCTTATTCAGCCTCCATCAGCCCCTGTCTCGTTGTAGACTGGAGTTCCCTGAGGGCAAGGACGGTGTCTTTCGGGTCCTGTGTCCCCAGTGCCCTCCTTACAGATGAGCTCAATAGATAGCGTTGTCGAAAGAATGAATGGACCACACAGTGCTACCCTCTAGGGTCCCCCTGTCATCCCCCACCCTACTCACCTCTGCCAAAATGCCCATTAAAATCTGCCCTGAGGTCCCTCGATCTCCCTGAGGCCGTGAAGCTAGGCAGTGACAGGTGATGATATCTGTGTCGTTTCTGGCTGCAAACTTAGACACTCTGATCAAAGCAAAAGCTCATGAAAGGGGTCTGTGTAGATGAGAGTGGATGAACAGAAGAGAGAGCCAGGCCAGAACTCTGGAATTTGGGGAGAATTAAAAGAGCAAGTGAATTCACGTATGTGAACGTGCACAGCTGGGGCGTCCATGTGGTAGGAGGACAGCACCAAACTGTGCTGATATGATAAAGGCAAACACCAATGTTCAGGCCCTACCAGCCCTGGTTAGGTCTTTGGCAGGTTGTCTGGACCCAGTTGGCTCCTGCAGAAACCTAAGCCTTTGCCTTTGGCATAAGTTGGCCACATTTCCAACATTTGGAGAGAATCTTGCCAGGGCTCACAACCAGAAACAGCATCCCTCACTCCACCCCCAAATAAAAAGGCCCAGGCATTGGGTGAGATGCCCGCCGCCTGCTTCTGACACCTCCACTCAAGCTTCCAAATAAAACTTCCTGAGTGCCTTTCAAAAGAGAAGACTCATTTGTCAATCTGACAGCCAGATCCATGGTCCTTAATATCTGTGTTTCACAGGCCCCATTAGAAATGGAGGCTTGCCCAGTTGGGTTTTTTCAAGGCAGAGGAGAGAATTTATTACACATGCCTTTAGTGACTTCCAAATGGGCAAAGCTAGAGCCGCATAAATATGGCAGCATCTCGTTCCACCCCATCGAGGCGCTGCTGTGTGGCCGCTCCCTTCGCCATCAACAGGGCGCACTGCTTCCCATAAATAGCCTGAAAATAAGAATCGATTAAACATCTACCAGCTTAGCTACTTAATCACGTGTTGCCACTCAGCCTCCAAAGTAGATGGTTGTGCCAAGAATCGGGTTTTCACCATTTTTCCTGCACAATGCGAGCTTGGTTTTCTCAAGGTGGAGTTGATGGCGGGGGGGTGGGGATGAGAAGGGGTCTTAACAGAATTGCTGATTGGCTGGGATGAGCCAGGAATCGTGCCCAGCTCTGTTGGGGGCATCCAAAAACTAATCACATGAAAGTATGTTCGAGTCTTAGGAGGAGACAAAACCATTCTTTATCCTGCCTCCCCGTCCACCTTGCAGCCTCTCCCTCCCCTTGACTTTGTAACAAAGAGTCACCAAAGAGTTCTCTGTACAGGCGTCTCCCCATCCGCCATCTCACTTTCCACAGTTTCAGTTACCCGCAGTCAACCGTGACCTGAAAATATTAAATAGAAAATGCCAGAAATAAACAATTCCTAAGTTTTCAATTGCATGCCATTCTGAGCAGTGTGATGAAATCTCACTCCATCCCACCGGGATGTGAATCGTCCCTTTGTCCAGCCTGTCCACACTGTATCCACCACTTGCCCATTAGTCACTTAGCAGCTGGCTCGAGGGTCAGATGGCCTTTCTTGGTATCACAGGGCTTGTGTTCCAGTATCCCGTATTATACTTCACAATGGCCCCAAAGGGCAAGAGCAGTGATACTGGCACATGGTTATAATTATTCTATTAGTAGTATTAATAATTGTTAATCTCTTACTGTGCCTAGTTTGTAAATTAAACTTTATCATAGGTATGTATGCATAGTAAAAAACATAGTGTATGTAGGGTTCGGTACTATCCCCAGTTTCAGGGGTCCACTGGGGGTCTTGGAATGCAGGACAGCCCACACCTCTTTTCTGAGCTCCAGGCTTAACAGTCAAGGTACTGGAGTCCTGTGGGCATCTCGAATCAACAGCCTAAACTAAATTCAAACTCTTCCTGTTGCCGCAACTGCACCCCAAAATTGCTGCTCCCCCTAGATTCCCGACTCTGTGAATGGCCTGAGTGCAAATCTGCATTTGCTAGTTGTGGGACCTGGTGCCTCCTTCTCCCCATCTGTAAAATGGGGATAATGGTGGTTCCTAACTCAGAGGGTAACTGGAGTACTGAGTTAATCCGTGAAACACCGATAGAAGACTCCTTGGCATACAGTGAGCGCCCAATCAATGCTAGCTGTTATTATCCCCCACCCCAGACACTACTTTAATTCAGGTCCTTATGATTCCTCGCCTGGATAAGAACAGCTCACTGGGCTCCCGGCTGCCCACTTTGTCCCTCCCCAATCCATTCTCTGCACCAACAGGATCATTCTAAAATGCGCCTCTGAGCGGCTCCCTTCCTGGCCTGGCCCCACCTCCCTTTTCAGCAGCATCTCACTCTACCCTCAGCCTCCCACGCCCCGCATGGCGATGTCAGACAGCAGCGCTGCTCCTGAGCGTCGCACTCTCTCCTGCGTCTCCCTCTCTGCCAGCAACACCCTTCCCACCCTCTCCTCACCTAACGCACACGTCCTTCCTTCAAGATCCAGTGTTCCTCCTCCAGAACACCGTCCTAGAGTATTCTGTGGGAATCTCTAGCATAACATGTATACGTTATGACCATCTGTTTACTTAGCTAGCTCCCCTACCAGACTGGGAACTCTTTGAGGACGTGACTCTATTTCATTTCTGTGCTTTATATCCCAGTATTCCACGTAGTGCCTAACATATAGAAGACGCTCGATAAACTGTATTGAATGGAATGAATGAATAAATTAATGCATGGCGGGGGGCTTTATCACGTCACACCCTGCCTGATTCCTATTAATGTCTTTCCCAACCCATACCACAGAGTCCAACTTCCACCACCTGGCTCCAGCTGTCACCTCTCCCAGTGGGTAAGTCCCACTGCACTCCAGTGCACAACCCTCTTGTCTACACACTGCCCCCCACACAGGCCTTGAGCCTCCTTCCTGCCCAACTGCGTGACCATTTCATGCTGACTCACTCATTTATTTATTGAGCATCTACTATGTGCCAGGCACTGTGTTAAGCATGGGGGACACAGCAGTGACCAAGCCTGGCCCGGTTCTTCTCACAGGCCGCAGGCAAGCAGGAGAGGCAGCCAATCAATCAATCAATTGATCATGGGTTAAGAGTTTTATCTGTCTGTGTAATATACCTCCAATACACTGTAAACTTCTTCAGGGAAAAGATTAGGGCATATAATTCTTAGATGGAATATTGTTCGATGATCTCTGAGGGCTAACTTCAATAATTTACAGTCCATTTAAGTTCTGCTTAGGCTTCAGATATAGTAGAACTGAATTTAAGCAGTCTTTAACACTAAGAATTGTTTAAAAGCCCTTTTATTGAGTACGTGGGGAAAAGGATAAGCTAGAAATGGAAGTAACTGACATGGCAGCTCCAGCCCAGGGCAAAGTCCAGAGCCTCGGTGGTGCCCACCCTCCCTGGCATCCCTCGGGGGACACCGGCTTCTCCTGCACCTCTCTGCACTGGCTCTGCCACCAGGAGGAGGTTGCTCATCTCTCAATGGCTTATTTCCTCCTTAGACCCAGGCAGAGGGAAGGAGGCCTGGTGTCTGTTGACTCACCTACTTTATTTTATGCAGGAGACAAGTTAATAAATCAGAACATTCTTTGGTCGGGTCCTGCTGCCCAGTCCCACATTATCTTTTGATCCATGAGCAGCTCGCTGTCTGAACTCTGAACGGGGTGGCCTTGGTTTCTGACCTTTTTTATAAGGGAGGAAAAAAGTCCATGGAGGACACTTCCATACATAGGCTAAAGGCTGTGTTATCTTTTCCCTGCCAACTGGGAAGCTGGAATAATCACACCAAAAAGTCTTTGAGAAATATCAAACATAATGAAAGAATGAATAGGAACAATCCCGCCAACTGTCGCCCTCCCTTAGCAAGGGCAAGGGTAGGGGGTGCCTGAAAAAGACATCTCTTTCCCGCTCTCCCCTCCTCCTTCACGCTTGAAAACCACTGTTGCCCAGCCATCGGAGCGGGAGACGTCCCTGAATTTGTGTATGTTGTGGCAGCCCCAGTAATCATTCTCTGTAGGCTAATAAATCTTAGCACTTATCTGTTAGACTGCTCTATCCCCAGAACACCTCTGGTCTCTCACCTACTGAGCTATCTCTCTCTCTCCCTCCTTCCCTCACTCTCCCCTTGCTGTCAGACTCAGCATTTAAAACGTTTTAACAGCAGCCAACTGGCCATTAATATAAATTTACCTAATAACACAAGTGATTTGCATGTCTGGCTCCATCCAATGAGAGAACGCCCTTTGAAGGCAAGGGCTCTGCAGCAACTAGCACGAGCCTAGCACTGTAAATCAATGAATGAATAAATGGCAGGCGTAATCAATATTGGTCCATTGATTGCTCCGAATCCTGCACCAGAACCTCTTATGGAAGAAAAAAATCATTCTGACACAAGTCGTCACTCCCTGATTTATCTGCTGTATGTTTTGAGACAGCACTCAGAGTCCATAAAATGGGACCGTTGACACATTTGGGTGACAAAGGACAGGAAGACGGTGTTGGGCCAAGGTCTGTAGGAAAGCCCAGGGACTGCAGACCGGATAAGCGGAAGGGGAGCTGGACCGCAGCGAAGAAACCACCCGTCTCTCGGAGAGGGCAGACGAGACCGCTGTTGAGGGGAATGGAAACCTGTAAACCGGTAGAGCCTCTGGGCTGGGATGATGGGTGGGAACTTGGTAGGATCCGTTAGAGTAAAAAAGCATGCATTCCCTTCATCCTAGCACTTCCATTTCTTGGGATCTGCCCTAAAGAAATACATAAACATGTACACCAAGAAGAATGAATGGCGATCTTTTCTGCAGCATTGTTTGTATGAGCAGAAATGTGGAAACAACTTCAATGTTCATCAATAGAAGAATGATTAAATTAAGGAGGGCGACTGCATATGCATTTTCCCCACCCCCTCTGCAACAGTTAAACTGGGTAAGGAAGATTTAGAAGTCCATTGGGGAAGTTTTCCAAGACTTATTGGTAGGTGAAAAAAGCAAGTTGCAGAACAATACATACAATATGGTCCCATTTGCATTAAAAATACCCACACACTAAACTATATATTTATAAATGCACATATATGCATACGGAAAAATTCTAGAGAGGTGCATTCCATACTGAGAGCTGCCCAGAGGAAGGGAACAGAACTGAGCATGCAGGAAAATTTTTCACTTATTCTGGATCCCTGTAATATTTATACAAGAATGAATTTGTGTTTTCATGTACTAATTGCGCAGTTTTTTAAGGATGTGCATAGTGCAGCTATTTACAGAAGTGTTTTATGGTTTGGACCTGACATCTAACAGACAGACTGGCTCACATAAAGGGGGAGGCGGGTGGGCCTGCTCCCTGCAGCCAGGGCCAGCCTCCTCCCTCGGCTCGTCCTGCAATACCCTCCCCAGAGGACGCATCCTCCAGACCCTCCTTCTCCTCCCAGCACGTGCAAGGGCCACAGGGAGAGGCCTGTGGCTCTGAAGTTTCCCTTTTTGGAAAGACAACTTGTTAAAGATTTTTGTCTGTTTTTGAAGTTAGTTTAAAAAACGTTCCCAAAAATTGTTGGAGGGTTCATAGGTTCTAGCAGTGCCAGTCACCACGCCAGCAGCCCACCATCCACATGGGACGGAGTTAATTAGTTCAGTGGCTTGGATGAGATCCAGCTGGGTTGGATGGAGTTGAGTGGGTTGGATTAGATTGACAGCTGTCCTCAACCGTTCCTTAGCTCCTGAAGTAGCACTCTCCCCCTCCCTGCTCGAAGCCATCAGTTTCGGGGCTGCATCACTGGGATGTCCTGCTCTCCATTTTAGGGAGTCACATCTCCCTGCCCCACTGTAAAGACAATGGGTCCCACACATCCAGGCCTTTTACTCACTCCGTGTCTGTCCCCGGGACTGTCACTCACTCCCATCCATGCCAAGCCCCTGTCCCAGTGCTCAGGTCACAGTAGAGGCTCAGCAGCGTGTGTTGAATTGAACTGAGCTGAGCCCCCAAATCTCCACCCACGGGCCTTATGGGAGCCTGCAGCAGGAGCAGACCAGCAGCGAAGGGTGCACCTCAGGGATGGTCAGGCTGCCCTTGAGGTCAAGCACGGAGACCAGCCCCAGCCCTGGGGCAGCTGCTTCTGTGACCTGAAGGGTGCTGGGGAGACTGGCCCACCCTGTTCCCTGGAGGCGTTTCCGGTGCTTACTGATGGCAGAGGGCGGAGAGGAGCCCGGGCCTAGGCACGCTCCGAACCTCGGCTAGGAAGAGGACCAGCAGGGCCTCCCCGCCTCTCAGAGGGGTCACGGCAGTGGAGGGGTCATCATCCTGTGGAAGACTTCGAGGAATCATAACTGGTACGATTCCTGAAGGTCTTTTCCACGGAGTGCAGAACCTCTCTTAATGCAGCACAGCCAGCCTCTCCGGCGTGCCCCTCACATCTAATCAGGTAGAAATGACTGGAAACCGTTTCTCAGAAAAGAAAATCAGAGCACGGAGAGTTTTACAAAACTTGCACAAGGACACACAGCTAGAAAGTGGCACCGCCCGGAATTAGGATCAGCATAACCCCGAAGCCTAGGCTCTAACCACTGAGTGATACTGCCTCCAGGTGTCCCAGGGTGTTCTGCTCTGAGGAACCCAGACATGGAATCCAGAGGCCTCCCCTGGGCAGGTGCTGTGAGGAACCCCCGGTGCCCGGGAAGGAAGGTCAGCTCCACAAACGGAAGTAGAAATTACCAGAAGGCCTGGGGAAAGGGGAGGGGTGCCATGCAAACCTGCAATCCGCAAAGGCACCGAGCCTGCAGAAAGGGCAGGGAGAGGGCATATGCAGGGAAACGAGCCCCTGTGGGCCCTGCTTTCGTTTTGTTTTTCCTCGAAGATCTTAGTATGCGCCTATTGTAGAAATGGCCGGGGCGGTGGGGAGAGTGGGACAGAAAACTAGGGAAAGTAGCCATAGCACCCTGACTTAGAAAAAGTAATGGTTATGACTTTGGCATCTTTCCTTGCAATTTTCTGTCTATATACTGCATTGCGTGTTTCTGCCTTAGTGAGGGCTCTCGGGAGAGCAAGGAGCAGAGAGCCTCGGGCGCTAACTGGAGCCAGGGGTTCTGAGGGCTGCGAGGGCCTCCTGGAAAGCAGACAGCGCACGCCTGCGGGTGCGGAGGCTGCGCACCAAGGAGCTGCTCCTCCCCGTTCTTACTCCCGCATGCAGGTCCCTCTCCCCTCCTCCCTCCCGCCCCCCGCTGCCAGGCCTCCTCCTCCTGCTCACGCACGGTGGTTTTCACCTCCTCGTAACCCCCAAGCCGAAGCCCACAGAGGCCGGCCCCTCCCAGTAGTTGCTCTGGGTGGGCGGGTTGCGACGATCATCTCTAGTCCAACTTGTTCGTTGGATGTGATGTTGCTTCCCCCTTTCGTCCCTCAACATCATTTCCCACAAACACCTTCTGCTCTCGTGCGGAGGTCTCCGTAACATCAGTCGCAGCCTCCCGTCACGGTTCACTGGGCGGGGCTACCATCCTTGACTCCACCATTCGGAGTCTCTCGGGACCAGCGGTGTGACGGTCGCGATGACCGAGCACCATGCGCCTGCTTCTTTATCCGGGCTGCCACCTCCTTACGACGCGGCTTCCCTGTGCCCGTCTCACAGATGGCCGTGCAGAGACGCAATTCACACCCAGACCTCGCGGCTCCCAAAGCCTGCAGCTCTTCGCACCACCCCACGCTGCTTCCGAGCTCACGGGCCACCAAACGGACCGGAGCTTCTGATCACTCCATGTGGACAGAACTCTTGGTGACCAAGAGGAAATGAGACCTTTGATTGAAGAGAATTCATTCCAGAGCCACGCATCTCTTTCTCGTGACAGCTTCTCTTCCAGTGTGATGGCCGTTGTTATTTCACAAACTTTTAGGAAACTACTTTGTCACAGCGACCCACTTCCTGGTGGGTAGCAGACACGGCCGTTACGAGTGCCCTGACTCGACCCCTGGCTGTTCCCCCACCCCACGCTTTCTCACTCCTCAATCGATCCTACTAGAAATGAGGGTGAGGCACTGTTGAAATTTTCCGAGGAAACACACTCACGTTTTGTCCACACACCATGGCAACGGTCAAAACACACAGGACTCCAGGCAGTACAGAGGCCCGCCTGGCATGGCATTCATTTTTCCGTCTCTTTCCTGTGTATTGTCTGGCAGGGGACTGGATTATTCATCCTCTTCCCAGTGGGGAAATGAATGTGTCATCACAGATCAGGAATGAAAGCTAAGCCCTCTGCCTGCTGCCTCGCTACGCGGGAGAGGAAGCAGCAAACCCAGCCCTCGAGTAGAGGACAGAGGCCCTGACGACAGTCCTGACTCCCAGCTGCTGTCAAGGTAGCCAGGAGCAGGTCAACTATACCTCTTTAGGCCTCAGACTCTTTCCCTGTCGAATGGGCTAAAAAGGCCTCACTTATCTCACTCGGCTGTTGGGAGAACGAGATCGGTAATAGCTATGCGGGTACCGCAGTTGTGAAGTAGCTACATCACTCTTTTCTGGGTGGAGAGGCAGGGACACACAGTAGCGTCAGGCACATCCGACCCAAATCTACTTCGGAAATGGCACTTATCCCCTGGTATTAAAGGTGGCCTGGTGTTGAGACCAGTGGCTTGGACCAGTGGTGGCGGTGGAGTCTCTGACTTCCTCTTCTAGCCAAGATGTAGGTACAGATTGTGGATTTATCCCCTCACCTCAAACAACAAAAACAAAATATATGAAAAACAATTTTCAAGACACTGAATATTAGACAACAAAGGACGGTGGCCCCAGAGAAATGAGAAACAAGAAAAGGTGAGGCTTGCGATTGCCCTAGCTTATGTCCTCGAGAGACTCCAGGCCCCGGCCCAGCCCTAGGCAGAGGCTGGTGACTCCCTGAGCTGAGGACACAGAGCCGAGAGTCCAAGAAGACCAAGGCAGCTGGAGTTTGCAGGACAGAGTCCCAGAGAGGAGAGGACATCACAGAGAGAGAACCCCAGAGATCTGTAGAGGGTCCTCCTTGGGAATTTGGCAGATTCCCTATTGGGGTGTGCATGTGAGAAAACAACCCCAAACCAGGGAAAGGACAGTCTGAGAGGATTAGAGGACGCAGTGCCCGGCACTCACACAGAGCTGGGAACAACGCCTGTTCCTGCTAGTCCAGCTGGAAACCCTCGTAATGCATGGGACATTGGGGCAACTATCCACAAGGGTCTTGCATCAGGAATGGGGAATAATTAGCCCTAGACTAAATGCTGTTCTGCTTTTGCCTAACAAGTCTTAAAGCAAAACCCAAAAGGGTCAAACTATTTCCAAGTAACTTAAATGTGTCCCAGAACAAAGCTCAAGAATATTTATAGGAATATAAAGATATCCAACACACAACGTGATAAAATTCACAGTATGTGGCATCCAATCAAATATCACCAGGCATGCAAAGAAGCAGGAAAATATGGTCTATAATGAGGAGAATGATCAATCAATCAAAACATCCCGGACTAACATGTTAGAAATAACCAACAAGGACATTAAAACAGTTACAGCTAAATCCCATAAATTCAAAGTGTGGACATGGAATGTATTTTTTAAAAAACCCAAATTGAACTTCTAAAGATTAAAAACCATCTTAGGTGAAAAATAACACTCACAGGGATTAGCAGAAAATTAGACATTGCAGAGGAAAAGATTAATTAACTCGAGAAAATAGAAATGGAACACAAAGAAAAAAGAATTTTTACAATGAAGAGTACCAGGGACACATGGGACAACTTCATGTGTCCTAACATATGTGTATTTGGAGTCCAAAGAAGTGGGAAGAGGCGGATTGGAGGGCAGAAAAAAATATTTGAGAAAACGATGGTTAACTTCTTTCCAAATTTGATGAAAACCATAAACCCACAGATCTGAAGAGCTCAAATAACCCCAAGCTCCATGAAACATGAAGAAAACTACACCAAAACTATACCAAAATTGCTCAAAATCCGTGATAAGAGAAAATCTTAACAGCATCTGGAGAAAAATAACTCGTTACATGCAGAGGGATACAGAGGAGGATGATGACAGATTTCTCACCAGAAACAACGCAAGTGAGCAGACGGCAGCATAACGTCCGTCAAGCAGTGAAAGAAAAAAACACTAGAAATCTATACCTCGTAAAAATATCTTCCACAAATTAAGCAAAAGAAGGCTTTTTCAGACTAATAAAAGCTGGAGATCCAGCAGATCCTTACTCCGGCAGATCTGTGCCCCAAGAGATTGTCCTTCAAGTAAAAGGAAAACGGCCCCAGATGGAAACATAGATTCGTACGAAAGGCATAGAGAGCACCGGAAATTGCAATTACGGTGGTAAACATATATTTCCTTATTATTTAAATTTACTCAAAAGATAATCGACTGCTTAACTGATAACAATGTATTATACAGTTTATAACCTACGTGTAAGTAAAATGAATGCAGCAATAACGTAAAGGCCAAGATCCCAAGAGGGGAAAAATGAAAGAAGACCACTGGGAAGTTCTTACACCCTACATGAAGTATTTATACTATAACGTCACTTGAAGGTAGACTGTTATGAGTTAAAGATTTATATTTAGTGGTTACAAGAACCACTAAAATAGCAAAACAAAAATTTTTAGCTTATCATCCAACAAAAAAGTCCTATTTTGGCTCAAAAATACTTTGCCCTTTACTCCAATAGAAAGCAGAAAATGGGGGAAAAGGGACCAGAGAACAAATGGGACCGGAAAAAATATATATAACAAGATAATGGACTTAAATCTAACACATCAATAATCACATTTAATGCAAATGATTTGGGTGTAGGGAACCCGCGGCCTTCTGATTTCAAGACTGTCCTTTTTTAAGCACCAAAGGAGGCAAGAAAATCTTCATCTTTCTCCGCTGCCCCCCTTGTAATCAAAGGATTTGTTCTGTAAAATTTGAATTCAGCCAAAAGGCCCCACTCAAGGATCCAGAAAGCCACGTGTGGCCCCAAGGCTGCAGGATCCCTACCCCTGCAAGCCAGTCCAAACTATATACTGGTCACCCCCAAAAATATTTTTTAAATATAAAGATATAAGTAGTTAAAAGGATGGAAACAGGCCAGGCGCAGTGGCTAACGCCTGTAATCCTAGCACTCAGGGAGGCCGAGGCGGGTGGATCCCTCAAGGTCAGGAGTTCGAGACCAGCCTGAGCAAGAGCGAGACCCCATCTCTACTAAAAATAGAAAGAAATTGGCTGGACAACTAAAAATATATATATAGAAAAAATAAGCTCAGCATGGTGGTGCATGCCTGTAGTCCCAGCTACTCGGGAGGCTGAGGCAGGAGGATCGCTTGAGCCCAGGAGTTTGAGGTTGCTGTGAGCTAAGCTGATGCCACGGCACTCTAGCCAGGGCAACAGAGCCAGACTCTGTCTCAAAAAATAAATAAATAAATAAATAAAAGGATGGAAACACGTATATCATACTTACGTTAGTCAAAAGAAAGTCAAAATGGCTGTACCGATATCAGACAAAGCCGACTTCAGAGCAAATAATATCACCAGGAATAAACAAGGTCATTTCATAACAGTGAAAAGGTCAATTCATCAAGAGGACATAATAATCCTAAACATTGATGCACCTAATAGCAGAGCTTCGAAATATATAAAGCAAAAACTGATAGAAATGCAAAGACAAATAGACAAATCCGCAAGTAGGGCTGGAGACTTCAAAACCCCTCTCTCAATAATTGGTAGGACAAGTAGACAGAAGCCAGCAAAGATGCAGAAGATTTGAGCAACACTATGAACCGATTTGACCTAATGGACATGTATACGGTACCCCATGCAACAATGGCAAAACACACATTCTGTTCAAGGGCACACAGAACATTTATCTAGATAGACCATCTTCTGGGCCATAAAACAAGCTTTAAATAAATTTAAAAGGATTCAAGTCATACAAAGTGTGTTCCGTGATCATAATGAAATTAAATTAGAAATCAATAACAGAAAGAAACCTGGAAAATCCCCAAATATTTCGAAGCAAAATAACACACTCCCAGATAATCCATGGGTGAAAGAAGAAATCAAAAGGGAAATTAAAAAGTATTTTGAAGTGGATAAAAATGAAAACCTATCATACCAAAGTTGGTGTGATGCCACCAGCGCAGCACCAAGAGAGAAATTTATAGTATTAAACACCTATATTAGAACAGGAAGAAAAGTCTCAAGTCAATGACCTCAGCTTCCACATTAAGAAACTAAAAAAAACAAGAGCAAATTAAATCAAAAGTAAGCACAAGAAGGGAAATGATGATCGCAGTAGAAATCAATAAAATAGAAAAACAATAGAGAAAAACAATGAGGCCAAAAGATGGCTTTTTTATATTAATAAAATTGATAAACCTCTAACCAGAATGATCAGAAAAGAGAAAAAACATGTTATCAATATTACGAATAAGAGAGGTGATACAGCCCAGATTCCATAGATATAAAAGGGTGATATAAGAAAATTATTAGTAACTTTATGCCAATAAATTCACCAGTTTAGGGCTTGGCCCTGAGCTGCAACTGCTTAGATTCACAATCACTTTCTGTCGCCTCTGGGAGGCGACCAGGGGACCAACCATCCTGATTTGCCCAGGACTGAGGGGTCTCCTGGGAAGAGGGACTTTCAATTCTAAAGCTAAAATGCTTTTTCCCCCAGGCACTCCCCGGGGCCTGCAACCCTCTTGCAATTCCACCCTCCACACCCGATCCCGTCACCCCGAAGCCCACGTAGGGATCTCACTTACCAGGTTTGACCCTGCCCTTGCACTCTCTGGGTCTTTGTTTGACCAGCCTCAGTGCTGCCCCCTGCAGGTCAGAGATGAGCCTTGCATGGGGGCAAGCAGCAGATGCACCTAGTTAATCACCCCCTTGTTTGGCGCCCGGGCTGCTGGACAAGGGTTGCAAAGTCTTCAGAAATGGCTGCTTGACGAGGCATTAAAGTCATTCCCTACAGCCAAGGCAGGAAGTGACTTTGAAGGTACAATTGACCTCAACTTGGCCCACCTCCATCCCCTAATTAACCACGAAGCATGAATCTCTTCCTTTTTAACTTTGTAATGTATCCGCCTCTCCCTGCCCCAGTCGGAGAGTTCCAGGTATATGTGGGGCAACGGAGGCATTCTGGAAGGTCACACATCACAGGCATCTCTGAGCCCATCCCAGGCTCACTCAGGCACCCTCAGTGGCTCCTTGTTGTCTAAAGAATAAACTATGACTTTGTGACTTTGTGAACCTGTCATCCAGGTTCATACCTGATGCAACGCCCTGTCAAATAGAGCCACCCACTGTACGCTGCAGGTTCCTGGCTCTGAACCTTGCCTGCTCTTTTCTGCTTCTCAGAATTCCATCTCCTCTAGCTCCTCATGTACAAATCCAACACTTCTCAGCTCAAATGCCACCTCCTCCAGAAAGCCTTCTCAGATGCCCACAAAGGTCTTTTCCTCTGCATCAACTTTGGCTGTGGCTCTTGGCACCTCTGCCATACTTGAGTCATTCATGCACAGATGTTCTCTTGACTCCCGGTCTCTCATCGTCCTTCTTTGACACCAGGATCCCCACCTTCCAACCCTTGCCAGGGCCTAGCCCTGCCATGAGGTGGCCCCATCTTTTACACCCAAGAACTCTACATTTCAGCCATCATAAATGTCGTCAGTCCCCTAGAGAGCCATGCTCGTTTAAGTTCTGGGCTTGTGCCCATGCTGTTCCCACTGTCTGTAATGCCCTTCCTCCAGGCCTGCCTGCTAACCCATTCATCATTTCACAGCCCCGGTTTACCTCCCAGCTGCCCCAGGCTCCCCACTGCTGCCAAGGGAGCACTTACCGCCCTGTACTCTCTCATCTCTGTCCATCTCTGTCCCCACACGATACGAGGGGCACCTTGAAGGCACCATCTATACCTTCATCTTTACGTCCCTGGTGCCTGACAGAGGACCTGGCCCCAGGAAGCACCTAGAACATGTTTGTGAATGAATGGTTGTGCTTCAAACCTCCAAGCTGTGGTTCCAGATGTAGCAGGTGGCTCACCACCTCCACAAGCCTGTCCTGATTTACTTTATCCTGGACTCATAGCTGATTCCCTTAGCTGTGTGGCCTGGGGAAAGTCACATTTCCTCTCTAGGTCTGTTCATCTGTAAAGTGAGGGCAATGGATTTGATAGAAAAAGAAGGCCCTACAAAGTGTCCCTTTTCTGAACCTGGTTCCATGGCGCTGAGTTTTTAGCCGAAATTCTTCAATATTTATGTGTCTTGTCTCTTCAAATGGCCCATGAGGACATCCTTCACCCTCCAGCCCAAGCCTAGCCCCAGGCTGGGTGCCCCCAGAGACCTGCTACACACCTGCTATTAGATGGGTCGGGGGTCCAGGACCTCCCCACCTGTTGGCAGGGTGAGAGTCCACACACCATACGTGCCACGGTTGCTACATTGTTAGACAGTCATTCTTCCCCCAGGTGCCCCGGTTTTTAAAAGTCTTCACTTGGTTGTGTTCCAAGCTGTTCTCTCTAACCCTCATGGCTCGCTAGTAAGTCCCCAATTCCAAAAGTTCTTTACTGCCCCTGAGCAATGAAGTCGTTGCCTTCCCCCAGACAGAAAGACATCAGCTCCCTCGGGGAAAAGACTGGCAGGCGGACGCTTCACAACGCCCCCGAGAGAATCCTGATGGGAAAGGTGGCCTAGGTGGCCTGCCGTGGTGGGGAAGCACAGTAGGTTCAGAGGTGGCTTTAGCATCCCACTGGCCAGAGACGGAAGCCCAGCTCCACCCTTACCCACTGTGAGGTCTCGAACGAGGGCCTTAACTTCTCAGTCCTCATATGTCAAAGCAAAATGAAAATCATTCCACTTTCAAAGGTCTGCAGTGAGGGTTAAATGGAAGAAAAACTTTAAAAATCTGCTCTATAGATTTTTTTTCATTTTACTCCATTTTCCATCTTTCGATCACATAGCCCGATTTTTATCCAATTTCCTGTTTTCTCCCCTCAGCTTGTTACGTCTCATGAAGCTGAGGCTAATGACGCAGAAACCATTCCCTCGCCGCGACGTCTTGCACATGGTAAACACTTAATAAATACCCACTGGATGAACGAATAAATATAAATATCTGCAGGAGGATAGGGGAGGCATCCTCCTCCACACATTATTTGACTGATAATAATTCATGCAATCATTTTCGATAGATATACAGTCACTACTATGTGCCATTAACTTTAGTAAATTAATTTAACACAGTCCCCCTAAAAAACTCTGTCCATTAAGTATGATGTGTCCCCATTTTCCAGCAAGGAAACTGACCTGCCCCAGGTCGCAAACCTGCTAAGTGACCGGGCTCTAATTCAAGCCCGAGTCTGTCTCTGACCCCATGTTCTTAATCACCCCTCACAGTACTATGCAAAAGAATTATATCTTTCCACTTCATAAGTTATATATGTGCACGATTGTAACCTCAAAAAAAGGCAGAAAAATAGAAAGAATAAAATTGTAACCACCAAAAAGCATCTTGAGTTTAATACTTTGAAATATTTTATCAGATATCTTTTTCTGCATATGAGCAGAAAGGCCCACATTTCTTGTGGGCTTAGTTTCTTATTTTGGAGCCATAATCATACAGTATAAGCAGGTGCACATCTTCACTTAACATTATGTTGCGAGCGTTTTTTTCTTTGTTCTCACATACTCCCCACATCCATCATTTTAATGATTGCATAATATTCCATCAAATGGACACATAATTTACTTATCATCCCTCTATTGTTGAACACACGAGTTGCTTTACCCGTTTTTGCCATTGTAAACGATACTCTGCGGAACATCTTTGCGCATAGACTTTTGCGATTATTTTCTTAGGCTAATTTCGATTCTTTCCTTAGGTTTGTTTCTAAAAGGATGAGATTACGGGGTCAAGAGAAATGAGCATTTCTAAGGCTCTTGAAAAATATAGCGCCAAATGTATCTTCCCAAAGACTTTCATATGAAAAAAAGGAAAGCGGGACAGAGGACCAGAGGAAGCTAGGGGGCCACTGGACTCTGACAGCCGCAGGCAAGGAGAGCCAGGGCCGGCCCTCAGGGCAGCTGTTGGTGGACTGGGCTCCGTCAAAGCAGTGCGATAGCAAGGAGCAAAAAAATGGGGCTTTTATTTCTCAGAAGGGGAAAAAGCAGTTATAGATACTGCATGTGGATTAGAAATAAAGATATTTTCAATCACTCTGAGAGCACGACAGGCTTGCTTTGCTATAAAATAACAACACATGGAAATCTACTCTTACCAAATAAACCTTTAACAGTCTGCCGCACCTCTGAGTTTCAAGAAGGAAGAGCCAAGTTCCAACTTTATGTGTGTCATTAGACAGCCGTGCCTTGGTTTACCAGCCTGCCTTACCTACCTCCCAGGGGTCATAAATAAGCTTATGTATATAAAAATCCTTCATGAAATTTCAATCACTTCTATGATTTGCTGGTCAAAATTAATTTCCTATTAATTACCATTTATAGTACAGGGACTTTTGTGGCTATACAGAGGGCATCCCAGCATAGCTTTTTGAAATGTTTTAATATGTAGTTCCTTGAAAATAGTCTTACATCAATTTATAAAAAAAAGATGTCGTCCTAACTTTTCCTGGGCAACTGGGATTTGTAAAGCAAGGCACAACCCAACTTCTCCACTCTGAGTCTGTGCAGGGACAGCCTCCACCCTCTGTGCCCTTCCAAATGCCCCTGGCTCTAAGGCCAGCTAAGTGTGCTGACTCCAGTGGCCCTGGAGTTGGGCTGGCCTATGACGCTGTGACTGGGCTGGCTTAGCCACTGCGGACCTCAGCGATAGCCGCCTCCAGAACCTCCAACCCTGAGTCAGCCCTGGAGGCAAGGCACAAACCAGGGCCATTCTGTGAGTTCAACACAGAACCACTGGGCCTCTGCTGGAAAACGATCTTTCCTTCATTCTCTGGAGGGCTATTGCAGAAAGGTGGTCAGTTCCTCTGTCCAGCAAAATCTTGGAAGACTCCGGGGTTTGGCAGTCAGTCAGCATGACAAATCCAGCCCTGCTGAGAACACGTTATCCAGCATTTTGAACTTTCACGCCTCTTCCGTTGGCTTCCAGCTACCTTCTTCACGTCCACCTCCCTGGACAGGTAGGGAATGACAGGTACGCAGAGCTGGAAGAGACCTAAAGGTCATCGAACCCTTCTCTTTGATTTGCAGTTCAGGTATCAGCATCCAGAGGGCTGAAGTCACACCGCCCTTCATCACCCTAGTACTTAGTATGAAGTTTTCCTGAGCTAGTTGTGCTCCAACCGCAGTGTGTGTCAGAGGCAGCTGGGAAACAGGTTAAATGCGTATTCCTGGGACCCCCCCACACACACACATATCTCCTGCATCACACTCTCTGAAGGTGAGGGCCTGGAATCTGCCATCGTGACAAGCCTCCCAGTAATGCAGGCGTACCCCAAAGTCGGAAAACTACTGAATGGTAAATAGGACTGCAAGACCCATTTACCGTTCGGTGCCCAAAGCCCTAGTTGTGCAGCCGACGCTCCTAAATTAGTCCCTCTCCGGTGCTCTCACTCGCTTCCCACCTCCTTAAACACACACACACACACACACACACACACGCACACACACACACACACACACAGGGCCTGTTGTCATTGCAGAGGTAAATAAACAAGGAAGTTCAAATCCAGAGGGACCTCAGTCCAATGTGGTCCGGGCCTCTCAACAGACGGTCAGTAGCTTTGGGAGATGATGCAAGTGACAGCACATGTGAGCCCCTCTTTGGCTTCGGGAGGAAACCTGGGCACCTGGAGAAGGGCTGAGAACACACTCGGATCCTTCAGATGACAGCCGCTCACCTGCTCGAAGACACCAGCTCAATGGGGTATTTCATTCCTGCGCAGTTTAATAGCCTATTCTGCCCATTAATTTCTTTCTGAGAGCAATCCCAGACGGGCACTATATTGATTCCCGATGAGTCATTCATTGGCCAGTAAACCTTATAGAGCATCGCAGGTCACCAGCCCTGAACACCCAGCACATGACTGTGGGGACATCAGTCTCTCTGATAGCAGGGCATGGGGAACATGAACAGGGTCCACAGAGAGCCCCAACTTGGCTTGAGGGCTGGGGAACAAGACCTGTGAGCCATGGTAATGTGCTCATTCCCTAAAGGAGACTGAATCCCACGGAAGGGGGGCTCTGGGAAGGAGTTACCTCCCCCTAACTCCCCGCCACGAGCTGTCAGGAATGATAATTAGGAAAACAGCTACCAAGCATGTCTATTTTTAACGTTCAGTCCTGCCTGGATTTTCCAACACAGAGTGAATCAACCTCTCTCTCTCTCTCTCTCATGCACACACGCACACAGACACAGCTATGTGTCTCAGGTATGTTTGTGTAGCCACCTGTGCCTACAGCAAAGGTTCAGCAGGGCTGGCTGGTTGGATCTTTGAATGAAGCATTCAGAGATAACCCAGAGAACTGAAGTCCTGCCCCACCTCTGCAGCCAACTGTGACCAGAGGCAAATTGCTTGGCCTTTTTGGACCTCAGTTTTCCCATCTTTCAAATAGGTTGGACTAGATTAATGGCTCTCAACCTAGCTCTAGGATTAGAATCCCCCAGGGAGCTTTTGAGAGCTACAAATACTTGGCCCCTATGGCAGAATAACTGAATCCCTAATCTCTGGGGTGAGCCCAGGGCAACTGCGGTTCACGAAATCACTCCCAGGTGGTTGTGATGCACAGTGCGGTTGAGAACCACTGCCCTGACCCAGCTCTGCTATTCAACTGACTCCACCATTTATTGTGGAGGAGACAAGAGCAAGAGAACACAGACTAGTTGCTTTTCTTCTGATTCCTGAGCAGAGAGGCCAAGGGCAGAAAGGCTCAGACCATGCCATCTGGGATCAATTTCACTTCCGAATTTCCGGAGTAGCAAGGAAAGCATGTCCTGAATATAAAAATAAGACAAATAAAGAACCCAAAGCCCTGGGTTTGAGGTTTCATGGTGGAAATATGCTGTCAAGGTATGGAAATAATTTCCTCTTTATGGGGTTCAGCCTGGAGTGCAGGACTGAGCTGGGAATCTGGAAGGGTCCACAGGAGCCTGGTGGTTGCAGAGAAACCTCCCCCCTGCCCCCAGGCTTGATAAGACTCTCCAGCACCTTCCCAGGCCTCTCAAGAAAGGAAACTGCAGCAGGTGCCAGTTCCGCCTCTTGCCAGCCGAGCCATCCCAGAGAAGAAGGCTGTTTATATCAAATATCTTATTCCATCCATTCTAAGTGAAATATTTCAACATCTCTGAAATAGAGATGTGTCTTACAATGGATGGCCTCTTATCATTAATCGTCAGCATATTTTTTTCTTAACTGTAGACGCGGAATAATGATGCCTCTTACAGAGGTTAGCATCTTAGATTTGATGATATATGGTAATATCTCTGGTCCCTGCTAACGTAAACTTTCTAAAAATTCCATAGCTGCATGATTCTGTGGCCTTTGGTCTAGACCCTTTATCTTCAAAGAGTACATTCAAGGAGCCCCAGGGAGAGGCGCCGATTCTCACCGGTTCTTTGCCATTCAGGGTTGTGCACGGACCAGCAGCGCAGCAACAGCAGCTTATCAGAAATGCAGGGTCTCCAGCCCGGCCCCAGATCCCGCCAACCAGAACCTGCACTTGGATAGGATCTCCTCGTGATTCCTTGAGAAGTGCTACAGTAGTTCACACTCCCCCCACCACACACACACACACACACACACACACACACACACAAGAACGCTGAGCCACGGCCTCGCTCGCCATCAATAAGAATTTCTATGGGCCCCATTTCCTTCCGTGCCTGCGTACGCTGTGGGGAGTGGCCTGTTTCGATTGGAAGTAGGAAGAAAGACAGTGAGGACAGAGGCACCCACTGTTCCTTTGGGAGCCAGAGGTGGGGCACGTGGATAAAGGCAGGATTGGAGCTGGGCCCAGACAAGCACCTCCAGCGCCCCCCACCCTTACTGACCTCTGACACCTCCCTCGCTCCACCCCTCCCCTTCCTGGGCCTCCCCTTGGAACCCATGGTCCTCCTTGACCCGCACGCAGAGAACCCACCACCTCACTGGATCCCTGACACCCAGCCTGGGCCTGGCTGCTCACATCTGCCCCTGGACCCCAACCCGAAGTCTCCTTGTGTTGTCTTATTTCCAGCCCCAGCAGGACTCCCCAGGGCCCACCACCCATCCATCCATCCAGCTGTTAATTCAACAAATATTTCCTAAGCATCTGCACAGCCTGGGAACTCACAGATGCTTAACACGTGGCCCCACCCTCAGGAGCCCACAGCCTGGTGGACGAGGCTGACCAGCGTGTGATCTGGGTATGATGCCTGGTGCTGAGCGCTAGGACAGGGGAAGCGTGGGGTGCTGTGAGAGTCTAGAGGAGGGGTTCTCACTCAAACAGGGGGTCAGGGAAGGCTTCCTGGAGGAAGTGCTGTCTAAACTGGTCTTCGTGGATTGGTAAGCATTTGCTGGGTGAAAAGTGGGAGGAAAGGCATTCCAGGCATCATGAACAGCCCAAGAAAAGGCACAGAGGCAAGAAGCAGCTTATAAGCAATTCCCATTACAGAGCGTAAAGACTGGGTCAGGAAGTAGAGAAAGAAGAAATTGAGAGGCAGGTGGGGCTGGATCAAGCAGAGCCCTCAGGCCAAGTAAAGAATTAACTCTAACCTGAAGAATCATTTCTTCCCCAACTTCTGTTCTGTTGTCCTACAATAAATGCTAATGAGAGCCTCCAGGGTGTCCTGCACCAGGTGAAGTTGGGGTCAGGAAGAACCACCAGGCAGGCTCTGTTCCCAAAGACCCTGTGGCCTCTGGGACAGATAGAAAGATACCATCTCCTAGACAGATAAGTGGTAGCACAGGGCTGCATCCACCAAGCACCCGGCAATCAGATGGGAAGTGAGGCAGGAGTCCAGAAGAGGGAGAGTAGAAGGACAAGCCAGGAAGGCTTCCTGGAAGAGGCAGGATTTAAGACGCATATCAGAAAATGCAGCCATAATATAGGAATATGGAGTGGATGGGGGAGCAGGAATTCTCAGAAGACTGGCTGACTGCAGAGGCCCTTGGAAACCAAAAGTGACTGCTGGGGAAGGAGTAGAACCGGGGCAGGAGAGGAAAAAACAGCAGCTGAGCTAAGAGGTGAGGGGCTGCACTGGAGTCAGACGAGTCGAGTGGCCAACACTGAGTAGGGGGTGCACATCCAGCCACCAGGGGCAAATCCCACCTGCCCAGGGCCAGGCATTCAGCAGGGAGGGGTTGCCAACATCACAGCACAACCACCAGATTGAGCTTGCTAAACCTAGGAATGTAACTCCCTTAGATACAACTGACTCTCTTGCATTGTATTCTTGGAGGGCTAGGAGAGGGGTGAACCACCCCAACATCGCCCTTGGGGACAGCGTGTAAGAGAGCCCTGACCCAAGGGCTAACATGGGTAGGGGAGAGGGGAGGGGACTTGCCCAAGGCCACGTGGCCAACAGTGATGGAACTCCCTGAGCCCACCAAAGGCATGGCATGAAATGTGTTGAGAATTCCCCCGCTCACTGTATATCACGTCCTAAAACAACAGCACCCGTGTAACAAGTTGCAGGCCCACAAACGGCCCTTCTCCCCAGCCGCGGCGTAATTAATCATGCCCATTTCTCATCAGGGTCAATAAAAGAGGACATCTTACCCCAGTTTTTATATCTGAGTGATAGTTTATGAGCCAAGTGACTGAAGTCTAAATAACGAAGGTGTGTTTACTTGATAAATGAAACGCCAGAACGCCTGAGACGCCACATTTGCTAAACCTGCACCATAAGCTTTTCTGTAATGATAAATTCTCTCTGGTGCCAGGCAAAGCTGCGAGCCACATGCACCCCCAAGGACAGTCTCCTGAAGAATTGTGGCTTGCACACAGGAAAAGCTCTGTGCATTCATCTCCCTCACACGACGGCGCTGTGTTTGTGGTAACACCACAGAATCCTGGAATGCTGAAACTGGAAAGGCCCTTAGAGACCATCAAGGACCGTCCCTTGCTCAGCAACCTCCCAGTTTTACTTATGGGGAAACTGAGGTCCAAGGAGGGAAAGTTGCCTTGGTAACTGGCTTGGCAGCAACAGAGTCTGGGAGTTTAGTCATTTGAGCCCCAGCTTTGGGCTTGCCCCAGGGAAAAGAAATCAGTCCCCCACGTCCTTCCCCAAAAAGCTGGAAGGCTAGCAGGAGGTGGGCAGGTCGGGCAGTAAAAACAATGAGGTGTGGCAGGCGCTGGGGTGACACCTGGACACCAGAAGGAGTGGAAGGAGACGTCTTGTTGGCAGAGGGACACAAACGGAGCCTTGCAGGCTGGGTGGGTGGTTGCAGGCTGACAAGCAGGAAGGACAATCAGGCAGAAAGGTGGGAGGGCAAAGGCAGAGCGGCTGCAAGAGCCTGAAGGTTGGGGCAGAGATGAGAATAGAGACGGGAGGGTGTTCTGAAGTAAAGGAGCTGGGTTTATCAAGGGGGACGGCGGTATGATTCGGTGTGCATTTTGGGAAGATCGGATGCGGGTGAGATTGGAGGGCGGTACACAGGAAGCAGAGGGCCAGTTAGAAAGCTGTTGCCGTAGTCCGGGAGAGAGATGACAGTCTCAATGCATGGAGAAGAGGGGACACTTGCATTGACTTGGGGGGATGGAATCTTGCTCACACACCGGTGGAGGTTAAGGGAGAGGAAAGAGGGGTCAAGGTCCTTTTATAGAACTACCATGTTCTTCCTTCCATCCCCTAGCAAAAATAATGTATACGGTCTAATAATTAAGAATCCATTTAGCCAATGTTCTTCAACTTATAAGCTAAATTTCCATACAACAGCTATCAGAGATGAATGACAATATACTATCTAGTTAATAAAAGTCACCCTGCTGACTCAAAATAGACTGCCACCTGGGATTTCCTTAAGTGGGAGAATTTGAATTCTGTTAAACAAAGTATTGCCTGTACTAGACAGCTCAGGCTAACTGCTGTAACAATCACCCTTTAAATCAGAGTGGTTTAACATAACGAAAATGCATTCCTCACCACGTTGCAGTCCAACGCGACTGGCAGTGGGGCTCTGCTCCATGTAGTCAACCAGGGATCCAGGCTTCTTCCAGCTTGTGTTTCTGTCTTCCTCTAGGTTTTCAGGCTCATCTCTCTTTAGCTATGAGCTGGGCAAAGAGAGAGTACATCTACTCTTAACTGCCTCAGCCAGTGGGTCCCACATCATTTCTACCACATCTCATAGGTGAGAACTAGTCACATGCCTCACCTGGATTCAAGGGGGACTGGGAAAGACAGTCAGCCCGGGAAGATGAGACCTCCACTAGCAGAGACCGTGAGCATTCACGGTCTCTGCTACGCTGCCCTGGTTTATCCATGCAGTGAGTTCACAATTTAGCACACAACATTTTCTTAATGAGGATGCTTGGTGGGCAGGATTTGCCCAGCCACCCCTGATCCAAAGATCCTAAACAAGCAGGGGTGCCTCATACCCTGGAGGTCACTGGGCACAGATTGTGTCCCCCATCCTGTGCTCTAGGCTCCCTGTCCCGAGGACGGGGTTCGCCCTCCACCTGCCAACCTCTCAATGCCAGGGGCTTTTTGTTCTCTGCATGTTCCTCCTAATAGATGGCTCGTCCCCTCCACGTCCACAGGAGACCGAGGCTCCAAGGCAGTTGTCAAGAATTACTGCAGCCCAGAGAAAGGTCTGGGAGAATGAGAATGATTCATCAAGAAGACTTATAAGCCAATTGGGCAACTCATGATCAAAGCTGTTTAGTTACCCAAAGGGATAGCAGGATAAATTACGGCCAGAAGAATTAACAATTACAACCTTGGCATCTTACATTGCGAAGGCTCATTCCAATCACCTGTCACTGCACTTTTAAAGTTTAGGGGGAAATGTCTGGGGGTGCCTGACTCTGTGCACTTCTATCTTGCTTTGAACAACAGGATGGGTTCCTAGGAAAGAGGGCGAAATAGGTATTTATAAATGAAACTTTTCCCTGGGTACTCTTTGAGATCTATTTTTTTCCGCAATACCATTTGATTTCTCGCAGTCCTGGCACTGGCTTTCCATAATGCGGGCTCTGCTCTTTCTCTCTTCCCACTAACGTCACTGTCAAGTAACTAATGACTCGTAAACAGGCATCACAGCGTTCACATTTTGCTGCCATATAAAGGACCCTGGATAAACCCTTTGTGAAAATCATGGATCCTTGAATAATTGAAATAATGCCTGTCTTGACCCAAGGTTTTGAATTTTACAGACGGGATTTTCTTAAGGCAAACAACATTTTTCTGACTCCGTTTGCCAATGATAAAGGACAGGATCTCTGCTTATTGAACACCGGCTGTGTGTCATATGGGCAATGTGCTATATTCTGTTCACATATTAGCTCATAAAAACCCTCCAAGATGGAGAATAATATTCCTATCTCACACAAAGGTAACTGATAGTCAAAGAGGTTCACTAACTTGCCCGAGGTCACCAAGCTAGTGCACGGTAGGACTGGCAGTCGCAAGTCTTGGATTCTCATTCAACCCCGCCTCTGATTTGCTGAATGATCTCAAGAAAATCTCTTTGCCTCTGTGAGCCTCAGTCTTCTCATCTGGAAGATGGCAATGATATGTCTGTCCCTCGTTGAGAAGGAAAGAGGAGAGCTTCAGCGGAGCATCCTGAGACATACAGGAATCTCTCAGTGGGGCTCTGATAAAATGTGGGCAGTGGCCACCCTGGCATTAGATGAGGAGGGCTGCCTTGGTGTGGGGACTACAGGACAGCGGTGCTGGGCTTCAGCATCAGACCGTCCAAGTCTGAGTCCTGACTCGGCCACTTACCAGCAGTGAGACCAAAGCCAAATTTCTTCATGTCTCTGACTCAGTTTCTTCATCTGCATAGCAGGGACAACAACAGTGCTTACCTCATACCTGATCTATGCAAAGTGCCTAGACCAGAGGGTGTCAGTCCAGGGTCCCCCCACCGCCGCCATCCTCCCACCCTCTGTCATGGTGTTTCCATCTGCCAGTCTCCCCACCACCAAGCGGGAGGGCCCAGGGCCGTGAATCAAGCTCAAGAAGTCGGGCAAAGGGCTTAAATGGGGGCTATGTGTTCCTCTTTGAAAACTGAGCACCCAGGACTCCCTCTTGGTCTAACCATTTGCATCTTCTCATCCATGGTGTTACAGACTTACAGAGGAAGGTTCACTTCAAAGACCACTTATCAGAGCAGCAGGAAAGACATCTGAGCATTTTGTAGCTGAAGTCAATATTGCTTCTGATTTCTTATGCTCTTTCCAAAGCACCAGAGTTGGGGAACAGGGAGGCAGGGTAGGCAACCTAACATTTTTAAGAACCGACGACCATATAGCAGACCCTACCTGTGCATTAACCTAGAGTGGACATCATGTGGCCACGGTCGTCCACAACCAGGACTTGACACTGGTTCTGGTGGGTCCCGATCCAGACTGTGGTGTCTTGGACACACAAGAGAAGGGATGCTGCCAATCAGTTTTGCTGACCCAAGCCAGCCCTCTCTTCCCACACGTCTCCAGCACGAAGGTGTGTCCTCCTGAGAGGCGGGTGGGGGCTGAGGAGTGGCCTCTTCATTCGGATCTCTGATCTGAGGAATTTTCCCAGCAGCCACATTCAGGTATAAAGACAACCTCAGCAGAAGACTCAGCAGGTTACATCTTCTTGGTTGCAGTCCCCAAGGTTGGGCTCCAGGTCTTCTGTCAAGGTCTTCTCGAGCCAAGCAAATTAATCTCCCCAACCTGGTTCAAAAAGCTTTGCCCGATCCTTGGGACCCCTAGGGGGCAACTGTGAGCAGGAGCCGGATTGCCCAGCAGGGCCAAAGAGCTCAGGCATGAGGACTCCCCTCCCCTAGCCCAACCCACCAGGGCCAAAAATCCAAATGGGGAATTTTCCCTGGGTGCAGCCTTGGGGAGGAGGAGGACATTTGGGAGCTCCTGTTATATGTCAAAAGCGTGGTAGATGCCTCGGTCTATACATTCATCTCATTTGATACTCTCTCTAACCCTATAAAGTAGAGATAATTATTCCAGTTGTGCAGATGAGGACACAGAGGCTCAAAGATATTTTAAAACCTGCCCACGGTCCTATGGGCAATAATAACAGCAGCTGCTATTGACCGAGCTTCTGCTCCGTGCCCGGCGCCAAGCTGAGCCATTTGCAATCACGAGTTCATTTACTATATTTCATCAGACAAAGGTAGCGACGACAACTGGGAAGTCAATGTTATTTTATGTGTCAACAGGAAAGAAAAACACTACCAGTTAAACTATAACACAATGCCAAGAGGCCACCCATGGTAAGGCGTTACAGATGTGTTAGGATGCAGAAAAATGTGTGTCTTATACCTGATGAAATATAAAAATTCTCAAGCAGTGAGACATGTGCTGTTATCCCCAATTTACAGATGGGGAAACTGAGCCAATATATGAGAGAACTGGACCCCAAACCCAGGCCTGCCTGACGCCACAGCCCAGTCTTTCAACCACACCATGCTACCTCCAAGTACTGACTAAGAACCCGCTGTGTTCCATTGTGCTAACGCTCTCCTAGCCCATTCTGTTCAGTGTCCATGGCAAACCTGCAGGGGGTATTGGTGGCTCCCTTCTGCAGATGGAGACACGGCTGAGGAGTAGAATCCAGGTCTGCCCAATTCCGAAGTCCAGGCTCTTTGCATGGCATCACGTGGTACCTCGCCTGCCCACACCATCTCTTCCAGGAGCCCACGTGTGTCCCACACGGACCCTGCTATCACCCCATTGGGCCCCCACTGGGAAGGTGAGGGTGCATATCCTTCTTAGGACCAAGCCAGGAGGGCAGGGAAGCATGGGAGAAAATAATACCTGGACGAAACTGTCCCCTCCGTGTGAAATTGACAGGCAGATCTCTCCCTGCAGCCACACCCCACAGTCCAGCCTGGCAGGCATAACCCTACACCAACCACAGAGACCCAGACCCAACCTGGGACTCCAGGCCCTGGGAAGGGACCGCAGAACTCAGGCAGAACCCCTGTCCAGGGGGCCTAGAGGCACTATTCAAGTTTTTAAGATCCAGGGCACCAGACCTGGGGCAGATTTCGGGGACAGGTGACATGACCTCTCTTGACTCCATTTCCTTTTCTGTAGAGTAGGGGCAATAACCATAACTGATCAGATATATGCATTAGGATGTATATGGACCATCCAGAGACTGAGCCCCTTGCTTGGAAATTAGGGCTTCAACACAGGAATTTGCAGGGGGAGGAGGACACACTTCAGCCTGTGACAGGTACGAATGACCTGGAGCTCCTGAAGCGGGTGGCATATTTATCTCTCCGTTGCAGTCCTTCCTAATGACCAAAGCATTCATGATTATGTTCGTAAGGGCAGTGTCTGCCCAATTCCCCTTCAAAGTGTTTCAGGATGCACCCCACAGACTTTAAAACCAATGCTGGCAGCCACACAAGACCACCAGCTCGGCCATACAAAATTGAAAGTATTTAGTGAAAAAGAAGATTTTTTAAGATTGTAAAGTGAGCTCTGACTCATATAAGGCATGTGGCCCAGTGTGCCAAGGATTGTGGCATTTCTGGGGTGGTGTAGAGGGAAGCCACCGTTTGAAGGACTAACATATAATGATAGGTGGGTTTTCAAAATTTGAATGAGCCCCTCCATGAAAATTCATTATTTGGGGAATTGTAGAACACAGTGTGGTATTATAAACACCAAAACCAGAGAGCCAGCCTAGGTAGGAAGCTGGCACCCCAGTTGGTGCAGAGTCGAGCTGCAAAGATTGGACCAGAGAGCTCACCCTCACCTCTGAGAGCCAAGTGGCTCAAGAGCGTAAGCTTTGGATTCCACATCCCACCCTTGCAGAATCCCACAAAAGCCACACGTGTGTTAAGCCTGTAAACATCCACCCTTCCCCCACGGAAAAGATGCAGGAAGGGGCCGATAATAGGTGAGGGTTACGGCAACTGCTTGGTGCGCACAGACCTTCCTGTTAGGCTGCCTCGGGCCCAGAGGGACGCAGCAGAGCCTTAATCACACGGTGTCACAGGCACAGGGAGGAAACTCCCCCAGCTCCTGAGCACGGGCTCCGGGGTTGGTTCCGCCCCGTGGGATCCGCACCCCCGCAGAAGAGTCCCCAAGGGAGAAGGCGGCTGGGGCTCATTCTGATACCTCTGCCAGCCTCCCAATGCCTCCCTGGTGGAGTGCCAGGCGTGGAGTTGGCAACGTGCTGCAGCTGCCCTCGACCCCTAACTGGAGAATGATTGTGAGGATTGGCTGAGGCTGCGCATGCAGGCGTCCCCTTCCCTCTGCATTCAAGGCTAAGACCTGACGCTTGGTGCTGGGTGGGCTGAAGACGCTCCTGCCTAGTTCAGAATCTGTCTGTAGGCTTGTGGAGGGCTCATGTGGGGCGGGGAGTGGGCAAGAGGCCAGAGGGGAGGACAGGAGGGCTACAGAGGCCAGAGTGGGCAGGTTTCCCTTCCCTGCATTCAGCTCCCCGACCTCACACACCCAGCACCCACTCACTCACACTCCCAGCCTGGACAGAAGCCACCCTGGGTCAATGCACACCCCTTTATTCCCCATCCAGACGTACAGAAAGTGGATTTTTTTTTTTTTTTAGACAGAGTCTCACTCTTTTTGCCTGGGCTAGAGTGCCATGGCGTCAGCCTAGCTCACAGCAACCTCAAACTCCTGGGCTCAAGCGATCCTTCTCCCTCAGCCTCCCAAGTAGCTGAGACTACAGGCATGCGCCACCATGCCCGGCTAATTTTTTTTTCTGTATATACTTTTAGTTGTCCGATTAATTTCTTTCTATTTTTAGTAGAGATGGGGTCTTGCTCTTGCTCAGGCTGGTCTCGAACTCCTGAGCTCAAACGATCCACCCATCTCAGCCTCCCAGAGTGCTAGGATTACAGGTGTGAGCCATCACGCCCGGCCCAGAAAGTGGATTTTGAATGGAAACTAAAGCCAAAATTGTGGCAAATGCATTAAGGTTGCTCCACTTTTAAAAATACCCATTAAGTGAAAATTCTAACTGGGACCCAACTTCCATTTCAAATATAGCCATTGAATAAAAGCAAAGTAATAAGAGTCCCCCATTCCAAAGAGATAGTGAGAAGAGGCCAATTCATGCCCAATAAACAGATTCCTGACCCCACCCTCAACCCCCACTCATACAGGAATGTCTCCGTTGCAATGTAAATGTAGCATGTCTTAAGGGGAAGAGTGGGAGGACAGGGATCGAAGATAGATGATTAGCCAAGGAGCAGAGGGAAGCCCCACATGGAACTGCACTTCAGGGAAACAGACTGCTCAGGGCTGCCCCTGTGCACCCTCTGGAGGCATCATTCACACCTTAGTCCATGTGAGTAGAGTCTCTTGCAGTTGTGCAGTACACGCCCTGCACAGCTGTACCCAGCAGCTTTGAGATAGTCCTGTTTAGCATAGAGAAAGTCACTCCTGCCGGCCTCTGCCATACTCTTCAGTTGAGGGTGGAAGTTGGACTGAGAGGTTTTCTTAGAAAGATGGAAATGCAACCAGAGAAAGAAAAGGAGGAAGAGAAAGAGGAAGAGGAGGAGGAGGAGGAAGGGAAATGCATTGCAGAGATGCAGTCTGGCATGCAACTGCACTTTCCAGCTTACAGAGCTGAGAGTGCTGGTCAGAGAAAGGGGCTGGAGGAATTGGGACCCCCCAGTACTATGTCCTGAGGATGCCGGCAGCACCAGCAAGTCAGGCGATGGACCTGCCTGAGCCCTAGACCGAAAAAGACAAAGGCGCACTTAAGGCGCTAGCCAGGCCTGGGGCTGGAGGGGCTGAAGCAGACCTGAGCTCTGAGAGGTGAAGTGCCCGGCCCCACATCAGCCTGCAAGCGGCCAAGCCAGGCCTGCGTGACACCAAAGCCCCAGCTCCTTCCTGTGTGTGAGGCCGCCTCCCCACCCGCATCCCTGGAACACTTCTCCTCTCCCGGTTTCAATCCACAAATCACACACCGAGGCAATTTGCCAAGAACACGCTTCCAGCAGCGCCAACAGCACTTGCCCAAGAAACTGTGTCCCGATGAGGATGCGATTATAATGGTGCGTCGGCATGCACAGACACACTAAAAACGCGCTTCTGCCGAGGCAGCCCTTGCACTGCGGAGCAGTGGGGAGGGCGTGAAGTTAGCAGGGGCTATGCCCACCAGTGACGTATATTCGCTGCGTGTGTAGGATTCACAGTAACAATTATGGGAATTGTTCAGTCGCTCAGCTAGTACGATGTCTGGGCCATTCCCCAGGCACTGAGCACTGCACCCGGCCTGACACTCATCCATATGCCAGCCTTGCCACATTGCCGGAGGCTCCCCTACTGGGCCAGCCCTCTTTATACCTCTGTGCCTTTGCTCATTCTGTTCCCTCTACCCGGAACACCCTTCCCGCTCCTGATCTACCTAATGAACCACGCAGCTTTTCTAGACTCAGCTCAGAGTGACCACCCCCTCCATGAAGTCTTTTCTGAATCACTCCCCTCCCCCATGACCCCGCTACTCTGTCTGTACTTTATTACCCAGTGTAGCACTTGCTTGGTTACATCTGTTTCTATTCTTTCTAGCCGGTAAGCCCCATGGGTGTAGCGACTCCATCTTTTTCATCTTCATGGCCTGAATTCCCAGCAGTGTTCCTGGAACAAATGAGGTGCTTAATAAATGTTTATTAGACATGTGGAAGGCGGGTGGGTGGTGGATGGATGGATGGATGGATAGAAACAGAATGGCAGAGGCCGTGTCTGCCCCATGACATCAAAGCTGAAAGGATTCTTGTAGAGCGTCAGAGGATGTCTAGAGGCAGCAAGGCTCGAGGTGAAAGTCGTGTTAAAATGAGGCAAGCTATAGTCTTTCAAAAAAAAAAAAAACTTCTTGCCTTTTTGCATAACTAATTCACATTTTCTGCTCTTGTCACGTTGTCTCCCACTCACAGACATTTTTGCAATGGATATGAGCTTATTATTTTATTAGTCACAAACCATGGGTAGTTCACTTTTTAAATTAATTTTTGTTCCCCGTTAAAGTGCTACCTCAGCTACTACTGCTACTTAGTTTCCAGCCAGCACAACAAATAACTGCGTGCAGTCCCAGCGCAGGAGCAGGGCGTGCCTGAATACTGATGGGGTGATTCCCTGCGCGGTCCGATGGTCCAAGTGCCAGTCAGGGTGCTCCTTCCTTCGCAAGAGAGCAGGGTGTGGTTACTGTTCCTGCAGGGAAGTCATGTTGAGCATGTTCTGTATTTTATGTAATACATAGTAAGTTTTGTCTGTTCTGGGTGAATATTTAGCAATGTGTGGTTTGATGGTTTCTACATATGAAGCCTCCCAAAATGGAACATTTCTTCTCATTTCCAATTTCAATCAAATGACAGTGTTTAGATAAGTTCTAAGGCCATATCTGTGATTGATTGGTGATGTCTGCCATATGGCGAGGACAGGGGAGGGGGAGAAGTCATGTGGTTTGCCTTATAGAGCACCCACCACCTAGAGTATACTATCTCTCAAGAGTATCTATTCTGAACTCGGATGCTGCAGATGAAAATGCTAAATCTCCCAGAGAGGGCAGCCGGTTAACAGCGGAGCCAAGACTGGGATGCTCCCCGGCTCCCAATCTGCAGCCCTGTGGTCAGACAGACCCAGGATGGAATCCTGCCTCTGCCACTTCTTAGCGGTGTGCCATTAGGCAAGATACTGAGGTTTGCTCATCTGTAAAATGGGCATAATATTCAACTGCAAGGTTGCTGTAAGAACTAAACTGTTCAATGAATCTAATCACTATTTCCCATACTGGGGTCTAAGAACACATGTTTCCATCTCTCGAATCTCTGTGACAGCCTTCACCCACCCACCCAATAATTACCTCCGCTTCCTGTGGCCGCCACCCTGCTGTGGTCTATTCCTTCTTTTGGCAAGGACGCGTAAGGTGGTTGTGAAGAGCACAGACTGCTTGGTTCCAACCCCAGCTCTGCCACCCACTACCCATGAGACCAGGGCCATGTAACCTCTCTGGGCTCCAGTCTCACCGGGTCTTATCAATGGACATAGTAAAAGTACCAGTCCCACACGGCTGTTACAAGGTTGCAATGAGTCAGTCCTAGTAAAATGCTTAGAACTGGCACATAGTAAGGGGTCAATAAATACCAGCTGTGTTTATGCCATCTGTTAGTGTAAAGTCAGTCTTTTGGGCAGTCTGTAGCCACCCTAATCTTCCAGGGTCATTGTGAGGATGAAAAGTGATGACATTTTTAAAGTACCTACCCCAAACACCAACTGGCAGGTGTTATTATTGCTCAGTCTCTTAACAGTGACTCCTGCTTAGTCCCGATCTCTTCCTTTCGGCTTTGACCTTGTGGGTTGAACCCTCACTGAAGCCAGGCAGGGTGGGGGGAAGGTGCCGCTTCTGTGCTGCCTGCAAGGACAAGCCTCCCCTGAGACCCCACTGCTGCCTCTGTTACCGGCTGATTGGTGGGTTCGATTTTAGTATTTGATTTGATTTTCAAATTGTTTTAAAGGGGCACAATATAATCATTTGTGAACACACTTAAATCATTCAGCAAGATGCAGTAAAAACGTCAAACTGAAAATTATGGCTCAAAAAGCAGGCTCTGATTTCTCCTCCAACTGGGTGGGCAAGACCAAAGTTTGCGTTTGTAGTGGAAGGAAAAAGAGGGGAGTTCGTGGGCATGAAGCCAGAAACAGGGGGACCTCAGAGGGCCATCTGATCCTAGAACCTGGGCCTCTGAGAGCACAATGCCCCTTACAGATGGGATGCAGAGGCCCAGAGAGGTTGAGTGTCATGCCCATGGTCACACGGGAAAACCTGGCCATTGGCTAGTTCAGGACTCAGATGTGATCCAGTGCTGAGCCTACCTTAATACAGAGCCCGTGGGGACCAGCATGGACCCTCTACTCTTGCCTGGTTTACAGGGGACAGTTCCATGTACTCGTCTTCTGCACTTGGACTGGGAGAAAGCAGGATGGGGAAATTCACTTATTCATTCATTTATTCAACAAAGTATCAAGCACCTTCTATGTGCCAGACCCTGAGGTCCAGTGAGCAAGAAGAGGCATGGGTCTGTCCTGAGAGGGGGATGCCAACTGGGACAGGCAAGTGGGAACCAGCCACCAGACTGAC
Organism: Indri indri; assembly: GCA_004363605.1. Lineage (NCBI taxonomy): Eukaryota > Metazoa > Chordata > Mammalia > Primates > Indriidae > Indri > Indri indri. Next base: position 196,720 of record RJWJ010000535.1, read on the forward strand.
ACCTTGAACGAAGAGTTTTCATAAGCACGTCCCTAACCTAAAGACTTGAAGTCAACAAATGCGTGTAAACACTGCGCAAGGTGCTTCCACATCCCTTGTCTCATTTAACCCTCGGGAAGTCCTAGGAGTTGCGCATCATTATCTCTGTTTTGCACTTAAGGAAACTGAGGCCCAGAGTACTTAGGTAACTTGACCAAGACCACACAGCCTGTCAGTGGTGGTGCCGTGTTCTTCCCAATCCCCCTCAGCCGTGCGTGCTGGGGGAGGCAGGAAAGAACAGGCTCCAGGGGTCTGGGGATGCGCCCCAAGAAGGTAGCGTGAGGGACACAGGCAAGGCAAATAGGAGCCCCTCAAGCGCAGGTACCCTGTTTTGCTCATCTCTCTAGCGCCAGTGCCTGGCCCTGTGCCTGACACATCCTAGGAGTTAATGAAGTGCTTGGCTCAACTGAGCAAGACCACTGGGCCGGCTGCGCTAACAAAAGCCCTTCTGAGGCCCCCAACAAAGTAACAGCCCAGAGTGCACCCCCATTCCTGCTCCCTGCACCCCCAGAGGCCACCTCCCTCAGGCTGAGTATTATCTTGTCAAGGGGAGCTTTGCTGAGCAAGCTGATCGCCCCTTTGTGCTTTCTGAAATACAGCTTGCAAAGGGGATTTTCTACCTCCACTCTCAAGGCAGTTTTTCCTGGAGTGAAGGCTTTCTGTTGGCTCAGAGCCAGGGTCACACTGGCCTTGTCTTGATCAGTTTCTGCAGACAGAGGAAGGGAAGAGAACATGTTCTGAGCCAAATATTTAGACCAGAGAAATCATCTGAGAGCAACCCACCCACTTGCCACCCTCTGTCCTGGATTGTTGTAAGTGAGATGCATAGACTCAAAGCCTCTGAAAACTCTGGAGTTTAGCAACTATCTGGTCCAGACCCCTGGTTCTTTGGAGCGGATAGGTAAGGCTCAGAGAGGTGACAATTCCCACCCCACCAGTGCTCTTAACAACACCCACTGCATTGCATTGCTGTCACCATCATGAAGAAGTGGTCAAAAACCCTGGATACTGGCTATCCTGCCAATAAGACTCAGATAGAGATCTCAGAGAGAAGACTTCAAAAGTCACCCAAAACAAGCGGGTGTCACAGATCATCAGAGTATGTTTCTGCATGATCGATGCAAAGGCGTCGCCAGGCGAGCTCCAGCCACTGCCCACTGGACTCCAGGAACTGACTTCTCGGGCGGGGAGATGGGAGAGCAACACCGACTCAGAGTGCGACCGTGGCTTCAGTGTACTCAGCATCTCTCAGGCATCACGCACGCTTGGAGATGTTCCATCTTGTTACACAACAAGGAAGAAAAAAATAGCTTAACATCCAGCTTTAGAGTTTCTCTTAAGGAGGAAACTGCCTTTCTTTGGGAAAATTCTATGATAAAATGAGACCCTGTGGGAAAGGATGTTGCCAACTGCCAAGACTTTAGAATATGATGAAACTGCTTAGGAGTATATTTGTTTTGGGGTTTTTTGTTTTTGTTTTTGAGACAGGGTCTCACTCTGTCACCTGGGCTAGAGTGCAGTGGCATCATCATAGCTCAACGATTTGCCCAAGGTCCCCCAGCTAAGTGAGTGGCAGAGCCAGGATTCAAAGCCAGCTTAGTCTTGAGCACAAAGCACATGCTTTTAACATGGGCATTCCCAGAAGACGGGCCAGCATCTCAGCCACGTGGGTGAGTGGGAAAGAGGAGGGATTTGGTACAGGTGAGCGTTGCCGACACAGGGGAAGAGCTGGGTGGGCGTCAGGTGGGTGTCAGGTGAGCCAGGTGCGCAGCCAGTGGCTATGAGACAAAGTCGGTGGGTGTCCCTCCTAGCCTCCCCTTCCCTCCTCACGTGCCTTCCTACCCTTTCCAGGAGCAGAAGCAACATATTCTTGTACAGTTCCATCCTCCTCCCGGCACTCGCTCATAGCACCCTCCGAGTCAAGCCTCAGGGTGTGGGCTGCGGACACGAGGCGGCGGCGGCGGCCAGGCGTGGCTGGACTCCCCAGGGCAGCTGTGCTGGCTGCAGCGCCACCTGCTGGTGTGGCTGGGAAAGCCAGTGGTTGAGGAGCAGCACAAGGACGGGTGTCCCCGGGCAGGTTAGGAGCAAACAGCAGCTTCTCCCTATAAAATGAAGGCGACTGTTGAGAGAAGCTTCGGTGCAGTGGAGTGATGAAAGGCAAGCACCAGGGGATTCCATCACAAAAGTTCTGAGTTCCTTGCTCCGTCAGTAAATTTGAGCAATTATCAAAGCCCCCGTAGAGCCAACTTGTAAAGAGAACAGAGGCGGAGCTGGGCTATTTGTTGAATAAAGGAAAGGATAGAACAACATGAAGGAGTTGATTAGGGAAGGGGGATGAGACCTAAGTCTTGGCGAGCACCTGCTCTGCTGGGCTCCGAACCCACCTTATTTAATCAGACGAGGAGACTGAAAGCTGGGGCTGGGAAACAGGTGCTGTGTAGCTTACCCAAAGTCACACAGCTAGCCCAGGAAAGAGTGGAGTTCAAGGTTTTGTCTGACTCAAAACCCTGTCTCTAATTCTCAAATTAGAATAATAGATTTAGAGTCTATGGTTAGATATCGGGGCTTAAGGAACCCTAGAAGTCATCTCATCCAGCTGTATACCCAGTACCTGAATCTCTCTCTTCCTATCCCAGCCAGGTAGTTGTGTAGCTTCTACTTGAACAGCCCTGGCGATGGGGAACTCAATCCCAAAACAAAGATTTTATTATTGAATTATACTAGTGGATTAGACAGTTCTTCCTTATGTTGAGCCAGAATTTATCCAATGCATATAATGTGCCTGCCACAGTGCCTGCAACATCAATAAATGTTATTATCATCCCACATCCCTTATTACAACTATTCTTGTCTCTATCGTTCCCTTGGGGTGCCAGAAAACAAATTCAATTCTTCTTGCCTGAGACAGTCCTTCAGATATCTGAAGACAGTGCTTCAGTGTCCCCCTGAGGCTTTGCTTGCCCAGGATAAACAAATACTCCAACCCACTTTCAGACACTCATTGGTAAGCAAGAGTCAGTGCTGAGCACACTGTAATTTTCCAGCTGCTGTTGCATGTGAGCGTCAGAGAAGCTGACGGAACAAATGATGAACCTGCCATAGCAGGGTCAGGGCGGATTCTGAATCATGACCTCTGCAACAAGAAAGCGGGAAGTGGCTGACCCTGAACTAACCTCAGCCCCTCACCAGAGCTTCACCAGCTACATTCATTGTCCAACCATTGCAGGTTGTTTTAGTAGAAGGAAAAGGAATGCTCACCCAAAGTTAATTTTCATCATTTTAGATCCCAGCCCCCGCCAAAAGGCATAATTTGTCCTCCTACATCCAGACTGTGTGTTTATGCATCCAAAATTGAACCATGTAGGGGACCCAATCCATTCTAAATCGTAGAATATTAACCCTCTAATGGGCCTTGGAGGTAATCTACCCCAAACCCTTCCTATTTACAGACAGGAAAACTAAGGTCCAGAGGGGAATGGTGACTTCTTCAAGGTCACATAGGAAAGCTCTGTAAAAGCCTGGTCGGCTCATGAACTGAAAAGAACAAAGATGAGAGAATAAACCAAACCCTCATGGCAAAGGAAGAACGGAGCAATTAGACCAAAAAAAAAAAAAAAAAAAAAAAAAAAGGAAGAGGTCTAAAAAGTCCTCGTTGGAGTGTCTTTCCATTCCTCCCCTCGGTCTCCCTACTACGTGGGGGCAACATAAAGCCGTGTGACAAGCCCAAGTTTGGAGTCAGAAATCTGTGGCTCTGTCACTCACCAGGTGTGTGATCTTGCACAGGTTACTTAGCCTTTCTGAAACTCAGTTTTCTCATCAATGAAATGAGAATGGGAGCACCTCAAAAAAGTTCTGTGAATATTAAATTAAACAAGTACAAAAGCTTTCAGTTTCCAGTAATGGTGGAGTAGCTAATAACAGACTAACCCTCCTGGAAATAGCAATCCAACTCTGGACAAAATACGTTAAAACCAGTACCAACAGCACTAGAAACAGACTAAAAGCATGCACAAACTGGAGGGTACACACTTATTTACCTGACTTCTCCCTCCAGGGCATTTCAAGGTTCTAAGGGGATTCTAGGGATAGAGCTCACCCTGAAATCAGCAAGCGTTAAGTTACAGAGCCAGAAATTAGAGTTCAGGTTCCCAGAAAGGCTGAAAATCAGGAGGGAAAATCCTAGAAAGGAGAGGAAGCCCCTAAATTTTTACATAAACATCCCTAAAATCCTAGGCTGAACCCTGAACTGCATATGGATAGAAAGAGACTCCAAGAAGCCCAGGAGGAAAACAACAGTTGAAAAAGCTGCCCAATAATTTCAGGAGCTGCCACTGCAGGGGAGAAAGATTTGGTACTTTAAGTTCCACCACATTAGAAAGACTTGATAAACAACTCAGGCTTTCCATTGAAAACCCCAAAAGTGTCGTTCCTTCAGAGTTGAGATAATGTCCCAAGACCAAGGGCTACACCCCGGGACTAAGGGCAAAACTAAAATATATCCACCTTTAAACAAAGCCTTAGACAGTGCCTCCACAAAATCAGTGTAACTCATCATTAATTAACTATCTGCTAGAACAAAACTCTACATTATTCAGAAGAAGAAAGCCTATCCAGAGTCACTATAAAGAGTTATCCACAATGTCCAGTATACAATAAACAATGACTGCCTTGCAGTACACAATCAAAAACTACTAGACACATGAAGAAAGAGTGGAAACATGAAAAGAAAAAGAAACAATCAGTAGAAATAGATCTACAGATAACCCCAGTGTTGGAACTGGAAAACAGTAACTTTACAATAACAATGATAAACATGTTAAATTATCACAGGAAAAAAATGTAAATAATGAGAAACATTTAGGCAAGATATGGAAACATTTCTTTAAAACCAAATGGAAGTCCTAGAACTGAAAAATATAATATCTGAAATTACAACTTGTAGTATGGGATCAGCAGAAGATTGGATACAAAACAATAAATGGATGTCAAACTTGAAGACAGGTTAATAGAAATTATCCAAATGAGACACAAAGAAAAAAAAGACTAATGAATGTGAACAGAGCCCCAGTGACTTGTGGAACAGTATCAAGTAGTCCAACATGGGTATAATTGGTATCCCAATGAGAGAATAGGGCAGAAAAATAATTGAAGAAATATTGGCTAGTATTTTTCCAAATTTGTTCAAAAGCATCATTCCACAGATCCAGGATTCTCAGCAATCCCCAAGTAGGATAACTACAAAGAAATCCACACCTAGGCGTGATATGCTTTAAATCCTGAAAGCCAAAAATGGAGAGAAAATCTCAAAAGCAGCCAGAGGGAGCAAAAAAGACATAATATATACAAGGGAGCAATAAAAAGAATTATGATTGAGTCTCATCAGAAACAATGGAGCCAGAAGACAGAGGAATAAAGTCTTGGAAATGCTGGAAGAAAACACTTAACAACTTATCTACAGCCAAAATATATTTCAAAAATAAAGACAGGACTAAGACATTTACATATAAATGAAAACTAAGAAAATTTGCCACAAGTAAACCTACTCTATAAGAAATGCTCCAGGAAGTTCTTTGGCCTGAAGGGAAATAACATCAAATGGAAAATTCAGATCTACAAGAACAATGATGAAAAATTAAAATAGTATATATGTCAGTAAATAAAAAGTACAAGTTTTCTTTCTTTTGTTAGCTTCCTTAAAAGTCAATGGGTTGCTTAACACAAAAAATAATAACAGGGTATTATAGTATTTATAACAGATGTAAAAATAAAATACATGACAGCAATACCATAAAGGAAAGAGGAAATGTAAATAGAATTGTATGTGAACTTGTATAATATTAATTCAAGGTATATTGTGATAAGTTAAGAATTAATATCATAAATCCTAGAGTAACAACTAAAAATAATAATACAAAGAGGTATAAATCAAAATCAGTAGAGGAGATAAAATGAACTACTAAAATAATACTCAATTAATCCAAAAGGTGTCAGGAAAGGGCGGGCACTGTGGCTCACACCTGTAATCCTAGCACTGTGTGAGGCCGAGGCAGGAGGATCACTTGAGCTTGGGAGTTCAAGGCCAGCCTGGGCAAGAGCAAGATTCCGTCTCTACGAAATATAGAAAAAATTAGCCGGGCATGGTGGCGCATGCCTGTAGTCCCAGCTACTTGGGAGGCTGAGGCAGAAGGATTGCTTGAGCCCAGGAGTTTGAGGTTGCTGTGAGCTAGGCTGACGCCACGGCACTCTAGCCCAAGTGACAGAGCAAGACTCTGTTTTAAAAAAAAAGTGGGGGGGGAAGCGAGAACAAAAGAAGAAATAGCAATGGGGACAAATAGGAAACAAAGAACAATACGGTAACTTCAGCCCAACCATATCAACAATTACATTAAGTATAAATAGATCAAGCCCCCCCCCAATTAAAAGGCAGAGATTGTCAGATAGGATAAAACAGCAATAGTCAAATAGATGTACCTTAAAAACACACTCAAAAAGAGATGAACCTTAAATATATAAAGGTTCTGAAAGGTGAAAACTAAAAGAGTGAGCTAAAAACAAAGTAACGGACAGAAAAAGATAAACAATAAGCATAATAAAGCTGCTCTATCTATATAACTCAAAGTAAACTTCGAGACAAGAATACTGCATGAGATGAGAAGGGTTATTTCACAATGATAACAGGATCGATTCATCAAGAAGATGTAACAATTCTAAGTATGTATGTGCCTAATGATACGTTTCAAAAATAGACAAAGCAAAAATTGGCAAAACTAAAGGGAGAAATAGACAAATCCATAGTCATAGTTAGAGATTTCAACACTCCTCTCTCAGTAATTGATGAATAAGTAGGAAAAAAATCAGTAAAGATAATAGAAGATTTAAGCGACATTATCAAACAATTTAACCTAATTGCCTTCTATAAAACACTACACCAGCAGTTACAGAATACTTTTCAAGTGCACATAGAATATTCACCAAGATAGTACATATGCTGGACCACAAAATAAATCTCAATAAATTTTAAAGGGATGAAACTACGGGGAGCATATTTTCTGAATAAAGCATAATTAAATTAGAAATCATTAACAATAAGAAAAAAATAGAACACAAGTTAGCAATATCAGGAATGAAAAAACATTACTATAGATTCTACAGTCATTAAAAAATGATAAGGAAATATTATTTATAACTTTATATATTCAAAAATTTAGATGAAATTAACACATTTTTTGGAAAAAAAACACAAGTTACCAAAACTAGCACAAGAATAAAATAAAAAATCTGAATGTCTCTATATCTATTAGAGAAACTGAATTCATAATTAAAAATCTTCACACGCACACACACAATCACCAGGCTTAGATGGCTTTGCTGGTAAATTCTATCAAACATTTAAGTTAGAAATGATACCAAGTCCACAGAAACTCGGAAGATAGAAAAAAAGGAAACACTTCATAACTCCTTCTCATGAGATCTGCATAATCTCAATACCAATACTTGACAAGGATATTACAAGAAAAGTAAATACAATATCTGTCATGAACATAGGTGCAAAATAGCCTCCACAAAATATTAGCAAATCAAATAGAGCAATATATAAAGAGAAAAAATAAATCACGACTAAGTGGGATTTGTTCCAGAAATGCAAGGTGAGTTTAACATCTACAGATCAGTCAATATCACTCACCATATTAACAGAATAGAGACAAAAACTGTGATCATCTCAATAGAAGCAGAAAGCGCATTTGCCAAAACATAGTACCCATTGATGATTAAAAACTCTTAGCAAATTAACAGAAATAAAACAGAGCTTCCTCAATCTGACAAAGGGCATCTAAGAAAAATATATACTTAACATATTTAATGGTGAGGTAATGAACACTTTCTTCCTAAGATCGGGAAAAAGATAAAGATATTCTCTCTCTCCACTTTTTTCCGACATTATAGTAGAGTTTCTAGCCAATGCAGCAAGGCAAGAAAAAGAAATTTAAAGAATAAGGACTAGAAAGGAAGAAATAAAACTCAGCAATAAAAAAGAATGAACTCTGATATATGCAAGAACATCAATGCATCTCAAAAGCATTATGCTGGGAGAAAGAAGCCAGACACAAAGGAATACATACTGCATGATTCTATTTAGAGAAAATACTGGAACAGGGAAAACTAGCTTATAATGACGGAAAGCAGATCAAAGGTTGTCTGAGGGTTGTGAGGAAGGGAGTAACTGCCAATAGGGAAATTTGGGGGGTTCATGAAAATGTTTTATCTTGATTAGGGTAGTCATTACAAGAATATATTTATAAAAACTGATTGAATCATACATTAAAATTGATGTATTTTATTGTATATAAATTATACCTTAATGAAGTTGATTTCAAAAGGAGGAAAAATAGATACCATTAAGAAAATGAGAAGGTAAGTCACAGGCTATGGGAAGCACAGAGAAAATATTTGCAATATATATATCTGACGAAGAACTTGAATCCAGAATGTATGAAGAAGTCGTACAACTCAATGATAAAAATTAAAAATAAACAAGTTTCTTAATGGGCAAAAGACATGAACAGACACTTCACAAATAATAATATATGAATGGCCAATAAACACAAAAAATTGTGCTCAAAATCATCATCAGGGAACTACATATAGAAACAAGATACAACTATACACCTAAGCAAATGGCTAAAATTAAAAAGATGTACAAACTCACTATTTGGCATAGATGTGGAGTAACTAGCACTCTCGGTACCACTAGTGGGAACACAAAATAGTAGAACCACTTTAGAGAACAGTCGGGCAGTTTCTTATAAAGGTGTACCTACACTTATCTTATGAGCCAGCTCTTCCACTCCTAACCATTTACTCAAGAGAAATTAAAATACATGTCCACAAAATTACTTATAAATAAATATTTGTAGGGGCTTTTTCATAATTACCAAAAACTGGAAACCATCCAAACGCCATCATCAAGTGGATGGATAAACAAATTGTGGTATATTCACACTCCGGAAAACCACTCAGCAATAGAAAGGAACTCAACCCACACGACCATGTGGATAACCCTCAAAAACGTTACGCTGAGTCAGGGAAGCCAGACACAGAACAGTACATAGTGTAAGCTTTCATTTATGAAGTTTGAGAATAGGCAAAGCCAACTTACGGTAATAGAATTCATAACTGTATTACCTGGGCAGGTTGGAGACTGGAAACGGATAGGAAGGAACTCTCTGGGGTGATATAAATGTCATGTCTTGGTTGGTGTGGTAGCTACATAGGTGTGTATATTTGCCAGAACTCACTGTGCTATGCTCTTAAATATTGTATATTTTATTGTATTGTTTATTCTTCAATCTTAAAAAATGGTTTAAAGGACTTAACTTGGTGCTTAACACACAGTAAATGCTCAAGAACCATTAGTTCCCTCATCCTTCACCCTCCCATTCCCACCAGGCAAGAACCATAGGAGAAAATTTATGGTCATTGGACCTCCAAGAATAGGAGTGTCATTTTCTCCAAAGGGGTACATCCACAGCAGGACACTGGAGAGTCGCTCTTGTCCAGGACAAGGATTGTGAACAACAATGATTGTCTCTAAAGCCATTTCATCCCAAATCCTCCTCTGGGTTTTGTACTCCAGGTCTAGGTCGGGGTTCCAATATCTCAAGCCAAGAGGGTAGAATTGAGTTGGGTCATTCCAAGAGATGCAAGATGACAAAGTGTGCAATGGGAAGACACATGGTATGGTAAGAGACTCTGAGAACAGCATTCATGGGAAGGTTATAAGAGATAAGGCAGGAAAACTAGTCTTGGAGCCGATGTCAAAGGCCTATAAGGTTAATGTTGTTTAGATTGCCATGTAGTAGATGCTCAATAATTGTTTGTTGATCAAATAAATGAATGAATGAGCCACTGAGTCTGTTGAGGTTGAACAAGCAGCAGGGTTGACCACCGCCCCTTTCTTCCTGTCTTGCAGCTCACATACCTGCCTCCACCGTGGGGTGAGTGCCGATCTTCAGAGATGGGACTTGACTTCTTTCCTGTTTACAGTATCACCGCCTGTAGGATTGACTGTGAGACCCGCTACATCGTGGAAAACTGCAACTGCCGCATGGTCCACATGCCAGGTCAGTGCCAGGGCAGGGGTGGCCGCAGAGCCCTGCCTGGCATCACCTGGGACCTTCTTTGCATGCCTCACCCTGATGGGAAACACTTCCTGCATTCCACTACATTCCACCAGGACCCAAAGGGATGTTGTTCTGGAAAGACTCTGTTATTTGGTGCCTAAACATTTAGAGGGCAGATAGAAACATCCAGTCCATCAACAAAGGCAACATCCTGGTGTCCAGAAGTGGCTAATGTTTGGAGAACACTCATCCCAATGTTCAGTGTTTGCCAATTGTTTGCTGCTCTTACCTTCTAGAGTTTAGTGTCCAGGTAACTGGACGCTTGCAATTCTTGCATCTTGGCATGGTACATGTTTGAGCATCCGGATGTTTGTTGCTTTCATCCAGATGTTTTCTTCTTGCATCCAAATATCTAGCACTCTTTCAAATGAGGCAAAAGTCTCTTAGCCAGCAAATAAATGCGCGTGAGTGTACTGACACTTCTGTTGTCAGACTAATAATGCATGTAGTCCTCTCATCAGAGGCTGTTGGCATGTCAGAGGCGGAGGTGCAGAATGGGCAGCTGGTTTGGGCAGGAAGAGCTTGGTGTCGCAGCGTGGAAGGAGACCGGCTGAGGGCAGAGGACTTGCCTTCTAATTCAGGCTCCTTTACTCACTTACTTTGTGACCTGGCACAAGTTACTAAACTTCTCTGTTCTCACCTTCTTATCTTTAAAACATAATCATTCATTGTTATGAGAACAAAATTAGGCTAGGATATAAAAATGCTTTGTAAACTGCAAAAAGCAGTGGTTGTTATATTAGCACATGGGAAGAGGCAACCAAAAGTCATGTTGACTAAATACCTACTATGTGCCCGGGAACCTTGCCATAATATTTCACAGCTATTTATATTTCATGGTTATAACATAGTTATTTCAGTTTAACTAAATCCTTATATTGGACATTTAGCTCATTACCAATTGTTTTCTGTTATAACCCAGGCTGAAATGAATATCCTTATAGCTAAATTCTGAATTATTTCATTATTAATCAGTAATTTGTTAACAATCTAAGATTGGAATTATTGATCTTTAAAATTGCCTCTATCAAAAAGGACTTTCCCAATATAATTAAGCTCACCAACCTTAACGTGGGCAGATTATTCCGGTAGGCTCGATCTAATCACATGGGCCCTTAAAATTAACATCCTTCTTCCAGCTAGGGTCAGAGGGAGACGTGACTCTAATAGAAGGGTCAGAGAGATGCGATTTTGTTCACTTTGAAGAGGGAGGGTAATCAATGCACGTAGGTGGCCAACACATGTGGAAACGGCCTCTAGAAGCTGGAAAGGGCAAGGAGCTGGATGCTCCCCTACAGCCTCCCAAAAAGAACACAGAGCTCCCAAAACCTTGATTCTGGCCCAGTGAGACCTGTGCCTGGCTTCTGACCTGAAAAACTGTAAAATAAAAAATTTGCATTATTTTTAATAATAGTAATAATACCATTACCTGAGCTTCCTAGAGCAGCGCTCCCCAACCTTTTTGGCACCAGAGACCGGTTTCATGGAAGACAAATTTCCCACAGATGGTGGGGGGAGTGGGGAGGGGGAGGGGGACGCAGGCGGTGATGCGTGCAATGGGGGGCGGCGGTAAATACAGAGGAAGCTTCGCGGGCTTACCCGCCACTCACCTCCCGCTGCGCAGCCTGGTTCCTAAGCTTCATGAAAGACAATTTCTCCATGGAAGTGGGGGTGCATTGCAGAGCTTGGGCGGTGATGCATGGCCCAGTTCCTAACAGGGGGTTGGGGACCACAGTTAGAAGACAGAGCAATAAGGGAAACATCACTTAATGTGCTATTATTGAAAAGAAGGAAGCATATCAGCTCTTCTGCTCTGAAAAAGGCTTTTGGGAAAAAAATGTATGGAAAAGACATTATGGTCGACTTTAACTTCAGTACTTGGTTAAAAAAAAAACAAATCCTGGGTTTCTACCGAAAGAGCCCAGAGAGGAGAATCCAGCCCTGGTCAATATTGCTTGCCTGAAGCTTGGACTCAGCCACCGGCCAGCGCAGTTTCCCCCATTGAAACCTGAGCCAAAGGCCAACAGCAGAGGTTTCCATCATTCCACCCATGACACTATCTTGACATCTCAATAAGTAATGTGGAATTAAGAGCAAAGAGATGAGGAAACACACAGCAAGCCTTGCTCATATGCAGCATGTTCAAAGCCTGCCTCTGTCGCTGCCGGCTTTGGTGTCCTAGGAAGGCGGGACGCGTAAGCCTCAAATCTCTCATGGGTAAAACAGATATTGTATTTCCTACTTCAAAGGGTACCCGTGTGGGTTAAAGGAGATGATGATCACCCAGGCTTATAAAGTGCTTACCACCACCGCCCAATCTCAATCCTCAAGGCAAGCTCGCCTGTCACCCACAGGAGCTGGCTGGACCTACGGAGCAACCTGGGAGGAGCTAGCCAGGCAGATCCTACTGTCCCCTGCTCAGGGAGGTGAATGGCCCGCCCAAGCTCACAGAGCACATCAGAACTCAACCTCCCGGCCCTGGGTACCCTCGGATCCGTGGCCCCCATCTGACTGTCCACTGGCAGGCTGCTGAGTACGAGGAGGCACTCGCTTCCCCAAGCCCAGGCACGGGAGGTGTTGGTGACACGAATGTCTCTGCCCGAGTAACTCTCCCTCGTGTTTCTTCTTTGCAGGGGATGCCCCTTTCTGTACCCCTGAGCAGCACAAGGAGTGTGCAGAGCCTGCCCTAGGTCAGTACTGCGGGGACGGGTGGAATGATGGGGCCGGGGGCCTGAGACTGAGACCATGGAGGTCATCTGGAAGAGGGTGGGTGGAAGAAGGAACCGAGGGGGAAGAGAGGAACGAGGCCAGGCAGAATGGAGGGACAGGAGAGGGAGACGGAGAGGAGGAGGAAGAGATGGGTGGGAGGGAATTGGTGCGAGGGACAGGGCTGGAAAAGGGACTGGGCGGGGGGAAGGAGGTGTAGAGGCGGAGATGGAGGAGTGGATTTCAGCGGGAATGGAGCGTGCTAAGGAATGCAGGGGAGAGGATAAAGATGGAGAGAGGATGGATAGTGGAGCTTGGCGACACCACCCCTCACACACTCTGGTGGAGTCCACAGCGGGAGGCCAAGGTTATTCCAAAGCAGCCCCCTCTCTCCCATGCTCTGTCGAGCCCCGGGGCAGGTGAGGCCAGGTTCTCATCCCAGGCGTGCGAATGGAAGGCACAGACTGTGCCCGTCCTCCTCTCCAAGAGGCCTGCTGGGTGTTTGCTGGTTAGAATAACTCTGTGGTTCCCCGGCTGGAAAACCATCAGGGAGGGAGCTCGCATGAACGAGCCACAGTCCCAAAGCTAGACCCATCCTGCATGCCTGCCTCTCTCTGGACCCAAAAAATGGTTTATAATCAGGAGAAGCAGAGAGAATTTTTAAACAACGTGCACTCGAGTTTGTTCAGCAGCTGCACCCGCTGGAGCTAAGTGGGGCAGCGCTGGCCTCAGGCCCAGATGTCCCCGGGAGGACTAGAGAAGGGAGGCCAGGCCGAGAGGAGATGAGGTGACTTCCGGTGTGTGCAAAGACTCAACAAAACCCCAGGGACACCAGAAACACGGAGATGGCTAGAAGGAAGAGAGAGGGATGTGTTAAAGAAAAAACTATTCCGACACTTGTTAAAACAGGCAGACTTTACTCAGGGCTCCTGCAACAAGTGTTGAGACTATCACAAGGTGGGAGAGAGACGGGGCTCAACTCAGATGACAGCAGAGACAGCTGGGGATTCACAGCCATTGGGCAGGATGAGGGGTTAGTGGATGGGAAATTACCCACAGGGGTCATGTTTCACCCACGGAGAGGGATTCTTGCTAGACTGACTTAGGATTCTTGCTGAGGGCAGGCCAGGTGACCAGGGATCCCGGGTGGGGGGTTCTCTCAAAACTGACTTCAGCAGGATTCTTGCTAAAACCAGGCTAGGCAGGCAAGGATGGAAGCCAAGGTAGAGGCCAAGTCGAGAAGAGGGCTGGGACCAGCCTGGCTCAAGTTTGATAGAGGAGGGCTCTGCCCTCTGCCTCTGTCAGAGGGAAATGATGCATTAAACCACCTCATCTGACTGGAAGAAGAGAGGAGAGGGAGAGAGAGTTCCAGATGCTGGAGGTTGCCTGCAGGGAAAGGAATTGAGAATCTCTGCCTACATCCCGGCCCAGCAGGCAGAGGAGGCGGGCACTGGGACTCCCAGAGGGAAAACCACAGAACCCTGGGTTTCAGGTAAAAGGGTCTCCCATGTCTGCTTCGATGGTGGCCCACTCTGTGGATGAGAACACTGAGGGAGCAGAGAAGAAAGTCCTGGGAAGTTGAGGAGGCCAGGACTCCCTTGGAGCCCATTCCCCAAAAGCGGTGACATTTCAACAATTTTTGAAAAGTGTCATGGCAGTAAAAAGAAGGAGAAGGAAAACAAGACCAATCTACAGCAAAAGCCCAGTTCCCCCGTCTCCACCGTCCCCACGCCTCGCTTTCCCAGGACCAGCTCCCCCTCCCAGGTCACTTCTCCGCTGCTAGGATCCAGCTTCTCTGGCCAGGAATCCCTGTCCCAACACCAGCCTAAGCCCCTCCCCCTCTCCCCTGCAGGTCTGCTGGCGGAAAAGGACAGCAATTACTGTCTCTGCAGGACGCCCTGCAACCTGACCCGCTACAACAAAGAGCTCTCCATGGTGAAGATCCCCAGCAAGACGTCAGCCAAGTACCTGGAGAAGAAATTCAACAAATCGGAAAAATATATCTCGTAAGTTTCATGGGCATGGGGGCGGGGGGAGGGGAAAAGGCGCAGGAGGAAATTGGGGGCGGTGGAGGAGGAGGGCAACGGTAAGCAGTTCCTTCAACTCAGAAGACAAAGACGAGTAAGGTACAAACAACCCTGCCCTTGACTTTGCCATCTGTGGGGAGACAAGCACACAAGGGAATGCCCCGTGGGGTGACGTTGGCTATAGAAGAAATGCAAACAGTGTGGGAGAGTGACAGGTTACCTGCAGCTTGCATGGGGGTGAGGCTGGGGCACACACTTTGGAGATTTTTTAAAGGATGTAGAGGAGTTTCCCAGGCAGACCTTGCACATTCTGTTCCCTCTGCCTGTAATGCTTTTCCCCACACTCTTGACCTAACTTTTTTTTCAATAAGCAGATCTCCATTTAAATGTCATCTCCTCAGTCAGCTACACTAGATCCCTCCTGTTACTTTTCTTTTGAAGTACTCTGGTGTTTTCCTTTATAACACCACAGTGTGTGATTCGACATTCATGTTGTGTTTGTGACCTGCCTGCCCCGCTAGATTGAAAGCCCCCTGAAGGCAGAAACCTCTCTTTTTTTGTCCTCTGCTCTGTCTGCTAAGTACTAATGGAGCATCTGTCACAGAGTTGGACTCAAAAAAATACGTTTTAACAGAATACATGAAGGAAAGGCATGGGCGAAGAAGCTCAGCAGAGAGAATCAGCCCAGGACAGATGAGAGAACGTCAAAGGGGAAGGGGGACATGTCAGAGCAAGAGGGTCCTGTAGGCTGAGCTGGGTGGGGCGTGCGGGGTGCAGGGGGTGGGCTTTTTCCTAAGAGAATAGGGAGCCTCTGAAGAGCTTCTGGAGGAGAGCGACAGTCTCAAATTTGTATTTCAGACCACTGCTCTCCAATAGGGTGGCTGCTCCACAATGATGGAAATGTTCCATGGCCGTGATGTGTCCAACGTGGTAGCCACTGGGCACGTGTGGCTGATGAGCCTTTGCAATGCAGCCCGGTGACTGTGGGACTGAACTGTAATTTTATTTAATTCGAATCAACTTAGCAGTCTTAGAAAGCTCCTTCAGGCGGCAGTAGAGAAGACGGGTGGGACGCCAGATGGGGAGAAGGGAGGCTGTTAGGAGGCAGTTGCTGCCGCAAACCAGGCAAGAGACGGTGATTCTCTGAACGGCTCCGCTCCTCCCCAGCCGCTCCCTCCTGCCAGCACAGTCCCCAGACCCCATCCGGGAACAGCTTTTGCTCAGCGGCTAGGAACAAGGGGCCGTGAGGGCATCGTGAGCAACGTTGAAGGCAATGGGACTGGTAGGAGATGCCAGGCCCCGCTGCTTGGCAGACACTGTGCAGGCAGGAATGGCTTTCCCTGCCAAGACGCGTCTCAGTAACACACCTGCCCGAAGGAGCAAAGCGAGCCGCTGCGCTTCTGCCGGAAACACTCCCCACCCCGCCCCAGCCAGACGCGGGTTTGCTCCCTGAACACCTTCCCTGACTTCGACAACTGACTCGGCAAGGCCAGGGCAGGGCCTCCCACCGGTGTCGACCCCAGTAAGAATTGGGGGGTGGTCTCAGGAGTGGGCAGGGGCTGCCCAGGAGGTCAGCTGGGGCAGGCGCCACAGGCAAGGTTAAGCCTTGTCGGAAGATTACTGAGTTGTTCATGCTAAGGACCTGGGCAGGCCCTTCGGGGGCCAGAGACCCGGAAACCAGGCAGGACTCCTGGAAAGGTGCAAAGAGTCAGGGGGCCGGGTGGGGAGAGGTAGAAATAAGGGACACACAGAGGCAGCAGACGTAGGTCCCCAGTCCTGGGCTGGGACTCAGGACTCTTGGTTTCAAGCTCCAGCTCCGCCGCTAACCAGCTCTGACTTTGGGCGAGTCGCCTCACTGCCTGGGCCTGCGTCCCTCCACCTTGCCGTGGGAAAGCTGCCTTAGATGTCCCCTGTGAATGCCGGTGGTCCCAACCATGTTTGGTACTGGATATTCCCTCTGCAGAGAGAACATCCTTGTTCTGGATATATTTTTCGAAGCTCTCAATTACGAGACAATTGAACAGAAGAAGGCGTATGAAGTTGCTGCCTTACTTGGTAAGTCGGAGTGTCATTGCCCAAGTTTCTACATCTCATAGAGGGCGGGGGGGAGGGAGGATGGGCGGTGGGCGGGGAGGCAGCAGACAGGTAGATACATGGCTTCCTGAGGAGTCTAGCCTTTTAGTTTCTTAGTTACTCCCTCTTTCCTTGCTCCCGTCCCAGAACGGGAAGAAAGAACCCGAGTGTGGCGGAGATTTCAGGTCCCGTTCATTCCCCAGTCTAGACCTCCATTGCCCTGTCTGTGTACACAATGAGGAGGGTGAGCTTAAAGGTCTCTCAGGGCCTTTCCAGCCCTGCCCTCTTGGATTCTATGGTCGTCTGCCCCGGTTGGAGTCAGAATCCACAACCGTGGAGGGAGGAAGCAGCTGTCAGGGAGAGGGAAGGAGGGAAGGTGGTCCCCAGGCAGGGCACAGTCAGGGCCCCGATGGAGCTTACCTGGAAAGTGATTTTGCTGCATTGATAAGGCCAGGTGTTGCCCCCTGGACTGAGAGTCCCTTGTCAAATGCAAACGAAGGGCCACTTCCCCAGATACCCACAGACCCAACTGACACCCCACACGAGTCCCCATGAGTTCCCATCGGCACATAATGGATACAAGGAGCTCACTTCAACCCTGCCCCAGCCCAGCCCCACACTCTCAAGACCCCTGAGAGTGGACAGTTAAAGGACCTGCCCCTCAAGCCCTTCTCCCAACTCCCACTCACTCTCAGGAAAGGATCTGGTGCGTGGGCCCTGCAGGGAGAAACAGCTGTTGTCTCCGTGATCCAGCAGAACCAAGAGCTTCCTGGGAGGGGCAGGTGCCTTCTACCTGGACGTATGAAGGGAAGAACTGGCTTTAAATCCAAGGGCTGCTGCACACCAGCTGTGAGAATATGAGCAAGTGGCTTTACCTTGCTGAACCTCAGGTCCCTTATCTGCAAAATGGGTTTAATAAAACCCATTTGTATGAGTTTGTTGTGATGGTTAAGTGCGATAAAACCCCTAGCCCAGAGAGGTTCCATACATAGTAGTTTCTGGCACCTTGACAGTTTCCATGCCAGGGACCCACAGCCCAGCTGGTGTGTCCAGGGGCTGTTTGAGCATTTCTACATCTCCTCCAGGAGGCTGGGGAATGGCCCATAGCTCAGTCCCAGCTGAGTTAAGTTGGCTGGCACTTAGCCTCGGAGGCCATGGTGGCCAAAGCCACTGATCCGTGCCCTGGGCCCCATGGTAGAGGTCACATACCACAGATATAGGCCCCTCACCCACCCTGCCACCTGCCCTGTGCTGGCTCTGACCTTTATTTCCCAAAGAGGACTCAGGATGCTTCTCCTCCCATCCCCTTCCCTCCCCCAGCATACACTCACAGTTTCTCTCTGATACGCATACGCGCAGCGCAAGGAGGGCCTGGGCTCAGAATCTGTCATATCTGCATCAGATGTGAGGATGAGCTTGTTCCCAGCATCTCATTCCCACCCAGAATAGCCGGCTGAGGAGATCGCGCTGCCATCTGGACTTCCTGTGATGAGAGCGTGCGCGCCACGCACCCTCAGCCAGCAGGCCCCTCTCTCAGCGCCATTCTCACCTCCCGCTGTCAACACTCATGCGCACCTCGTGGGCACTCACGCCACCCACGGCACACCCCACCCCAGCCTGCACACAAGCACCAGACCTGCGGGTCCGTAGCCACGCACACAGGGGCACACCTACACAGCCCCACGTGCCAGTCACACAGCTACAGAGACACAGCCGTGCACACAACAAGCCTAGGCAGACAGGCTGCACGTCTACACACTCGCACACTCGGCACGTACACCCGCCCAAACACACGCCCATATCATACACTGCACGCCCACGCCTACACCTGCTCCCCACACTCAGATGCACTCTGCCCACCTGCGCAAACTCACACTCACACTCACACACTCAGTGCGCCTAACCTAGACAGAGATAACCGCCTATATGAAACCATCAACAGCCAGGGGTCTGCCTGCTTCTGGACAAATGCAGGCATGCACAGCCCAGGCCCTGGCACGTACCCCTCCACCTCCCACTGCAGACTCACACCGCACACACGTGCAAACACGCACTTCACACACAACTTGCACATCTATAAGAACACACTCCCCTAGCAGCCTCCATTAAAGACATTAGTGATCAGGCCGGGCGCGGTGGCTCACGCCTGTAATCCTAGCACTCTGGGAGGCCGAGGCGGGTGGATCGTTCTGAGCTCAGGAGTTTGAGACCAGCCTGAGCAAGAGCGAGACCCCGTCTCTACCAAAAATAGAAAGAAATTAATTGGACAGCTAAAAATATATATAGAAAAAATTAGCCGGGCATGGTGGTGCATGCCTGTAGTCCCAGCTACTCGGGAGGCTGAGACAGTAGGATTGCTTGAGCCCAGGAGTTTGAGGTTGCTGTGAGCTAGGCTGATGCCACG